>VZRL01005108.1:112019-132022 GCA_013397895.1 Origma solitaria
AAGAAGGAAGGAAGGAAGGGTGCGGAAGGAAGGAAGGAAGGAAGACTCATCAGCCCTAGCTCCTGTGCTGATCCAGCTGATGGAGTGTACAGAGTCTTCCAGGCTTCTCCATATGCTTAAAAAACAAGAAGTTTTTGATCCTGTGAGACCTGACCATGAGCTGCTTGTCTCCCAGCACTCGGAGGGATCCCCTCCATCTTCCCAAGAAATTTTTTCAGCTCCATTTATGGTTTTTATTTCCTTGCATTCAGAAATGAAACAGAAGAAGGAATCTTCTCTCCTGCCTGACCTCACTGCTGGTGTTTAAACCGAGGGATAGTCCAGGCTGATCGTTCATGTCAAAATTAATGCTCTTATATCATTTTATACACAGAAAAGACAGAATTCTCAGCTGGCACAGCTGAGCTAAACCAACAGCAACATTCCCAGTGTGGTGTTCCTTTGGGAATGCCGTTCTAGGCTTGTGGGAAATGGGAACGAGGGGGATATTGCCTTAAACCTGACCACTCTTTGACAAGCTGAGCCTACACTTAACAGAAGCTTGGTAAGTGCAGGCCCCATTACCTTGAGGGGTAATGGCAGCTGGGATTGATCTATTGTGAGTCCTACAAATTTGAACAGTTACACTAAATGCTATTAAAATGTATGGAACCTCTTTGTCTTCAATTATTAAATGGAGTAATTTATGAAACCCAATCTCAATAACCTCACTGTCCTACTGGCCATCCCCGCTGAAAGGAAGAGTAAATGTAGAGAACATCGCTATCGATCCCTCCTGCAGGGAGGAAAAAGGGGATCAGGCCTGTTAACCCTTCCCTGCAAGAGAAAGTGGTTCACTCGTGGTTACTTTTCCCCCCAGAGGTCGTGTCCTTCTTTCATTTCTGGGGTCGGGTTTCAGTCTGACAAGTGGTAATTGATTCCGCTGCTGGTTAGGCTGGGGGTAAGTGGGGGATGAAGTTTCAGTGAAAACAAATAGCACTTCACAGGTCTGACCTTTCCTCTTTAAGCTTTTGTTGTGGTTTACTTGGGATGAGCAGCTTAAAGACTCTAAACCAGCGGTGTCTATCGCAGGAAGTTTCACTTTTGGCCTGGAGTTAACGCTGGATTTTGGCTTTGGGGCTCTTGGCAGCCTGGCTTAGAGAGTGGGGCTTTTTCCATCTTCATTCCCGTGATTTTGCACAAGACATGAGAATGTGGTCCAGCAGGAGCTGGGACATTCTGCCAGCAGGCTGAGCTTCACAGCTCGGGGTTTCAGCATCCGCAGGGCTGTTCTGAGAGAAAACAAATATTAAAATATAAAGGCACCACTGCTTCTCAAACCGAGCTTCGAGGTGGCAGATCTGCCACTTCTTTTCTCGCTCCAGCTGCCTCCTTTTACCAACTCAGCAGATAAATTGCATTTTTAATTGCTCCTATTTGTGCTGCTTTGTGTGCCTGATGGAGTCTGGTTTCCACCCAGCTCCCTGGTGCTCCGTGGGCACTTTTGCAATAGATCCAGAGCTCCTCACTGGACTGCAGGACAGCAATTTCAGTTAATGAGAACCACTCCAAACCAAGGAGGAAAACACACATTGACCTGTGTGGGAATCTTTATTCTGTACAGAGCAGAAAGGAAAATATCCTCAGGGGCTCTGTCCCAATGCTTCCAGTCAGGGATAATATTTCTCCAAAGTAAACCTCTTTATTTACAAACAAGTTGTTTTTGCCAAAGTCAGACTTTATTTTAAGGTGTTCTCAGAACAAGCTCAGGGCTCAGCAGCTGCCTCCAAAATGTTGCAACACACATGTTTTGCCAACAGTAACAACACACTTGCAAGGGGAAAGGTTTAATGGAGCCTTTTTTTTAGTCTCTCAAGTGTCCTGAATTTCTGAGGGAGCCCTGATGGTTCTTCTCTGCTGCCTACAAGGCCTTAAACTGAAGGAGGGCAGGGATAGATGGGATATTGGGAAGAAATTCTTCTGTGGGAGGGTGGGGAGGGGCTGGGATGGAATTCCCAGGGAAGCTGGCAGTGTCCAAGGCCAGGGTGGACATTGGGGCTTGGAGCAGCCTGGGACAGTGGAAGGTGTCCCAGTGATGATTTTTAAGGTCCCTCCCAACCCAAACCATTCCGTGATTCCATAATTCTCAGGTTCTGTGAAACTAAAACCCTGCCCTTTAATCTGGACAAAGCCGTTCCACAAACACCAGAACATTTCGGAATTGTGCAGTTGAGGCATTAATTTTTATTTCTGGATCTATAATTAAAATGCATTGGAGAAGTCGTGCCAGCTCATGGACATCCAGCGAAATGCAAAGGAGGAGGGATGATGACAAGGACCTTAAATCACAAAATGGTCCAAGTTGTGCATCCAGATGTGCCAGGGATCTTTTAGGCTAATAAAATCTGTCACACTGTATGAATCCTTCCGATTTGAAGGAAAGGAAACAAAAGGACATCCTGGAAAGGATAATCATAATTGCTCAGGTCAATTCCTGATTTATTTTAGCACAGACAGGAAATATTTAAACATTTGCTATAGCAGCCATGCATACCATGAGATGTGTTTTGTTTAAAATAAGCAGCATGAATTTTCCATCTTGATAAAAGAGGAATTTAATTGGATTGCTAAAATAAAACAAGACAAACAAAAGCAAACAGATATAATAGAAAACATCTCTGAAGAGGAAATCCATGTTGCAAAAAACCCTTGACTAATCATAAAGTGATGCAGCTTTGAAAGGAAATACTTTGATTGCATTTTTGCTCCTCTGAGAAGTCAGATATTTGGAAATACCCAGGATTTTTAAGAAATTTTTCCTGCTGTGCGCTAAAAAACAAATTGCACTCTCAGGAGCTCAGACGATTCTACTTTTGTGTTTTATTTTTGGACTCAGGTGAACCACCTGAGTTTCCCAAGGGTAACTCCACATGTGAAGGTGGGGAAATTTCTGATTTTCACGGATGGGGAGCCTAGAGGAGAATTCACTGACCAGTCTTTATAGGATTAGTGCTGTTTATCTATGTCCCTGTTACAATCACCTCAAAAATGGCACAACTACGTCAGAGTTTAAATTCAGCTTCAAAAGTAGGGCAGTGTTGTATGTTAAAAACCTTTTTATAGAGAATCAAAAATCATGGAATGGGTTGGGCTGGAAGGGACCTTGAACATCATCCACTTCCACCTCCCACTGTGCCAGGCTGCTCCAAGCCCCAATGTCCAGCCTGGCCTTGGACACTGCCAGGGATCCAGGGGCAGCCACAGCTGCTCTGGGCATCCTGGGCCAGGGCCTGCCCACCCTCCCAGGGAACAATTCCTAATTCCCAAGATCCCATCCAGCCCTGCCCTCTGCCACTGGCAACCATTCCCTGGCTCCTGGCCCTGCAGCCCTTGGCAATTGTCTCTCTCCATGTTTCCTGGGGCTCCTTCAGGCACTGGTAAACCACAGTGAGGTTGCCCTGACGCATCTCTTCTCCAGAGAATCCCAATTCTCCCAGCCTTTCCTCACAACTGAGTAATAAACTTGATTTTCTTCCTCATTTTCCTTAAAAATGAAGGAAAAAATGCATTGTGCTTCCTTTCCCCACCCCAAATAAGCAATGAAGTGGTGGTGTCTCGTGATTTCTCTTGGTTTGCCATGAATATCCCGGTGAGCCAAAGGGAGGTTCAGAGAGGCAGAGAGGAATAAAGGCAGGCATTCAAACATTCCCTGGTTTTTAGTAATTTCTGTCAGCTCCTCCCCTTCACACTTCAGTGAAAAGAAGTTAGAGCCACGTTAAGTGTGAGATTTTGTTGGATCTCACAGCCAGCTGAGGCTGAGGAAACACACCATGGAATGGTCTCATATCAGCAAGAAAACTTGGGGAAAAAAGCTCTCCAGCTACTGAATCCCAACCCTCTGGTTATACACACCATCGACATTAATTATGGGTTTTTTCCCTTTTTTAAGGGAAGCCCGTCAATAGACAAAGAGATAGAAATTTATTTGCCAAAAGAGCTGGCCTGGGCCACAGTCCTGAGAAGAAATGTAGGAAAATATTCTGCCAGGTGATGCCTTGCCATTGCTGGCACTGATGGGTGGGAATGTCTTGGCTGACAAATCCACGATTTTGAGCTGCTCAGCTGCAGGAATAACAAAATAACATCCCTGAGTTGTAGGATTTCCGTCTGTGGGATTTGGTGATTTGTTTCAGACGGTCGGGACAGAGACGAGAGATCTCTGAAGTTTGGTCTTAGAGCATGAGGTTTATTGTGAAAGGTGTGGGTGTAGGGGAGCTGCTGGGAGCTGCCAGACACAGCTCAGAGCAGGGCAGAGAGGTGAGAGAGAGAGAGAAGAAAAAGGATCGAAAAATAATAATGCCATGGTTGGCGTTTACAATACAATAAATCATCTGCTGTGCTGAATATTCTAATTTTCACTAACCAATCTAGAACAAGCTACAAATCCTACAACATTTACATACAGCCTATGAGAGTCATTGCATTACCACACGGCGTTATATTTTAAACTCCAAAAACTGCTTTTTGGACCCTCTGCCGAGCTGGCAGGGTCTGCTCTGCCCCTTGGAGCTGTCTGCAAGCAGAGGGGATTGTTTAATCCAAAGGGGATTCCCTTCAGTGGCCACACCCTTGTTTTCCAGTTGTTCAGTACCTGGGGTTTGGGATCTCAAAGCTTGTCTGCATTTCAATCTCGCTTATAGTTTCCATATTCTCAGCATCTTTTGCCAGCTAATCATATTTATAAAGCTTTCCTAGTTCATCCTCCCCAACACTGAGTCGCATCAGCCACGGGCTCTGCGCAGGGACACAAACCCTGGGCCTTGTCCCTGATCATCTGTGGGAATTTCCAGCTCCAACACTTCCCTGAGCCGTAGAAAACTGAGGGAAAGCACAGTGGGGAATGTCCAGCAGGATTTCTGACACCCCCCGAGCCTCTTCTCACCTTCGCATCCACCCTGAAGGTGGGAGAAGGTTCTGCCCAAGCTCTGCCTCCATCAGGGCCTGACGGGAACGAGAGATCCGTCAGAGCCCTCCCCGTAAATCTTAAAAGCTTTTGCCCTTCCAAAGCAAAGAAATTAAAAGCTGTGGCCTGAGAAGGACACGGGAAGGACCTGCTAGGAGAAGGGTAATTAATATTCTTACATTAAAAATTGAAAGATCGTTCGTCATCTTCAAAATTCAGGCCCGACTTCGCTGGAGTTTGCAGCTTCACTGCCACGGTTTTCCTGCTCGCACCGACCCTGCTTTTATCAGCTTCCAGGTTTTGGTGTTGGGGAAAAATCCAGGATTTTCCGGGACCAAAAATCCTCCTGCTGTCCTGAAAAAGGCCATAAAAAAATCTTTTTTAAATCTGGGAATGTGGAAGAGGAAGGTTAGCGGGAATTTTGAATCCTGAGCCTCCCCACGTGGGGAGGGATGAGGAAAAGCCAGTTCTGTGGAGAAAAGACAGGAGGGGACTTCGTGTATCCTCACAAATCTTCTTCCAAAGCTAGATAAGTGGGATAAATAAATGGAATAAATGGGATATCCTGCTGCTGAGCCTTCAGATATCATCATATCCAGGTGGCCCAGGAGGGACATGAGGACACTTTCCTCATGGCAAGTGAGGAAAAATCCTGAAAAAATCCTCTCCATGCAACCCAATCCAGCCTTCTGCACATGGGTGGCCTGGGAAAAGCCTTTCCCTGACAGAAAACAGAGGAAAAAGGTATTTAAAAAGTGATATTTGAGTGGGGCAAAGCAGCTCTCACTCGGTAGTGCATGAGCCAGATCGCAAGAATATTCAGTTTTTACTCAGGCAATAAAATAAGAAGCCAGGACTTCAGTGATGAGTAATATTAAAGTGTTGTGTGAAGAAATACTCCAGGATACAAAACCCCTTCAATTTAATGTTTTCCTAAGTGTTGTTGGGTTCAGAACAGTTCTCCAAACCTGAACATTATTTCTATCTGTGAATGGCATCTGAATTCTTCCCAAAATCTCCTGAGATTGTGAGATCTATGTAAGAAAAGGTTTTATAGAGAGGCGCAGCCTTCTTTGCATTTTGTGTAGCACAGAACACACTGCAGGAGGCCTAAAGACAGAAAACTCCCCTGCAATAATAATGAAACTGAGATTTTGGGTGTTTTTATGCAAAGGAAGAACTTAGGATGACTGGCAGAAAAAGAAAAGAAAGAGATCCTCATCTGCATTTAAATCTTTGTCTTGTCTTGAGGAGGAAAAGTCAAAACATTGGAAAACCTGAAGGATTCCAGGCAATTTAGCACAATAACCTTTAGAACCAAATTATCCAACAGAGGCTTGGGAGGTGAAATATCTTTTAAAGAAGCAAAATTCTGCAGAAAACAAAGTTTTATTGAGGGGTCTTAAAGCTCTGGACAAGGCTCATTTTCAAAGATGCTTCATTTCCGGGATGGATTTGGGAAGCTGGCATTTTCCTGTTTATAAATATCTTTGTTTTTCTGACTTTTGTTCTACTTTGGGTATTGCATCAGCTCCCACAGGGAAGTGACTGTCCTTTTAATATCCTTTTTATATCTTTTTTATGTCCTTCTGAGATGTTTATTCAGCATTTAATACCCAAGAACGGGGCATTTAATATCCCAGAATCATTTAGGTTGGAAAAGGCCTCATTTAGGTTGGAAAAGACCTCAAAATATCAAGAGATTTGGCAAAGTAATTCCCACAGATTCAGTGAGATCCCACAGCAAATCTGGGAATAAATCCAGTGGCCTGACACCTGAAGTGCCAGTGATCCCTAAATCATAAGTTTCACTCAGGAAAACAATTTTCTTCTTTTCCAAATCTGACATTAAGCAAGGGAGCAAAGTTCAGGGAGCCTTTTTTAATAAAGCAACAGTGTAAAAGCAGCATTGCCCATGGCAAAGGGCACGAACTCCTTCACTGCAGGTGAAAGGTTGGCAAAAATCACCACATTTGCTCTGTGCCATTCAGAAATTCTCCCAAAAACAGGCCTTAGGTTTAACATTTATCACATAAATCCACATTTTATGTATCTACAGCTCTCAGCACGTTGCTCACTGAAGCGAAGTCTCGTTTATTAAAAATCTTCAGGTGATAGGGTAGATAAAATTCTTACTGAAATAGAATTTAATGTGGAAAGAACAGAGTTTGCTGCCTGAAAACTCTTCCCTCATTTGCAAAACAGCTTTGGTTCTCATCACTAAAATTAACAAGCTCAACTCAATGACCCAAAGGAGAGACTTTAATCTCGGAACTCAACTTGTCTTGCCCTCAGTGGGCACATTTTGCTAATTGTGTCCTGTTCTTTACATGGAAGAACATCACCCATGGATGTCTTTTCTGGAGGGAATGGCCACAGGAAGGGAGTGTGGGATGAATAATTTCAGTTTCAGGGAAGTCTTTCCTCTCTGACCATCAGCACCACGGCCCAGGAAGGAACAAGGAGCACTTTGTACCAGAAAATTCAGGGAGGGGAGGGAAAAAAGCCGAGCAAGGAAAAAAACCTTTCCCAAATCTTCCTGGAGCCAATGGGAAACTCATCTGTTGATTTGGGCAGAAAATCAAACATCTCAGAACACTCTGAGTGAAGCTTTTAAGAAGAATTTTTTTTGCATTATTTGTCCACTCAGGTCATAGAATAGAATCCCAGAATCCCAAAAGCATTGAGGCTGGAAAAGATCTCCAACGTCACCGAGGCCAAGCCGTGCCCGATGGCCACCTTGTCCCCAGCGCAGAGCACTGAGTGCCACGGCCAGGCCTTGCTGGGACACCTGCAGGGATGGGCACTGCAAAGCTCCCTGGGATGAATTATTTCAACTCAAACCCATATTTTCACATTAAATCCCATCATTTCCCAGGTTTTTAATGTAAATAATTTCTCTCTCTCAGCTTGGGCAGCCTTGCTCTAAATTTGATGCTGTTGTACTTTCAGTTTTCTGGACAGGCCATTTTATCAATGTCTGAGCTGACAATGAATTTATACCAAAATGGTAAATCAATGTGTTCTGACCCAAACCGGACTGGAAACCTTGGATTTTCAGGAACAAGAAGGAATCAAGTCAATCACCTCACAAGCAATGAAGAGCATTGATCTCAATCAATGGCCAGATTTCATTTTTAAAGGTTACTGAGGGCTGTAAGTGATACTTGAGATGTCATGGATCACGTCTCTGAGTTTTTTCAGGATACAAATGTCTCCCTACTTTTATTCTCCAACAAATGGCAGCCACTCTGGAGCAAAAACACAGGGAAAATACTGAATGACCCCTTTCATCTTGGAAAAGAAAGCTTTGGGGTGACCTCGTTGTGGTGTTCCAGGGCCTGAAGGAGCCCCAGGAAAGATGGAGAGAGACAATTGCCAAGGGCTGCAGGGACAGGAGCCAGGGAATGGTTGCCAGTGGCAGAGGGCAGGGCTGGATGGGATCTTGGGAATTAGGAATTGTTCCCTGGCAGGGCGGCGAGGGTTGGGATGGAATTCCCAGGGAATGCACCAAAAATCTTCAAAGCCCAGCACGAGCCCACTCTGAAATAAATGTGACTCCTCAAAGTCCTATGGTCACCCACACTTTCGGGAGGGAAAAATCACAAGGTAAGGGATGAAATTCAGAGCTTTGAGCTGAGCAAAAAGATGGCCAATAATTCCCCAAAGCACTGCGGGAATCAGCAGAGACACCTCCCTGGGGGTTCGGAGTGTCCTTGGCTCTGCTCCTCTTCTGACCACAGAGAGTTTGCAAAATCCCTTCATCTGCAGCACCCAAGAGTCCCAAGGAAAACAGGAGGGAGCCCTGGGGAGAGGCTGGAGCAGGAATCACACACCGAGTCCTGCTCACGGCTCTTTCCACATGGAGCCCTTCCACCTCTCCAGCAGGCTGTACAAAGAGAGGAAATGTTCTCCTGCAAACAACATTTCCCACAGTTGTCTTTAATTGCTCCTGCCCTCTGGATAGGAGTTTTTATTTTTATTGTGGGCTGATTGAAGCCGTGCCGAAAATCTCAGCCCCAAATTGCCCAATCGAGCACAAGCAAGCAAATGAAATCCATGCAAAAGAGGCTATTCTTGTTTTGTTATTATTTGGATTCTTCCCACATCCCATAGCACACTTTCCCATTAGCAGGGTTGGGAAAACAGCTTTTAGCAACTACTTGTGGGCCTGGTGTCATTTGTTTTTTTCTTAAATAGCAGAACCGTGGAAGAAAGGAAAACAGGTAAAGTGACAGGCAAATCTCTGTTTATATTTCTGTTAATAAATTTTACAAGCTTCGGCTTTAGGTACAGAAAGCAAAACATCTGCTCTCATTAAAGATTAATTAATGGAACAGGAAAGAAGAGACACCCTCCCACGGCAGAGAAAGCAGAACATCCTGATTGTTTTTGGGATGCTTCCCTCAGAACTCCTGATGATGTCCTGGCAAGCTCAGGACACTTGAAATCTCAGCACAGGAGTCGGATCTGCACATCTACTCCTGGTTTCCCTGCAGGAATTGCTCTTCCCATTTGATTTTCCACAGAAATTAATTGGTCTTGCAGCATTCTGCTCTGCTGGGGTACATGAATGAAAAGAAAGAAATACAGAATAATGCTGAAATTCATTAAATCTGGCTTTTCTAACTTCATTTTCTGATGTCTCTTCATACGTTTTCATCTGCTGCTGTTTTGCAGTGGCAAAGAGTTTTCATTTCCTGCTCTTCCCTCTTATCCTCTCTGGAAGCAGGATGGAACTCCCAGCTCTTCATTATTCCAGTGGGAGAAGAATTCTCCTCCTCTCCAGGAAATATGAGGAAATTTTGGCCAATTTTTGCAGAGGGAGGTAGAAATCCCTACTCCTGCTCAAATCAAAAATCCTGTTGGCACCAAAACTCTCTTCTCCACATCCACAAGGAGAGCATTTCCCTGGAGTTAGATGGCCCGGGGAGAGGAAACTTTCCAAGCAAAAAAACTGATTTCAGGTTTAAGAACCTGAGATTCATCGACGTTTCCTTCCTGCAGTTGAATTTCCTTTATCTTTTAAGGATCATGATCACCACTAAGATCAGGAGGAATTAAAATGAGGAAGTTAGAAATTAGGCAAAAGGATGATTTGAGGCAGATTTGTTCTCGGTAAAAAAATAAACATCTTAGTCTGGCAGCCAGTTCAGATGCTGGTTAGAGAGAATAAATCTCCTGATAACACCACAGTTTCATTTTTTTTAAAGAAGCACTCCTAAATCATAGCACTGTTTTATGAAAACTCTGTGTGTACATAGCAATTTTTCCTTTTTGATACAAAGTGACTGTTTATCCCATCAATGCCTTATTTATAAAGGCCTCACAAAACAGCCATTCACCCACCAGTGACTCAGATTTTTGGGACTTTCCTGCTTGTCTGGGAATAATGTTTATAATACAAATGTCTCGTTAATGAAATGCCATTTTCTGTGTGTCACTGACCTTCGTGCGCTGGAAGGAGCAGGGAAATAGCCCCAGGGCTTCTCCTTTTCTCTCGGAAACTCGGGATGACAACGGCAGCGTTTCATTAGCAGGTGACACTGACGGGGCCTGTTTTGATCAAGCGTTTTTTTCTGCACTTGCTTTTGCAAACATTTTCCAGCTCAACGCTTTGCTTTCCCTGGAGTTGGGTGTTTTAATTAAATAGAACTGGAAATTGTGGTTTTAGGGGGTAAGGAGTGGCTTTTTCCCTCTTTTCACATTGGCCAATCCATTGAAGGGGGTGACAAAACCATGAGAGTGATATCAGGTTAGGATGTGAGCAGTGACACAACATGAACACTTTTGATTTAATTCAATTAATTATAAAAAAGGGATTAATTATCTAAATGACTTAGTTTGCCTCACAGCTGAGATGCACAAAGAAGAATTTTAATTGTTCTTGCCTTAGAGAAGGAAAATCCCCTTTTTGTCTCCTCCAGGAATTTTTTCCTGTGGGTGGGAAGGGTCTCACCTGTGGGTTCCCCATCCCAGGAAGTGTCCGAGGAACACCTGGATGTGGCTGAGGATCAGTCCCAGGTTGAACTCAATAACCTTGGAGGGCTTTTCCAACCTCAGGGATTCTGGGATCCTCTGATCTGGGGAATGGGATGGAGGTCGTTCCTGCTTATCCCATTTGTCTCTGAACACAGGGAATTCCTGGGAGAGCTTTCCCCCCCAGAGCTCTGAGATGTTTGTGGTGACTCTAAATCCTCCATCTGCTCCTTTCATTTGGATCCCTGTCCTCCCTCCCCACTCCTTGCACCAAAAGACAAAACAGCCTTGGTAATTTTCTTTCCAGGACTTCATTGGCTTTTCCACTCAGTGATGCCAATTTTCCTCTTCTCTTAAATATCTTGGCATTTCCCCCCTCTTAAAACCTTATCTCCTCTGACCCCTCATGTTTTCTGCTGGAGGAAGAGCCAAAAAAAAGGTGACAATCACCAAAACCAACGTCAGATATTTTTAGAAGGCAAAACGTTTGCAAACCATTTTCCAAACAGAAGCTTAAATATCTTCTTAAATATTTAAATATCTTCTCTTAAATATCTTGGCATTTCCCCCCTCTTCAAACCTTATCTCTTCGTGTTTTCAGCTGGAGGAAGAGCCTAAAAAAAAGGTGACAATCACCGAAACCAAAGTCAGATATTTTTGGAAAGCAAAACATTTGCAAACCATTTTTCCAACAGAAGCTGCTCCCCACATTTCAATTCCCAGGAGGAGAAAAGAGGGTCGTGGATGTTTCCTGGTGTCAACAACCACAGTCTCCAATCTGAGCCTCCCCAGGTGCGATCTGAGGCCATTTCCTCTCCTCCTTTCCCTTGGACACGGCAGCAGAGCCTGACCCCCCTCAGTGCCCCTCCTGTTGGGTTAAAAAGAACTCCTGGTTTTAACTTCTTTTGCCTCTCACACCTGACTATGAGTCCTCCTGTCGATGCCATACATCTCTCAGGTTTGGTTTTCTCATTTTTCAAACATCCTCTATCACTGCCACCGAAAGTTGGGCGCAGAAGGAGAGAAACCAACTGGCTGAGTGGGGCAAAGAGTAGAGCAGAGCCCTGAAAAACATCTGCCAAACACAGCACATAAAGTGAGAAAGAGAAAGCGCTTTTTCTGCTCTCTGTTTCACTTCTCATATATACTACACATTAAAAAAAAATAAAAATCAGCACAGGCTGAACAGGCTTGTTTATGTGGAATCACAGAATCATGGAATGGTTTGGGTTGGTAGGATCTTAAAGCTCATCCAGTGCCACCCCTGCCATGGCAGGGACACCTCCCACTGTCCCAGGCTGCTCCAAGCCCCAATGTCCAGCCTGGCCTGGGACACTGCCAGGGATCGAATTCCAGGGATCCAGGGGCAGCCACAGCTGCTCTGGGAATTCTATCCCAGCCCCTGCCCACCCTCACAGGGAAAAATTCCTTCCCAATATCCCATCCAGCCCTGCCCTCTGGCAGTTTCAAACCATTCCTCCTTGACCTGGTACTCTCTGCACAGATAAAAAGTCCCTCTCCCTCCATTTTCTAACCCCCTTTAGGCACTGGAAGGGTCTGCAAGTTCTCCTCAGAGCCTCCTCTTCTCCAGCCTGACCATCCCCAGCTCTCCCAGCCTGGCTCCAGAGGAGAATAAACAGCCATCAACCCCACTGGAGTATTCTGGGAGCAGGAACCCCATGGGAAAAGTTAAAAAGAATACATTTTTTCTGGCTGATCTGCTGCTGGTGGCTAAACAATGTGCACTTAAATCTGCCAGTGCTCCCTGTGTTTCCATCAGCTTGTGTCCCATTGTCCATTCTCCAATATCATTCAGCCTTATAACATCTGAACAAAACCAGGGCAGCAGGAGTGACACTTTGGGCCTGCTGGTGATTAACTGCCGGGGCCCTGTCAGCCCAGGGAGAGCAGAGATTGAGCTCAGGGAATTTCTTTAATTAATTTTAACCTCGCCGGCTTAAGATCCGCATCTCCAACCGCCGCGGTTTGGAAGGGCAGAGCTGGGAGCCAAGGGTTGGTGTGGAGATCTAAATGGAGATATTTATAGATGTGCACAGCGTCCACTGGAAATATGGCAAAATAGAATCCCAGGATCCCTGAGGCTGGAAAAAGACTTCCAGGACCACCGAGTCCAGGCCATGCCCAATGCCCACCTTGTCCCCAGCGCAGAGCACTGAGTGCCACGGCCAGGCCTTGCTGGGACACCTGCAGGGATGGGCACTGCAAAGCTCCCTGGGCAGCCCTGCCAAGGCCTGAGCGCCCTTGCCATGGAGAAATTCCTTCTGAATTCCTCCCTTTTCCCTGCTGTACTCATTAATGCCCATCCACCCTTTAGACATCTGCACCAGAAACAGAATTTGCCCCGTGACATTTTGGAGGCCAATGATATTTAGCAACTTCCTTGACGATGAAACCAAAGGAAGTGGTTTTGTCCCACTGAACCCTGAAGCTTAGCTATAAAGAGAAACTTTCATGCCTGCAATTTGTGCCCCAAAGCCATGAGCTGGAACATCAGAAGGGGCTGCCCAGGGAGCTTTGCAGTGCCCATCCCTGCAGGTGTCCCAGCAAGGCCTGGCCGTGGCACTCAGTGCTCCGCGCTGGGGACAAGGTGGCCATCGGGCACGGCTTGGGCTCCATGAAAATTCTGGAAATCTTTTCCAACCTCAGGGATTCCGTGATTCTGTGAGTCGCTTCTCCTTCACTGGACCCTCCTGTATGGAGACCAAACCCCTCATCCCCAGCTCCCCAGAGGTGCCTGGGGGACAGAATTTGACCTCTTTTCAAATTCTGGCGCACACCCTTGAGCTGTACAGAGAATTTGAGAGGGTGACTGAGCACCAGGACTGAGGTAAATGTGCAGCACCCCCACAGCAGCTGGGTAACGAAGGGTAATGTTCGTTAATTTGTTAATTATGGAAGTTTTGCAGCTCAATGCTTCATATTGACCAAATTGCCAGTTTGGCTCCGCACAATTACTGTCTGGCTTGATAAATATCCCTTTAATTGGCAGAGCTTGCGTGAGATGAACTTTTAAATCACAGCATTTCCACACAATGCAGTGTGAAATTTCTTTCCTTTCTTTTTTATTTTTTTTTCCCCTAGAAATGAGTCACAAAGAACTGGATTTAAGATATATTGCTATCTCCTTTTTAAGTGGAGTCAGAATGGCTGTACCAGAGCCGAAATATTGCCAGCGCTCGGTGCCAACACTTTGATCCATACACATGAACTGGATATAGACATAAGAGCTTACTAAACAAACTGGACAGAGTCCCAGTGGGAACACTCAAAAATGTATTAATCAAAGTCAAGCGGCAGAGCAAATTGAACCAGTTCATTAATTATGAAAATTCTCTCACCAAGTGACATGTTGTTAACTGTGTGAGGACTTAACACGCTTGGATCCGTGGGCTTCCCTCCCTTGCGTGCAAAATTTCATTAGAAATGGGATCTTTCTTTTTTTTTCCTTTTCCTCTGCTTTGGTTTTCTCAAAAGGAAAAAGAGCAGAGTCAGGAGCATGGACACAGCGACAGCAGGAAGGAGACTTTGGAAAGGTTGGTACTGAAAAGAGTAAAGGGAAAATTAGGATGGTCAAGAATTTTGGGAAGAAAAGTCTTGCAGGAAAGATGGGAAGAGCCCTTCAGGATTATCCAGTGTCACCCCAGCATCACCCCAAACCCTGTCCCCAAGGGCCACACCCAGACTGCTCTGGGACAATCCCAGTGACAGTGACTCCACCACTCCCTGGGCAGCTCATTCCAAGGCCTGACCATTCTGGCAGGGAAAAATTGTTTGTCATATCTCCTCTGGACCAAATTCCAAGATTATTTAGTTACCTCTTAAATAACAATCAGAAACCCACAGGTGCCCCCAATACCCATCCACATTGTTCTCCTTGCTCCCAGCAATAGAAACTGCTGCCTCCAGATTAACACCTGAAAAGAGTTGTATTTTTAAGGTGTCTTTTGCGGAATATGTCGTCAGACCAAATGACAAAAGAGAGACTGAGACTCCAAGAGGGATGCAAAACTCATTTATTTTCAGTCCCATTAGAGAAGGAGCGAAAGGTGAGAGGGAATTAAGGTGTTGGGAGGGAAATCATATTGGTTTGGAAGGTTGGGATCACCAGTCCTGTGGACGATGGAATTACCAGCCCTGTAATACATAACTTTTCCTGGTCTCCTGGTTTTTAATACTTCTGTGCATCGTGGACTTTTGAAAAAAAAACCAAAAAAACACAAACAAACAAACAAACAAAAAAAAACCAACCAGAAAAAACCCCAAACAACAACAACACCACCACCACCACCAACAACAACAACAACAAAACCAACGACAAAAAAAAAACCAAAAAGTGATTTCAGAGGTTTTCTTTTCTTTTCAGAGGGATTTAGAAAAACACATTTCTGGTGCAGGAAAGAAAAGACAACTTCAATTCCAACCTTGCAGGAGTCGGACATGAGGCAACCATTTGGGATTCCTCTGCAATCAATACGGACAGGCAGGTGTGCAGGTGGCCTCATCCTCCCAATCCCACTCACCTCCCCTGGAATGGGATGAATCCAGGGCCAGGGAGATTGGAACTGCTGCCTTATGTTAAGCCCTGAACCTCGAGATAGCCAAAGTTTTTCTGGAGGATTTTCACCCCCAGTGAATATTCACATTATATAAAATACCCCAGGGTTTGGCTCAAAGCATTCAAGAGCATTTAAGCAAAGGATGTGGGCATTGGAACTATGGAAGTCTTTGTCCCTAACATTCAAAATTACTTCCATAAATTTTCTACTCCACACTAAATTTTATAAATTTTTCTGACCCTTTTCCTGGTTTTTTTTTTTCTGTCTTCATCTCCATAAGGCTGAGAATTCAACATTTGGGGTGCAATTAGATTTACTTTTTCACAGTGCTGTTGATTAATTATTATCCACTGAAATCCTCCACGGATTCCAAGCCCCGTCACTTGTCTACAAACTGAGGAGATGGGAAATAGTCCAAGGAAAAGGAATGTCTTAGGAGTTAAATAGAAACTGTTTGTCACCTGCAATTTCAATATTAGGGGAGTTCCCAAACAGGAGGCTGATCTTTGCTTAAACATTGACTGAGATCCCGAGCTTGGACTGAGATTTAAGGAGCACATTTCCCTGGGAATAGCTGAATGTTATCCCTGCAGGTGTCTAGTCAGAGAAAAGTGATCATTCTTTTGCTTTTCCTAAGGAATAATCAACTGAAAGATGATTTTCCTCATGCACCCATCACTAATCATCCCTAAATCCTCCCAAACCACCACAACATTCCCATAAAATCCCCTTTTTTTTACCAGCAGCAATCAGCAATTAAGTGACTGCTCAGTATATTTAATTTCTAGATATTTAAGGATAACTGCTTTTATCCACCAGTTCTGGGAAGCAGTCCCATCCTGGGAATATTAAACGTGGTTTATTTGGGAAGCCACAGAGGAGGAATCCCAGGAGGAATGAGTGACTCTCCAGGGGGAGAAGGAGAGAATTCCCTTGGTCCCACTGCAGAGCCAGGGCAGGGTCGTGCCTAAGAGACAAGAGCTAAAACCTTGTTTTTACAGGGAAAAGGGGATTTTCCTAAATATCTGAAATTTTTAAAAAAAAATTAGATTCAAGTTTGGGCAACAGAAAAATTTGCTTTTCTCTGTAGAGTCCATGATTGGGGAAGGCTTTATCCTGAAATGAGGGAAGCTGGTTTATTCATGGAAATAATAAATTGGGTGAAATCTCTCTTTGTGTGGTTATGGGGAGAAATGTTCTCTTCTTCCACCTACAAAATCATCAAAGCCACAGCTAACACAGACGTGTAGCAACATCTAGTGACCACAGCAGGGTAAGGCAGGAAAAAATTAGGAATGAGCTCCTAAACACACACTGAAGTCTGAGGATAAGCTAAAAATACTGGATTTTATTCCCTTGCTTCATCAAGGTTTTGGTCCAGATAAAAATTAATTAAGTCCTGCAAAAAAATCCGTTAGATGTAAATCCTAAAAAAATAAAGTTTCTCAGATCCTGCACAACAAAATGGGTCAAAAAAGGAATAAAAAAATCTTGGAAATTGTTGCTGTATTAATAAAAAATCTTCACTTCAGACCCTGCTTTTAAGCAGGTGTAAAACCACCGAGATCTTCGTGAACTATTTGTGTCTTTTACCTAGGGGTTCAGAATTTAATCTAAAACATATTAAAACCATGGAAATGGGATATTTTAATTAATATGTTTAACAAACAGCGTCTACCCTGCCTGAGTGGATGAAGTTATACTTCAGCAGAATTTTTTTTTTTCCCCACTTTTATATATTGCTTTTATTTAGTGGAAAAAGCCAATGAAGGCAGAACATTTTCATCTGCTTTTTTTAGCCAGTTCCATGCTCCAGCTGCTCCCCAGATGAATTTCATCAGCGACCCACGGGGCAAAATGCACAATTCTTTGGGTAAACAAATTACAGGCAAAGAGCACAAAGTGGCAAATTTGTGGCTGTGTACGTCAGCAATTTCAGATCTAAAACTCTGGGGCCTAATTTGGAATGGGATCTAATCTTGTTGCCTTGGAAAAATTCATCCCAACCATAATTGGATGGAAGTTTAAAGCAGAGTTGCCTTTCTCAGGTGCCACCCCACGTCCACAGCTCTGAACTCAGAGAGGAGTTCTGCAGGAATTTGGGGGTGTGGGGC
Organism: Origma solitaria; assembly: GCA_013397895.1. Taxonomy (NCBI): domain Eukaryota; kingdom Metazoa; phylum Chordata; class Aves; order Passeriformes; family Acanthizidae; genus Origma; species Origma solitaria. The sequence continues at coordinate 129,632 of VZRL01005108.1, forward strand.
TTTGGGAGATGTTTTGGTGGTGGGGTTGGCAGTGTTTTCGTCGTGGTTAATGATCTGAAGGGCTTTTCCCAACTGGAGTGGTTCTGAGATTCTCTGGATCAGCTGATTTTGGGCAGGGAGAGCCTCCCAAGGATGGCTGTCCCAGAAGGGACCTGGACACGGAGAGTGAGTCCTGATGGGACTAAGTTAAAGCCACAAGGGGAAGGCACAGGGAATCAGAAAATCCTATGGGTTTGAGTTGGGAGGGATCTTAAAGCCCAGCCAGTGCCACCCCTGCCATGGCAGGGACACCTGCCACTGTGCCAGGCTGCTCCAAGCCCCAATGTCCAGCCTGGCCTTGGGCACTGCCAGGGATCCAGGGGCAGCCACAGCTGCTCTGGGCACCCTGGGCCAGGGCCTGCCCACCCTCCCAGGGAACAATTCCTAATTCCCAAGATCCCATCCAGCCCTGCCCTCTGCCACTGGCAACCATTCCCTGGCTCCTGTCCCTGCAGCCCTTGGCAATTGTCTCTCTCCATCTTTCCTGGGGCTCCTTCAGGCCCTGCAAGGCCACCCTGAGCTCAGCCCAAAGCTTCTCCTCTCCAGGCTCAACAATCCCAACTCTCGCAGCCTTTCCTCCCAGCACAGCTCTCCATCCCTCTGCTCATCCTGGCTCCAAATTCCCTCCATCCACCATGGGCGAAGCCCTGATTTTCCCAAAGGATGCTCAAAGAGTCTCAACAGGTGAATGTTCAATCCCATTATTTCCTATTTCATGGGTAATTTTCCTTCCCAGGCCCATGGGACAACTCATTGAATCATTATAGATCTTTTTCATTCTGGGCAAATGGAAGTTCCCATGAAAATTCATCTGATTATTTAAATGAATTAATTTAAATTAACAACCTTTTGAAGATCCAAGTTCCCCCAGTCTCCAGAAATCCCTTAACATGTGAAAAGAGCTATTTTGAGGCATTTCTGTTATGATTTTGCCAAAAAATCACTCAAATCCAAAGGCTGGCCTGTCTGCCAGGACAGATGAAACTCTGATTTTGGGAGAGTGGCAAGATTCCTCTGAGTGGTTGACTATAAAAAGTAGGCTCAGAAAAAAAAATTAAAAATTAAAAACTCAGGCAAAAGAAGTATCTGAGATCTATGAATCTATTACTATATACACTGAGATAAACCTCTCTGTTAATCCACCTATTTAAATAATATATTTGCCGCAAAACAGCATAATCCTTCAGTCAGAAAAGAAAAAAATGAGTTAATTATTGTATTTCTGTGGGGCAGGAAGGTGAAACATCTCAAATTTTCCCAGCCAGATGCTTTCCTGACAACGTGAGGATCCTCCCAAGCCTCACAAACGCCGTTTTGTGTCCACATGTGCCAATTTTCCTCCTTTGAAAGCCTTCAGAAGGCAGGTTTAGCACACATGAGTGCAGCTGATGCCTTTGATTGAGGAGATTGTTATTGCCGAGCACACTTCTGTCACATTCGCTCGTCTGAGAGCACCCTCGGAGGAGTTTCCTGCAGCACAGCCCTGTCCTGTTTGATTTTACATGTGTTTGTTCTCCTGAAAGCCTTTTAGCCCTCGGGTGAGGATTAGACAGCGATTTGGCTGCCTGAAAAGAAGGAAAACACCAGGAAAAGACAGGCTCTGCTGTCATCTTCAGAAGGCAGAGGCCTGGGTTTGTTTGCTGGGAAAATGGAATAATTTCAGCAAACTGAGGCACAGAATCTCTGAATACGGAGAGTTGGAAGGGATCCGCAAGGATCAAGTCCAGCTCTCAAGTGAATGATCTGGGAAATGGAATAATTTCAGCAAACTGAGGCACAGACTCTCCAAATATGGAGAGCTGGAAGGAATCCACAAGGATCGAGTCTAGCTCTTGAGTGAATGATCTGGGACATGGAATAATTTCAGTAAACTGAGGCACAGAATCTCCGAATATGGAAAGCTGGAAGGGATCCGCAAGGATCGAGTCCAGCTCTCGAGTGAATGATCCACACTGGGATCAGCCCCACAGCCTCGGGGGTTTTGGCCCCAGGATCTTTGTGGGGCGTCCACCACGGTGCTGGGGGTGCAGGAGGGGGTCTGACACAGAAACCTCAGCTCCTAACGCAGGGAAGGTGTGGAGATGTAGGAACAATTCCAGAGGAGGTCAGAAATCGATCCCAGGGCTGGAGCCCCTCTGCTCCAGGACAGACTGGGAGAAGTTGGGATTGTTCAGCCAGGAGAGGAAAAGGCTCCAGGGAGAGCTCAGAGCCCCTGGCAGGGCCTGAAGGGCTCCAGGAGAGCTGCAGAGGGACTGGGGACAAGGGATGGAGGGACAGGAGCCAGGGAATGGGTTCAAAGTGATAAGAGAGTAGGATTNTCTGACTGTGACAGCAGCACAGCCCCAGCCCTGG
>VZRL01005109.1:0-18261 GCA_013397895.1 Origma solitaria
TATTCTGGCTCCCCATGGAATATTCCGGCTCCCCATGGAATATCCTGGCTCCCCATGGGATATCCCAGCTCCCCAAGGGATATCCCAGCTCCCCATGGGATATCCCAGCTCCCCAAGGGATATCCCGGCTCCCCATGGGATATCCCAGCTCCCCATGGAATATCCCAGCTCCCCAAGGAATATCCCGGCTCCCCATGGGATATCCCAGCTCCCCATGGAATATCCCAGCTCCCCAAGGGATATCCCGGCTCCCCATGGGATATCCCGGCTCCCCAAGGAATATCCCAGCTCCGGCTCTCACCCACTCCTGGTGTTGGCAGCGCCGCCTCTCCCACTTCTCTCTGGGAAAGAAAGGGAAAATCTCCATTATCCCCCATTCCCTCCTGGAGCAGAAAAAGCGGGAATGGAAGGGAGCCCCCGCTCCAGGCGCTGGCTCGGCTCGGTCCCACAGGGATCCAGTGGAATCCAAAGTTCTGGATTCCCAGGAACGGAGAGGTCCCAGAGCCACAAGGAAGAGCCTCTGCAGCCTTGTGGGCTGACATTCCAGCTGCTCCAGCCATCCGACCTTCCCACCGGGACACGCTGGGGTCCAGCCTTCAGAATTTGTGCCGCACAGCCATTCCCGAATAACGCCCTTGGCTGCCCTTTCCCAGCCCCTGGAATTCCCCTTTGCCTCCCAGGCTCTACCTGTGCCCTCAGCCGGGCAGCTCCGGAGTGAGGCAGCACTAGGAAAAGGCTGCGGAACATCAGGAATAGCCGGAGAGGGAGGGAGGGAAAAATTTAACGAGCGACAAACCAACCAAATCCAACCGAGAATAAATGCCTTGGGTTAAAGATTAGACGGGAATCAAGAGCTTTCCGGGGCTCTGGAGCCACCGAAGCGCTGCCTCAGAGCTCCTAGGAGTCTCCAGCCCCATCCCGTGGGATTCCTGTGGTTTTCCACGGTGGAAACAGGACCTGGATCAAGAGGAGGATCCAGCGAGAGCTCAGAGCCCCTGGCAGGGCCTGAAGGGCTCCAGGAGAGCTGGAGAGAGACTGGGGACAAGGCATGGAGGGACAGGACACAGGGAATGGCTTCCCACTGCCAGAGGGCAGGGATGGATGGGATTTTGGGAATTGGGAATTGCTGGCTGGGAGGTGGGAAGGGGCTGGGATGGGATTCCCAGAGCAGCTGTGGCTGCCCCTGGAGCCCTGGCAGTGCCCAAGGCCAGGCTGGGATCGGGTCCATGGAAGGTGCCCCTGCCCATGGCAGGGGATGCAATGAGGTGCCTTTTTAGGCCCATTCCGACCTGGAATTCTGGGATTCTTTGGGATTCTCAGAGGGCGGGGCGATGGTTGCACATTCCCGGGATCCAGGGCCTTCCCACGGGCACGAGCCATTCCAGGGCTCCTCCCGGGGTGCGGATCCCGCCGTGCCCCCGGATGGGATCACCTGGATGGATCCCGGCCGGGCCATTCCCGAGGAGGGATCCGCTCCCGGCTCGGGAGCAGGAGGAAGCTGCGGGCCCAGCCTCTCCCAGGAATTCGCGTTCTGAAGAGCGGCATGAGTCACCGGGGCCGCGGGGCAGCGCCGGGCACACCCTGCAGGGCTCTGCCTCCTCCTCCTCCTCCTCCTCTGGCTCTCCCCAGCCGGGAATGGCACTGGCATTGGGACTGGGATTGGCGTTGGGACAGGGACATGGCGGGGCTGGGACCTCTGCGAGTCACCTCTGCCACAGCGGGGCTCGGAGCCGCGGGCTCAGCCAGGTGGCTGCAGCCCCTCCTTCCTCCTCCTCCTCCTCTTCCTCATCCTCCTCTTCCTTCTTCCCCTTCTCCTTCTCTTCCTCCTCCTCCATCTTCTCCTCCTCCTCCTCTTCCTTGTTCCCTTTCTCCTCTTCCTCCTCCTCCTCCTCACCCCCCGGTCCCCCCCGACCCCTCCCGGGGCTGTCCAGCCCAGGAGCCCTCGGTTCACTCCCAGTTCCCCCGGGGAATGTTCCCACCTGGCACCGCTGTCCCCTCCGCGGTGACAGGAGCCGGGACCGGCCCTGGCACAGCTCCCCATGGCGCATCCTTCCCTAGGGAATATCCCTCCCTATGGAATAGCATTCCCTGGGGAATATCCCTCCCCATGGCACATCCTTCCCTATGGAATATCCTTCCCTATGGCACATCCTTCCCTCTGTAATATCCCCCCCTATGGAATGTCCCTCCCCATGGCCCCGCTGTCCCTGGCACCTCCTGGCGCATCCCTCCGCGGCTCCCAGCGGTGCCTTTCCACGGCCGGGAATATTTGAGGAGTTCTTAATCAGCCCTCAGCGCCTTCGGAGAGCACGGAGCGGAGCTGGGAAACTCCCGGGAGCGGGACTGGAAAAGCTCCGGGAGCGGGGCTGGAAAACTCCCGGCAGCGGGGCTGGAATAGCACCGGGAGCGGGCGGCACCGGGCCGTGCCAGGACCTCTCCCGGCAGGACAACGGAGGCTTTGTGGGAGTTGTTGTTGCCGCGGGAGCCGCTGGAATCCGCCGCGATCCGCCGGGAGCGGCGGCTCCGAGCCCCGCGGCTCTCCCGGCCCGGGGACCCAGGGGCCCTCCCGCGGGATCGGGGTGTCCCGGAGCCCCATCCCTCCCGGGTGAAACTGCCCCGGAATCCCGTGGGAGGGCCGGGAATGCTCCAGCGCTCCCCGCGCCTTTTCCACGCGCGCGTCCCGCGTTCCCGGGGATCGGGACCAGCGGGAAAATGGGAATGCCGGAGGGGGAAGAGCCGGGACTTACGGCGCCGCTGCGGGAGCCGCCGGTGGATGCTGCGTTCTCCAGCGCTGGCTCCGAATCCCGGGATTACTCATCTGTGTACAAACACAGCCCACATGGCCCGGCCGGGGCGGGGGCAGCTCTTCCAGAGGCACGATCCCGGTCCCGGCAGGAAGCGCCGGGAAGCTGCCGGCACCGGCGGGGTGATCCACAGGCGGCCGGGCGCGGGCGATTCCCGGGTTTGGGGAGCGGGGATGAATCCCGGCTCGTCCCGCAGCGGGACGGGAAAAAGGGAACCCAAAAAAAACCCGGAAACAGCGGCGGCCAAAGGCGGCCGGGATCGGATCCAGCCCGCGAGGAAGTGGAAAAAAGGCAGGAAAAAGGATCGCCTCCCAGCCCTCTGTGCATCTCCCGCTCCCAGGGCCTCTGGAGAACGCCCGGAGCTCGCTGAATTTGGAATTCCAAATCCGCCGATCCTTACATTTGGATTGAAATCCAAGGCTGTTTTCAATCCCGATCTGCTAAGGAATGGGAGAATCCCAGAATGGTTGGGGTGGGAATTGCACAGGGACACTTTTCCCCATCCCAGGCTGCTCCAGCCTGGCCTGGGACATTCCGGGGATCCAGGGGCAGCCACAGCTCCTCAGGGAATTCCAGCCCAGCCAGGAACTCCTTCCCCATATCCCACCCCAATCTTCCCTTTCCCAGTGGAAGCCATTCCCTGTGCCCTGCCCCTCCAATCCCTTTTTCCCTCTCCAGCTCTCCTTCAGTCCATGGAGGGGGCTCTGGGATCTCCCTGGAAATGCATTTCCACATTCCTAATGTTGGGATATTTTTAGTGACCACTCCGTTAAAATCTGTGTTTAACAAATCCCATAAAATTCCAAACCACCTGGATTTAACAGGAGTAACTCCCACCGGGAACTCACCACCGAGACAAAACATCCATTTGTGCTCCTTCCCTCCATCAGCAAATGCCTAACTTTAGGAAAAGAAAGTTAATTTTAAGATTTTTTTCTTTAATCTGAATTTTAGGGATTAAAATTAAGATTAAAATTTGTTAAACTCAGATTTAACTCCATTAAAATCTGTCTTTTACAAACCCCATAAAATTCCAAACCAGCTGCATTTAACAGAAATAACTCCCACTGGAAAAAAAAAATCAACATTTTCCCGATTTTCCAGGAAAAAAAAACTCCCAAAAATTGCCACCTCCAAGGAAAAGCCGCAAACCCCCCAAAACAAGGCTGGCATCCTGAGTTTTCCTTAAGATAAAAAAATTTATTTTCCAGTCTTAGAAAGCAGCTTTCCACGAAGCCCAAAGGTCGCCCCCCATTCCCAAAGTCCTATAGAAACATAGTAGAACCTCTTCCCGCCAAAAAAATTCCGGAGGGGCGGAATTACAAAACTATCCTGTGCACATTGTGCTTAAACTCCGAAGGCTCGGCAGCTTTCCGAAGGACCTCCCTGCCCAGAGCATCCTGTAAACAAATTATTGCATATTTTCCATGAGGGATCCTCGGGAAAATCCCGCCGGAATCCCGTCCAAGCGGCGCCCGGGGAGGAGGGAACGGGAAAGAGCAGTTCCAGGGAATGCCGGGATGGGTTGTGCTTGCCTCGGTGGGGTGGGGGAGCTGTGGGAGTTGGGCCACGGAGAGGGAATCCCGTGGGAAGAGCCGACGGATTCGCGGGGAGAAGAGCCGGGATCGAAGCTGACCTCGGTCCCAAAGATCTTCGGGAGTTTGAGGATGGAAAATGAACAGGAAGATCCCAAATCGGAATGAATTCCATGAGGTTTTGGGCACCGGTGGCGTTGGCTCCACGGCCAAGGATCCTCTTCCAACGCACAACTCAATTTAGGGAATATCGGGAGAATTCCCCATGGATTCTCCACGGTGTCGCAGCCTCCGGTGGGGATTCCCGGAATTCTCAGCTGTGCTAAGGCCAACGGGAGGCCACAGAAGGACATGGGGTGGGACAGGAATGGCCTGGAATGGCCATCCCGCAATTCCAGGGGTGGCCATGGAGAGGGAATGCTGTGGGAAGAGCCAACGGATCCGTGGGGTGAAGATCTCGGATGAAATCCAGTCTTGGTCCCGAAGATCTTTGGGAGTTTGAGGGTGGAAAATGAACAAAAAGATCCCAAACTGGAATGGTTTCTGTGAAGTTTTGGGCACTGCTGGCACGGCCAAGGATCCTCTTCCAACGCACAACTCAATTTAGGGAATATCGGGAGAATTCCCCATGGACTCTCCACGGTTTTGCAGCCTCTGGTGGAGATTCCCGGAGTTCCCAGCTATGCTAAGGCCACGCTCCAACCCCACCGTCAGCACTGATTCCCAAAAAAACCAACCGAGAGGAATTGTGGCCTCTGTAAGGCACCAAAACCATCCCTGGAGCTGCACCCAAGGAGTCTCCCCAGGATTTCCAACCGGGAAAACAATGATTAGAACACACGGGAGGAGGATGGAGTGGGAAGGAGTGAGTTTTTGGGAAAGGAGCCCGGTTTTGGGGTGGCTTTGTGTGCGCACGTGTTGGGTTTCCGCAGGCATGGAAAAATTCCCCTCTGCTACCTTTGGTATTGGAATTTCTCCTCTGCCATCCACGCCTGGATGGATGGATCCGATCGGAGCGCGTGGAAAAATCAGGAAAAAGTCACTTCCAAGAGCGGTGAGAAATTAAAAAAAAAGCCTATGAAATGAAAAGCAAGAAGAAGATGGAAATGGGTGCTGTCCTTGTGCCCGGGACTTTGGGATTGAGATGAGCTCTGTCACCAACAACACGGGATGGGAGCGGCAGGAATCCCCAAAGTCCATCCGCGTCCTCGCCACGGGCCTGGGGTCGGTCTGGGATCACGGAATCCTGGAATGGTTTGGTGGGAAGGACCTTAAAGCTCATCCCATTCCGTGGGCAGGGACACCTCCCGCTGTCCCAGGCTGCTCCGAGCCCCAATGTCCAGCCTGGCCTCAGACATTCCCGGGAACCCAGGGGCAGCCACGGCTGCTCTGGGAATTCCAGCGCAGGGAGAGCTCTGGGATAACCTCCATTTTTAAAATGCTGGATGGAGCTGAGCAGGATAAAAATCAGAATCACCCCAGGAAAAGCTTCCTGAATTCCTGAATTTCCTGAGGGACTCCGGATGAGCTCCACCTCCCAATCGGCAATTCCTAACGAACGTCCCCAAAAACGGCCAAAGCTCGGAGGAGCCTCCCAGATGGAATTACAAAATCCAACAGAAAACACGGAGCTGCAGGATAAGGGATCCCAGCTCCGAGGGGACTCCGGTGACCCGGGGGTGTGGTGGTCCAGGCTGCCGGTTGTGCTTCCATGACTCCGGGCACAGTTTTCCACGACTCCAGCTCCAGGATCTCCAGGCAGAGAAGTGACAAAAAATTCAAAATGTGGATTTTTCCTCCCAAAAAAGCGAATCCCTACGGAATCCCCCCACCTTTAAAGCCGCACTTTGCACTCCCCAGGCTCCGACACGGACACGAATCCCGAGGCCCCGGATGGACCCTTCAGGCGAGGACCGCGCTTCCAAGACTTCTATGGCTTCTGCGAACGTTTTCCTCGAGAAAGGAAAAATCAATCCCAACCCAAACCCAGCCTCAAACTCCGGGCACGGAATGCTAAGGACGGGTGGAACTCCCCGATCCCGAACCTTCCCACGCCGCCCTCCCCAGAGGGGTTCGAAGGATTGCTTCTCCGGGGGAACAGTCCATAAAAAAGCGGGATGGGACGGGACGGGAGGAGCTCAGCGGAGCGCCAAGGCCAGACCGAACTCCCTGATCCCAAACCTTCCTGTGCCGGAGCGGTTTTAAGGATCGCTCTGTCAAAAAGCGCGGATCAAGGCGTGGGGAGAGGAGAACCTCAGTTGTGCTTGGCCCGCCCCCCTCGCAGGTAGCTCTTCCACCGCTTGAGGAAGTCCCTGAAGATGGGCGCGGGGTCGACGGAGCCCAGCAGCTGCAGCTGGTTGATGTGCGTGGTGTGGTAGTCCCAGCGCGCCAGGTTGGGCGCCGTGCCCAGCATGAAGTGCCGCAGGTCGTAGACGCTGCCCGAGCCGGTGTCGAAGAGCGGCAGCATGGCCTTGAGCGACGCCAGCCCGCGCTCGTACAGCAGCCGCGCCTCCTTGCCCAGCTTGTCCCCCGCCGTCTCCTTGAGGTCGTAGAGGCCGATCAGCGCGTACATGAAGCCGTTGAGCACGAAGGAGCTGGGAGACGTGGGGTACTCCTCGTACCAATCGTGGCGGTCCATGAACACGGCCTTGACCCCGCGCCGCTCCGCCGGCAGCTTGAAGGGCGCCGTGGCCCTGAGCGCCGCGCCCAGGAACGCCGGGTCCTTGGTCAGCAGGTAGGCCCTGACCAGCGTGGACATGGCCTGGCCCTGCGCCATGGCCGAGTACCAGCCCGGCTCCAGGGATTTGAAGCCCTCTCCCAGCTTGCGGGTGACCATGATGGGCCAGCCGCCGCGCTCGTCCTGGTTGCGCAGCAGCCAGTGGCTGGCGGCGAAGAAGGCGGCCATGTGCGCCGTGGCCGAGATGGTGACGTTGTCCAGGAAGCCGTGGCCCTTGGCCACCAACCTCAGCACCCTCTTGGGCATGATCTTGGTTTGCTTCACCGCCTTGGTGTTGGAGAGCCCCACGCCCTTGCGGAGATCCGTGAGCAGATCCCGGGTCAGGGTGCTCCAGCTGCTCCGGGCGCCGATCCCGTAGAAGATATCCTTGTCCTTGAGGGCGATGAGCTGTGTGGTGGATACGTAGTGCACGGTGAAGAGCTGGTTCTTCTCCGTGGTCTCCAGCACCACCGAGACGCTGCCGTTGGTCAGCAGCTTCAGGTCGAAGGAGATGATGAAATCACGGCTGTTGTCCAGCTGCAGGGAGACGCCCTCGGAAGATTCTGGAAAAGCAACCCAAAGAGGCTCGCTCAGCACTGAAACGTTCCCATTCCCAAAGCTTTGGAGCATGGCAATGCTCTCAGAGGATTCTGGAAAACCAACCCAAAGAACCTCGTTTGGCACCAGAACATTCCCACTCCCAAAGCTCTGGAGCAGGGAGATGCTCTCGGAGGATTGTGGAAAACCAACTCAGAGAGCCTCACTCGCCACTGAAACATGCCCGTTCCCATTCCCAAAGCTTTGGAGCATGGAGATGCCCTCAGAGGATTCTGGAAAACCAACCCAAAGAATCTTGTTCAGCACCAGAACATTCCCATTCCCAAGGCTTTGGGGATGCCCTCAGAGGATTGGGGAAAACCAACCCAAAGAACCTCGTTCAGCACCAGAACATTCCCATTCCCAAAGCTTTGGAGCATGGAGATGCCCTCAGAGGATTCTGGAAAACCAACCCAAAGAGCCTCGTTGAGCACCAGAACATTCCCACTCCCAGAGCTCTGGAGCATGGAGATGCCCTCAGAGGATTCTGGAAAACCAACCCAAAGAATCTTGTTCAGCACCAGAACATTCCCATTCCCAAAGCTTTGGAGATGCCCTCGGAGCATTCTGAAAAACCTAACCCCATTCCCATTCCCATTCCCATTCCCAAAGCTCTGGAGCATGGAGATGCCCTCAGAGGATTCTGGAAAACCAACCCAAAGAGCCTCGTTGAGCACCAGAACATTCCCACTCCCAGAGCTCTGGAGCATGGAGATGCCCTCGGAGGATTGTGGAAAACCAACCCCGAGAGCCTCGCTCGGCACTGAAACATTCCTGTTCCCGAAGCTTCCGGAGGCCAGCCCTGCTCCCGGGAGGGATTCCAAGGCTTTCAGCACAGCCCGTCAATAATTCAGGATTTCTGGGCCGTTTCTCCAGATTTAACTGAGCGGGCAAGGGAATCTGGGAGCAACTCCTTGCATTTTCCATTAACGTGGGTTTATGGGATGCTCCCAATGGATTTGGGGCACGGATTCAGAGGATGTGGGGCTGGGGACAGGCCACCATCGGGGCAGGGAGCAGGGCCGTTCCCAGGGGTGTTTGGGTTGGAAGGATCCATAAATCCCATCTCATCCCAGTGGGGTATCTCCCACTAAACCGGGATCTTTGCCCCGGGATGGGGCAGGGATTCGGATGCTCCATGATTTCCCTCTTCTGCAACTCAAACCATAAAGCAGAATCCCAAAATTCCCAAAATTCCCACTTCCCTTGGAATAAAGACACTCCAGACCCGGCACCGCCGGAGCTGTTGCATTCCCAAATAAAGCTCTGCTTTCAGCCAAGGGAAAAAAACCCCCAGGAATGCCAGGAGCAGGTATTTAGGATCCCCCTGGGATTGATATTTCCATGGCATTTTTCTTTCCCAAACCTGATTGGTTTAATGGGAAAAGCAAGGAATAAAGAGGAATGTGTTAAATTATTCCTTAAACTCCGCCTTGGCAAAGCTCGGCTTGATTTTAAAATTTAAATGAAATAAAGGTCCCAGGCACTTCCATGAGATAAAATCCAGGGAGCTCCGGAATTTCAAACATAAAATCAACTCCTCCCAAAAAATCTTGAGCAGGGGATCAAAGGGAGAATTAACTTGGAAGGATGGGAGTGAATCCTGGATTCCCAGAGGATGCCGAACACTTAGAGAGTCACGTTAAATGAAGGCATAAAATTCTCCTGGAAAAGGGAATTGTTTCTCCTTTGTGACATGGGGAATTCCCCAGCCATATTTTTCCACGGAACCATCACATCATGGGCAGCCTTCCCTGCACGGCAGAGGCTCGTCCCACCTCCCAATTAATCCACGGAATTTTCAGACATCTCCTGTTGTCCACTCCCGATTATTCTGATGGAATGCCACATTTCCAAGCTTTTCAAGGATAAGCTCTGCATCTGCTCCAGGAGAAGGAACTTTGGGAACGCAACGTTTTGCTCCTCTGGCAAAAAATCCCAAGGAATTCCCATGGGAATTCCCAATTCCTGTCAAGGGAGTTTTATGATGCCTTAGAATAAACGGTGAGGGAGGGAATTGGAATGGGGAGGGAAAGGGGAATTTAGGAAGGATTTTAGGAAGGAAGGAAGGAATATAGAAAGGAAGGAATTTAGGAAGGAATTTAGGAAGGAAGGAAGGGAGGAAGGAATTTAGGAGCTAAAGGCTGCTCTGCCTTTCCATAAATCCGTGACTCAAGGCCAGCTTGGAGGGGCGGATGCACATCCCAGCCTCTCAATTCCATGGATTCCTGAGCCCCCCATGAAGAGTGAGCAGGGAATCCACACCAGATCCCTCCTCCTCTCCTCTCCCTGTCGTTATCCACTAAAAAAGGGCTGGACAACCTTTTCCTTGGAGCTGCAGCCCGAGGTGCCAATGGAAAATGACTTCATTGTCCTTTGAAGTAATGGACTCATTAATTCCAGGGATATCGACTGAGGGAAAATCCATTCCGGGTTATTAACGAGCCTGGCCTGGCACAAAGGGAACTTCGGGATGGAAGAATGGATTTCCCTGCGGAATTCCAAACAGAGCAGGGGGATCAGGGAGAGGCACCTCGATGGTTCCCGGGAGCAGCCCCGGATCCCTCCTGGAATGGGCACATTCCCAGAGCTCCAGGTGCCTCTGGACAACTCCCAGGGATGCACAGGGCGGGATTTTGGGATGTCCATTGCCAGGAGCTGGACTCAATCCCTGCCGGATCCCTCCCAGCTCAGGATATTCCGTGGTTCCACCGGGGGTTAACTGGAATTCAAATCCTGCATTTGCCAAAAGCAGCTGTATCCCAGGGAAAGGGGAGACATATCCCAGAAATCCCGGGAGGCCGGGAATAGCCCTTATCTCCCATCTGTCAGCAGCTGCTTATCACATTCCCAGCCCTCCCCAGGCTCCACAGCCGCTTCCAGGACTTTTTCCAGCTTCTATTTCGGGCTGGAAGGCTCAGGGAATGGGAATGTGACTCCTCATCCTCCTCCGTGAGTGGATCCAGCCTTTCTCTGGATTTACATAGTGCTGGAAGAGGAGGGATGGGGAGAAAACGGGAGGGAAAATCCAAAGGGACGGAAATCCAGGGAATGGACAAGAGGATTTCCAGAGGTCCCTTCCAAAGCCAAGAGTCGGGAAAATGAGGAAGGGAAAAGATGGGAAAGAAAAGGATGGGAAGGAAATGTGGGGAAGAAAAAGGATGGAGGAAAAGGATGGAGGAAAAGGATGGAGAATGAAGGATGGGAAGGAAAAGGATGGAGAAGGGAAAGGATGGGGAAAGGAAATGTGGGGAATGAAAAGGACTGGGAATGAAGGATAGAAAATGAAGATGGGGAACGAAGAGGAAGGAAAAGGACAGAGAATGAAGGATGGGAAAAGAAGGATGGGGAATGAAAAGGATTGGGAATGAAAAGGACGGGGAATGAAGGGCAAGGTAAGAAAATGACGGAGAACGAAGGATGGGGAAAGAAAGACAGGGAAAGAAAAGGACAGGGAACGAAGGATGGGGAAAGCAGGATGGGAAATGCAGGATAACCAAAACCACAGCACCCCAAGAATCCCAAGCTCCCCACGCCCATCACCCGCCGGAATCCCCACCACCCACCTGGACAGGAGAACTCCTTGACTCTGCTGAGCCTGGATTTGTCCCACACTGTGGAGAGGGAGCAGCCCTTGGGCACTGTCCATTCCCCGTCCGTGTCCCTATCCCTGTCCGTGTCCCGGTCCCCGCCGGTCTCGTACACCTCCACGCGGGGCGGGTTCTCCGTCAGGTTCTTGCTGTAGTGGCTCAGGCCGTACTGGGCGATCTGGATGGGGTAGAAGTAGCCCTGGGGGCCCCACTGCGTGGACAGCGGCACTCCTGCCGGGGAAAAACACGGAAAAGTCAGCGCAATGTGCTCCGGAACTCCTCCTGCGTGCCGTGCCATGCCGGCGCCTCCGGCTCAGGGGATGTGGAGGTGGTGCCGTTGGAGGGAAGGCCTGGGCAAGGAGGGGATTGGGGCTTTTCCCACTAAAATCCAGAATTCAGGATTTTTAGGCAGCAGAGGAATCCCAGGCGCGGCCTTCCTGACATTCACGGGATCCTGGGATGGGTTGAGTGGAAGGGACCTTAAAGCTCTTCCTGTTCCAACCCCAACTCCTTCCCCCATCCCAGGCTGCTCCAGCCCAGCCTTGGACATTCCAGGGCTCCAGGGGCAGCCACAGCTCCTCTGGGAATTCCAGCCCAGCCAGGAATTCCTTCCCCATATCCCACCCCAATCTTCCTTTTCCCAGTGGAAGCCATTCCCTGTGTCCTGTCCCTCCACGCCTTGTCCCCAGTCCCTCTGCAGCTCTCCTGGAGCCCTTCAGGCCCTGCCAGGAGCTCGGAGCTCTCCCTGGAGCCTTCTCCTCTCCAGGTGAACATTCCCAGCTCTCCCAGCCTGGCTCCACCCCCATTGCGTTGTCCCTGGAGTGTCCCACTTATCCTAAACCATTTCCAAAGCCCCGAACAGATTTTCCCCCACTCCAGGGCCGGGTTAATCCCAAAGGCTCTTCCATCCCCCACAATCTCTTTAGCATCCCATAAATCCATGCAAATTGAGTCCATCTGTTCCAGGAGATTTTTCCAAGAGTTATTTGATGCTAACAGAGCCACAAATCTCTCCTGTTTTCCCTGGGAGGATTCCCAGCCTCTCCAAATGGGATCTGCCCCAATTCTTCCAGCCATCCCTGGGATTGAGCTTCCCCCACAGGAAAAATCCCAAGAACCTCCCAGGAGAGCACAAATCCTTCCCCAATTTCGGGGTTGGATGATTCCAGGTCTGAAAGAACAGCTCAGAGGGTTCCAAGCAGGAAGAGCTCGGAGACCATGTCCTGATTTATTTGATTTCCCAGAAAATCCCACCCAAGGGCCTAAAATTCCATCTGTTGTGGAATCCTTGGGATGCACCCCGGGAAAACCCTGCTGAGCTCCACCTGCCCCTCCCCAGCTCCTGGAATTTGGGTGGAAAATCCTCCCTGGGGAAAAAGTCTGGAGCTATCTCATTCCCGCCATTCCTCCCAGAGAGAACACGGGATATTTAATATGGTTCGATCCCGAATTTTCCTTGGAGCAGACTCCCAATGTCTAAACCCAAACCCAAAGTGGGAATGGATCCCTGGCTCCATCCTGGGGGAATTTAGGGATTCCTAAATCCTGAAAGGGATTTGCAGCATTTCCCCCTTGGCAACGTCAGGAGTTTCTTCCACAAGCTGGGAATGCTGGGAACAGGAAGATTATTCCAATTAAATATTTTTTTAAAAAATTTTTAAAATTCCCACTTATTTTGGCACTCATCCATATTCCTGACGGGATATTTTCCTGCTACCTATGGAAAAACCATCCCAGGAAAGACTGAAATCCTCTGGATTCCGGGAGCTCCGGGGAGCTCAGTAATGCCGAGCATTTCCGGGTAAAGGAGCGCTCACCGGCAGCGAAGGACGGGGAAAAAAGATGGGAAAAAAGACGGGAATTTGCTGTAAAAGCTTCCCTTGAGATTCCCAAGCCCTGCCAGGATGGAATTTTCCAGGTCACTGATGGAACAAGGCCTGAGCAGGAGAGAAGGAGAATGTGGAACAGGGAAGGGTTTCCATCAAGGAATGGGCTGGGAAGGGAACTTAGGGGTCATCCCATTCCAGCCACGGGAACATATCCCATAATCCCAGGCTGCTCCAGCCCGGCCCTGGACATTCCCAGGGATCCAGGGGCAGCCACAGCTCCTCGGGAATTCCAGTCCAACCCCTCCCCATATCCCATCCCAATATCCCACCCAGCCCTGCCCTCTGCCAGCAGGAGCCATTCCCTGAGTCCCCCCAGGCCCCTCCCACTCAGCCTCCAAGATTCCCAGGGATGGAGGCGCCACTGCCAAATCCTCATTTTTCCATCCCCAGTGCCAAATCCCTGTGTCCATTCCCACCACCAAATCCACTAACACAAAATCCCTATTTTTCCTTTCCCAACACCAAATCTCCATGTCCATTCCCAAAGCAAATCCCCATCTTCCCATTCCCAACATCAAATCATCCTCATTTTCCCATTCCCAACATCAAATCATCCTCATTTTCCCATCCCCAACACCAAATCCCCATTTTTCCATTCCTAACACCAAATCCCCTTTTTTGCATTCCCACCACCAAATCCACCAACACAAAATCCTGGTTTTTCCATTCCCACCACCAAATCCTGGTTTTTCCATCCCCAACACCAAATCCCCATTTTCCCATTCCCAATACCAAATCCACCAACACGAAATCCCTATTTTTCCATCGCCACCACCAAATCCCTATTTTCCCATCCCCACCACCAAGCCCAGCTCACTCCGCCCCTCCAGGCCGCCTCACGGAGCCCACCCTGCAGATTTTCGGGATCGCCCCGACCCCAAACCCCACCCCACGCACCTTCCACGCCGCTGATGCACTTGACCCTGTCCCTGAGCTCGACGTTGTAGCCCTCGAAGGACATGAAGACGCCGTCGGGGCGGTACGGCGCGCGCTGCGCGTACACCTTGGAGTAGCTGTGCGAGAACTCGAACCTCTCGCCGCCGTCGGCCTGCGCGATCCTGCCGTACACCTGGAAGTACTTCTCCACCNGCCTCCTCGCTCTGCGGCCGCATCCCCGCGGGGTCGGAGGCGGCGGCGGCGCTCCCGGGGCGCTCCGGGCCCGCGGGGATCCTCGGGATGGCGGNGAGCGCCTTGGAGCTGAGCCGAGCTGCCAGGCAGCGCATGGTGCCAGCATTCCTGGGAAAATATGGAAAACGGGGCGAGATATGGGGTCAGGGCAGGGATTTGGGAATGTCCCAGCTGGGAATGGCATCCAGATTGTTATCCCAGACAATGGGGACAGGGAAAGCCACCCAGGAGTGCCTTGGAGCCGAGCCGGGCTGCCAGGCAGCGCATGGTGCCAGCATTCCTGGGAAAACAGGGTGGGATATGGGGTCAGGGCACAGAAAAACATGGATCAGGATAGGCATTTGGGATGGTCCCAGCGGGGAACTCCAGCTTGGATTTTCCCCCCAGGAATTCGGTTTTTCCTGAAGTTTCCCACAGTGGGGCCAACCCCCAGTGACAAAAACCAGGATAAATCTAATAAGAATCTCCAAATTTAAGGATAAAGTGGAAAATCTGGGAATTCTCTTGGGAAGGATCCTAAAGATCCAAGCTCCAGTTTGATCCCTGATCTCCCACACGATCCCAAAGCCTCTCCACAATCCCTGCAGGTGAAATTCCAGGGTTTTCCCTGCTATCCGCAGGGATAATAAGATGCGATATGCAAATGAAGCTCATTAGCATATCCCCACATCAAACAATCCCGGAGTTTCCCCGGGAATAATTCCCCCAGGGATGCTTCCCAGGAATTGCTGGGAACAGCTCCCAGAGCGAGGGAATTCCACACTTCCCACTTTTCCAAGGTGAGGCTTCACCTCCTCCCCCTCATTCCCGATCCAGGAAACCTTGGAAAAGCATTGGGATTGAGGCAGGACAACCCCTCTGGTTTATCCCTGAAAACCCGGAGCCATCTGCCCGCTCCAGCTGGGAATTCTCCACGGGAGCAGCCTTAACCCTTGCGGGAAAAGCGGGAAAAGCGGGATACGTTTTCCAGTTATCCCAGGGAATAAACGGGAACAGGGAAAAGCAGCTCCGCTCTCACCTTAGGCAAAGGAAATCCTTGGAATTCTAACGCATCCCGAGGCTCCAGCGGCAGCAATTCCCGGGATTTCAGGCGATTCCTCTCGGGATTCCTGCAGGGACGTGGAGGGAAAACAAGGAATCACGGACGCGCTCCAGGAGCCGCGGCAGCCCCGGAATGGCGTTTTCCCTGGAAAAATCCCACAGAAATCCCGCTGCTGTTCCCAGGAAAACCCTCGGTTCTGAATTCCAGGCGGGGCGGGATGCCGAGGGATCGGGAGCGGGGATGTCACTTCCTCTGCGCTCCCCCTCCCCACCCGAGCCGACCCCGACCCCGATCCCGAGGAAATCCCGGCGGCGCTTCCCGAGCCGCTCCCGCACAATTCCAGAGGAAAGCCTCCGCGGGAAGCATCCCGGGATCAGCCCCCGTGCTGTCACCAAGGGAACAATTCCAAGGGAAAAGCTTGGAATTCCCAGCCTCGGATCCAAGCGGAGGCTCTGGAATTCCTCCCGGAGCTCCGGGGATTTAACTCCCCGAATTCCAGCCTTTACTCCCAGAAGAATTCCCAGGGTTTGTTTTTTTTTTTCCCCAGTTTTTTTTACTGCTGTTGCATTTTCTCAGCTCAAATCCAGGGGAAAATCCTCTTGATTTTTTTTTCCTTGAAACAGGAATGAGCCCCCCGCCACCCTCAGGATCCATGGATTTCTCAGGAATCAGGGCTCCAACCTCTGGAATTGCCTCCCAGCCTTTTCTAGCCTGGCAGAGCCTGGAAAATCCCTCTCCCATTCCCTTCCCAGATCATTCCCAATCCCACGAAACCTCTGCTGTCGCATTCTCCTGGAAAAGGTTTGATTTTCCAAGGATTCCAAAGCAAACAGAATTCCCGGTGTTTTTCCAGCCACATCCAACACACTCCCGGCCCTTTTCAAACCCCACGGGAATTTTCCCCCAGAATTAGCTCCATAAATCCCTTTGATCCCCATTCCAATTCCTGCCGGAGCCTGCTGGGAATTTTTTCCCTCTAATCCTCCCCACCGGAAGCTCCATTCCCTAATTCCTGAGAATTCCGATTTCCCTGGAAAGCTGGGATGGGCCTCCGGGAGCTTTCTCCACTGGGAATGCCAGAAAAGGGATCCAAGGGAGAAATCCCCCAGGAATGGCTCTGCCAGCACCAGGAAAAACGGGATCTGGGCCCTGAATCCTCCAGGAATTCCAAACATTGCATCCACAGGGAAAATCCAGGCTCAATTCCAGCCTCAGCTCCCGCGGATCACGGAATCCTGGGATGCTCTGGAAAGGCCCTTCGGCCTTCCCGGCAATCCCGAGGATGGATTTGCTCTGACGGCAAAGAAATCTGGGAATGGGCAGCCTGATCCCGGAGCTTTTCCCTTCGGGAAGCTGTTCCAGGGAACGAGCCTGGCTGTGGCTCCCAGCAGCCGCTGGAATCACGGAAAACGTGGAAGCAAATCCAGGGATTTTGACACTGCGGCGTGCTCCAAGGAAACAGGAGTTTCCTGGAGAGGCTGGCGAGGAAATTCGGAATTCCTCGCTGGGAATTCCTCACCATTCCCCTGAGGATGCAAACGCTGCCCATCCCTGGACCCTTCCCTGCTCCAGGTGAGCATTCCCAGCGTTCCCAGCCTGGCTCCAGGCCCCGGAGCAGCTCCCTCTTCCCACCCCATCCCTTCCATGGAACACCAGGAATTCCCTCCTTTTCCCCCAGTTTTGTGCATGATCCGAAGGCACCCGAGGAGAAGTTTTCCCGGATTTTTCCCTGATTTTTTCCGGATTTTCCTGGATTTTTCCCGGATTTTTCCTGGATTTTTCCCTGATTTTTTCCATGATTTTTCCTGGATTTTTCCTGGATTTTTCCCGGACTTTTCCCTGGATTTTTCCCTGACTTTTCCCTGATTTTTCCTCAAATTTTCACTGACTTTTCCTGGATTTTTCCCTGCTTTTCCCCGAATTTTTCCCTGATTTTTCCCAGATTTTTCCCACTGCCAGGAGAGGAACTGCTCCTTTCCAAGGCGGATTCCTGGGAGCTTCCACGGGAACATTCCCAGGGCGCTGCTCCCGCTGGAAGCCAGGCTTGGAAGCAGCTCCGAGATTCCGTGTTTGGAAACAAATTCCACGGAGCCAGAGGCCTCAGAATCAGCGCATTCCAAGAAAAATTCACCGTTCCAAAGCTGTTCCCCGGAAAAGGAAAAGCTCCGGATCCGCCCGTCCTGGATGCTCCAGAGGCTCCGGAATTTTCAGCTCCGGAGCTGGAATCTGCACCGAGGGAAGTGCTAAAAAAAAAAATCTCCAAAGGGATCCCAACATTCCAGGGATGGAATTCCCAGTGGAGCAGCCAGAATTCCAGCCCAGGAGAAAGGATTTGGGAACAGCTCCGGGGGAAGAATTTTGGGATCAAAAATGGCTTTTTTTTTCCCAAGGCCGGGCACACTCAGAAGGATTTTTCCAGGTAAAAAGGAAGTGAGATATCCATAAAATTCCATGGTGGGAATTCTGGTCTTTCCAGGCTGGAAGCGCTGGAATTCCTTTCCCTGATCCCAAAGCTTTCCTGGCTCCTAGGTCCTGCCACGGCTGAGTGGGATGAGGCTGCTCCTGCCACGTTCCCAAAAAAGTGAGGAGCTTCCCCACACCAAATTCCAGGGAAATCCAGGCTTTTCTGGAAGAAAATCCCCCCAAAGAATCGACCCAAACCCAGCCTGTGGCTCCTGGGAACAGGGAATTCCACCTCTGGGATTTTGGGATTTGCGGCCCAAAATTTGGGAATGTTTTCACCCAGCCTGGGTTCAGAGCTGGAATTCCCAAAGGCAGAAATCCCCATCTTTAACAACCTAAACTCGAGGAAAATCCTTCTGCTTCCCAAAAGACGGAAAATCCAACAGGAACAGCCCCCAAAAAAAATCCATGGAATATTGTTTTCCAAAGGCTCCTCCCCTCAGGAGCACGAGCCAGGGAATTGCATCATCTCTAAGGTCTTTCCAAGCCAAAGCATT
>VZRL01005109.1:43117-57519 GCA_013397895.1 Origma solitaria
GGGCACCGGGAGGCTGCGGCCGCCGAGCGGGGCCGGGGCGCGGCGGGGGGAGCCCCGCGGCCCCCCCGGGCACGGAGCGCCGGGCCGGGAATCCGCCTCCTTCCTGGGCAGGGCCCTGCGGGAGGGAGCGCTGCGCTCTGGGAAGTGTTTTCCTCCTTTTCATCCTGCCTTTTAGTGGTTTTTCATCATTTTTAAATCATTTTTTATCGGTTTCGGTCGTTTTTCGCCCCTGTTTTGCTCCGCCAGCCCTGTTGCTGGAAGCTTATTCCCCGTTTTATCCCAGACTTAGCGCTTTAAAAGCATCATCCAGAAGTATAAGCTGGACTTTCCCCCCCCCTTTTCCACGCTTGGATTTTGTTCTGGTTCCGCTCGGTTTTGCCTCACGCCAAAGAAAGTTGGGAGAGCTCGGAGCAGGAGCTCCTCGGGGCTGGGAATGGGCAGCAGGGAGCTGGAAAATCGCGATTATTTCACCTGGCACCGCTTGCATTTCCTTGGAAATTTGGTGTCCTGGTCCTCCCGAGGTGTTATTAGCTCAGATTTTCCAGGTTTTTGGGAAGAGTGATAGAAATTCCCGTTGGGAACATTGTTGTGTTCTGAGTTGGTTCCGGCTGTGTGCACGTGTTTTTTAGGGCATTAAGTGTGTGAGTTGAATTCTGTTCCTCTAAAATATAGTTAAAGGAAAATTCTGCTACATCCACCTTCTGGAAGTGGGATGCCAAAGGAATACTGATGCCAAAGTCATTTATTTATTGCTGGATTTTAGGAAGTTTTGGGGCATGGGCAGGATGGGTTTGGGAATTGTTTTCCTTAAGTTTTGCCAGTCAGTGTTTGTCCTTCTCATTATTTCCCAGGTTTTATGCGGAATAGAAAGAAAATATCCCTGAATTTTGGAATTTCCTGAAATTCTGTTCTGCTTTCCTAATTTATTATATCCTGGAATCAGACAGGATCAATGGTTTTTATAAATCAGAGTTAAATGATGGGATGTGGATGGGTTTTTGTGCTTCTTCCTGAGCCTGTTTGGGATATTTTATAGCTGGGTCTCCTATTTTTCTATGGAATTCTGGGCTTTTCCATCAGATAATCTTATAAAGTGACATTCTACTTAATAAAACATCCCATAAATCTCCCACGTGGATGCTGTAGTAGATATTTCTTCCTCAATCTCATTTTTGTTGTTTATTTTAAAATTTTTCCTTTATTTTCTGTATGAATCCAGTGCTGTGAAAGGTCTGGATTTTAGCGCTGGAAATTTGGGATTTTTTGGTGTTGTTCAGGCAGAGTTTTGTTTGTACCTCTACTTTTTCCCCCCAGATGTTCCTACTTTTTATCCCGTTATGAGTCACATTCAAATCATCACTTGGTTTCTCTTATCAATATCGCTTTTAATTATAATTAATCACCTCCCAGAAGTTGTAATTATTTCCCATTAATTCCCTTCCAGAAGCACTCACCTGGGCAGATTTTGGCACCTTCCTGTTCATTCCCATCGGAAAATCCCGAGTCAGATGGAAATATTTGGGAGCAGGGGCAGGTGGGGGGTTAAAAAGAGGCCCAAAATTTGATTTAATGTGGGAAATCCTTTATCTGCTCAAAATCCTGACACTGATCAAATTCCAACTTTTATTTCTCCCAGTTCTGCTCTCCTTTAAAACTTCCTGATATTCACATTCCTCTTTTTTTTTTTTCCCCTGTAAATTTTAATTTTGAAGGGAAACGGCACAAAACCCTGGGCAAAATTCTCTTCAAAAAAGGCTTTTTTCCCTTTGTTTTCCCATTTTTCTGGGAAGCAGCAATGTTGGATTTATTTTTTTGCCTCCTGAAAATTCCGGGTTTTTTTTTTTTGGGAAGTGCAGACCCAGCTCCAAATGTTCTCTGGGGTTCAGGTGTCCAAATTCCAGGTGTAAAAATGGAATAAGAGGAAAAGCTGGGGTTCAAGTGATGGAATTGTGTTGGATTCCACCTCTTGGAATTCCACACAATTCCTGAAGGAACAAAGGTTCTCTTCCCGCCTTTAACTCGTTGGGGAGATCTCAGTCCAAACCTTCCTCGGTTAACCCAGCCTTGGAGCAGGAATCTGTGTTGTTTATCAAGGAATAAATCCGAATTCCTGCTCTTCTGCTCTAAGCGTGTCCCAAAACCTGGGAATTCCATGGGCTCTTTTAGAGATTTAGGGCTTTTAAATTATTTTCTACTTTGCTGTATTTTAAAAAATCCCTTTATTTTCACTGGAGACCCATCCCAAATGTCCACGGGATGGTGGGGAAAGCATTCCTGGCTATTTTCCTTAAATAGTCCCATCCTGAATATCCATTGGCACAAGAATTCCTGGCTGTTCCCTTCAGTATTTACATGCCATGAAGCTGCTGGGGACTGATACTCCTTAAATCCTTACATTCCATGAGGATGTGGATTGATTATTCCCATTCCGTTCATTCCATGGGTTCTTCCCTCCTCTTACTGTCCACGTGCTGGAGAATCCTGGGAATTCAGGGCTTGGGTCTCTGGGATACACATGGGTGTTGTTTGGGATGGGTTTGGGATGGATTGAAAGCCAGGGAATCTGGGAGTGGTACTGGATTGCACACAGAATTCCCAGATTCTGGGAAGGAGTGGGATTTTCCTGGGATAATGGGAAGGGAGAAGGCTCTGGATTGACAAACTGCTCATCAGACCAAATCCCAGTGAGGGAAGGGATGTCCTTGGGAATGCTGGACACTTCCCAGCTTTTCCCGTGACGCTGCTGCACTTTCCCTGCAGGAATTTTTTCCTGGATTGCTCCAATCGATCCCTGAATTTATGGAAGCACAATACCTGGAACTGTGTTCAAAGCCAGGGAAAAATATCATGGATTGCCATTCCACCACTGGGTGAAGTTGTGCTCTGGAGCTTATCCATGGATTTGCTTGGACCCTTTCCCTCCGAAGCCATGAAAAAAGCAGGGAAAGCTTCTCTTTCCCGAATATTTGTCCTAATGAGTCCTTAATTAATCTTCATTTAAATGCAGGGATTTTTTCCGTGTCTTCCCCTCATCCCAGGAATGCCCGACTCCACATCCAAAGGCTCCCAATCCCAACCTGCAGAGTTTTCCGGGGAAGAGTGCACTGCAATCCTGGTTTTTCCTCCTGTTTTATTGGATTTGACAGCTGGCAGTGGAGGAAAAACGTTCGGAATGTGGCAGTGCTGCTTCTCCACAAAAAATCCCTGGAGCTGGAGGGGTCCGGGGCAATTCCAGGCGGGAGCAAAGTGATCCCAGCTGCTGGGAAATAATGGGAATGTTAAAATGGAATGGGATTTAATGGGCAGATGAAGCTGTTTATTCCCAGGTTTGGAACGGTGTGCCTGGAATATTGGGAATTTTTATGGAGTTGTGCTGCTCTAGGAGGAACAGCCGCGAGAATTCCCAAAGTTTTCCATGGCACTGGAGCGTGTTCCCGATTTGTTAATGGATGTGGTTGTGGATATGGACACTGAGCTGGAAATGTGGGAAAGGGGATTTCTGGAATTTAGGGAGTGTGTTGGGGGCCAAGGACGGATTTTTCCTTCTGGAATTTCTTTGGTCCTGGAGGTGCCCCATAACTAGACCCAGGGATTCCCAGGATTCGTCGCCTTTCTGCCACTTAGGGATTTTCCCTGGATCTTGGATTCTTCTGGTCGGCCCTGTCGCTTCTCCCAGAATGGAATAAAGGGATGTAAAATGATTGGAGCCATCCGTAGGTGGTTTTTTCCTAGGATTTATAGCCGGGAAATACAAAATATTGGTGAAAAACTCCAGATATTGAGCCAGGGTTTTTCCGGAGCTGTTTCTGACCACAGATCTGCTTTGAGGGAAAAATCAAGGAAAAATCCCTCACAACCACCACAAATTCCCCTAACTCCAGGAGTTCCTGTCCCTTTCCCGTGCTCCTTTAATTCCTGTTTTACCAAGCTTGGGGCAGGGATTGAAGAATCCTGGGATACGGATCCACAGGACATCCATGTGTCAGTGCTTGGGAGAGCACCACATTCCCAAAAATCCCGGTGTCCCTGCACCATGTCCTTCTGTCACCTTGGGGAGCATTCAGTGACATGCTGGGATTTGGAAATTTTAAGCCTTCCATTACAGACTGGGATTTGGTAATTCCAGCCCAAATTCCTGGTTCACCCTGCCCGTGGATTGGAGGTTTTCTGAAGGAGAAACTTTGGCTTTTTTCCTGGTTTATCCTGGAAAAAAGGAGGATCAGGGCTTTAATCCTAGATGTGGTGGTGGGGTGGGACTGATGGCTGGACTCCGTGGCTTAGCAGCGTTTTCCAAGGATTCTGGGATTCCGGTTTGGAATTCCAGCTTGATTGAGTGGCTGGAACAGAGGCAGGAATAGAGCACATTCCCAAGGAACGCTGCTCGGTTCGGGAATCACAGATTGCTCGGCTCCGACCGAGAGCTGCCAAAGGGGACAGGTTTTTTTGGATGGGCACAGTGTCCCTGGGGGAATTCCCATCAACTGGAGCTTGGAGAAATCCTATAAAATTCCTGGGAAGCCCTGGCAGGCACCGGCGTTGAGCCATGGTGTTGCTCCCATCCAGAAAGATGCAGATGGAATTCCACTCCCACGTATCCATGTTCATCCCATCCAGGCCCTTCCCTGCCTCTGCCGTGGGATTCTCCAATCCTCCGGCTGCTGGAGTTCCAGGCAATTGAGGTCTGCTGGATTTCCAGGGAATTGGGTTGTGTTCCGTGGCTGTTTCCCGGCAGCGTCTTCCCCTGCCCCAGGATTCACGGAATCTCTTCCCAGGACATTCCTGATGGAACAAAGGTTCTCTTCCTGCCTTTAAATCGTTGGGAAAAGGGTGGGAAAACCCCAGTCCAGACATTCCTGCATTAACTGCAGCAGGAATTCTGTGTGATTTATCAAGGAATAAATCCACATTCCTGCTCTTCTGCTCCAAGTGTATCCCAAAATCAGGGTCATGGTCATGGATAACTGCTTGGAAATCAGTTTATCCCATCTTAGATATTCCTAAAAAAGCCTGGGAGGGATGTGTCCAAATCCCAGATCCCGTGGGGCTTTGGGTATGGAAAGCCATCCACCGTCACCCGCAGGAGAGGAAAAGGATGGCAACACCTTTGGAATTTTCCCTTCCCGGGGGATTCCAATCCTGCTCAAGGTCACATCCTCATTCCTGAGCACCTCCAGCAGCAGGAGCAGCTGGGGATCCCCCTGGAATGGGAATCCCATGGAATGGGAATCCCTGGTGGCCACGGGCCATGGCACCTGGTGCCCTCCCTGCCGTGGGCAGCGTTCCAGGGCTCGGAGGGGGCAGAGCTCCGGAGAAACGGGAAGAGCTCGGGAGCTCTGGAGCTGCGGCCAAGTGGACACAGAGCAGCTGCGCAGATCCAGGCTGGAGAAATTCCACACTCTCCTTCCGTTTTCCACTGGGAGCCGAATGTGGGGTTGGATCTTGGAGGGCTTGGAAGTGCAGCTGGAAAACGGTGCTGTCCTTAATTAAGGAATTTTGTTAATGAGGTTCTTCCGTGTGTCTGGAATGTTGGGAGTTTTCATGGAGTTGTGCTGCTACGGGGGAACAGCCCCGAGAATTCCCAGTGAAAGTTTTCCATGGCGCTGGAGTGCGTTCCTGATTTATTAATGAATGTGGTTATGGATGTGGACACTGAGCTGGAAATGTGGGAAAGGGAATTTTGGGGGTCACGGGGCGATCTGAGCCTTCGGAGCAGCTCTGGAGTCCAGGGCTTCACTGCTCATCCAAGCTTTTGTTGGCCTGGTCACGTTCCAGGTGGGATCTGAATGGGAAATCCATGGAGTTTCTCGCCTCCAGTAGGAATTTTGGAGGAAGCGGAGTGGGAACCTGAGGAGATCCCTTTCTGCTCGAGATTCCCACTTCCATGGAGGACAGGTCGGGAATGCTGGGCAGGACACAGCTCTTGGCAGCCTGGCTCCAGGAGCCACCAAGGTCATTCCTCACTGGGGAGAGATCCAATTGTTTTCCTGGCCTGGGCAGGCTTGGGAGAGCACCAAATTCCCGAAAATCCGAATGTCTGTGGCTGTGTCCTTCTGTCACCTTTTAAGCCTTCAGTTGCAGACTAGGATTTGGGAATTTCATCCCAAATTCCTGGATCTCCCTGCCCATGGGTTGGATGTTTTCTGAAGGAGAGATTCTGTCTTTTTGCGTGGTTTATCCTGGAAAAAAGGAGGATCAGGGGGAATCTCCTGGCTCTGCACAACTCCTGACGGGAGGGGCCAGCCAGGTGGGAATCAGGCTCTGATCCCAGGGAACAGGGATGGGATGAGCGGAAATGGCCTCAGGCTGTGCCAGGGGAGGGTCAGAGTGGGCAGTGGGCAAATTCCCTCATGGAAAGGGTTGTTAAACATTGGAACTGCCCAGGGAGGTTTGGAGTCCCCATCCCTGGAGGTGTCCAAGGAATTCCTGCACGTGGCACTCGGAGCTCTGGGCTGGGGTGAGTCCCAGCTTGGACTGGGCTTTTCCAAGCTCAGTAATTCCATGACTTTGGATGTGTCACCACCCTCTGGAGAGGCTCCAGGTACCGCCCCTTGCTCCCAGGTGTCACCTGGGAGGAATTCCATGAAATCCACACAGTTCCCTGGAGCTGCCCTTGGAGCAGGCCGGATCCTCCCTGTGGATGCCATGGCTGTGCCTTTGGTACAGGGAATGCCAGGAAGGGATAGGATGGATCCCTGCTTCTCCCGCGGTGTGGAGCGATGGCAGGGAATTCCTCGGGAGCTCCAGGGAATGCTCAGTCCAGAGGCGGCGTCTCCAGATGTGATGGCATGGGCTGGAAGCATCCGGGAATGTTGGGAACGGAATCTGGGATGGGCCTGGGGACAGGGACAGCCCTGGGAATGGCCGGGACAAGGCTGGGTGAGGAATATTGGGAAGCTGCAGCTGCAGCAGGTGTGATACCCCAATCCAGTGGCTCATGGATTCATCCAGGAAGCATTTCCATGGAGTTTGTGCCCATGGGTGTGGCTTTTCCAGCACGTAGCCCTTTTTTGGGATAAGTGTGGGTCCTATGGTCGATATTCCATGCGTCCTTACTCCTGCTCCGTGGTGTAGGGATGGAGCTCAGGAAATCCAGCTTGGATGTCCTTGTTTTGGTGCCGCTGGACGCAATTTTCCAGAGGATTCCTAATTCCAGATGATCCCTCCCAGTCCTGCCCCCCTGGAGCAGCGCTGGGATTTCCGTGGGATTTACTTGCACCCCCTCTCCTCATCGGGGTGTTCTCCAGCATTCCTGTGTCAGGGAAGGTTTATCCCATACTTTGATGGCAAAAAGTGAGGGGAAAAGTGCCAGAATTGTCACCTCACGGCGCATTTCCAGGGAAGTTCAGATATTTGGGAGAGCGATTCAGGAGCTGGAATTTTCCTTAAGGGAAGGAGGGAATGCGGCTCTCATGCATCAAAATTCCTGAAAAGTGGAAACAGCCATGCCCTAAAAAATTCCATGGTGGTCTTGGAATGGGATGATCCTAAAGGTTCCTTCTACCCCCAGATATCCCAGGATTCTAAAAAAAAGCAAATTAAAAGGAAAAAAAAAGCAGTTGTATCATTTACCATGATGCCAAAGGATTTTCCTTTGTATCCAAGGCTATTTTCCAGCTCTTCTTAAATCTCTGTTCTACTCCTGAGGGAATTTTTGTCCAATTCCTTGGTTTTTTGTCCAGTTCCCTGTTCTCTGTGCTCAGGGGGAACAGAGGGATGGATATCCCACCCCCGGATCACGTTAGGCACTGTTTGTCCCTCAGGATGAGCCCTGGATGGGTTTCCCTTCCCGCCATTCCTGTTTCCCTCAGCTCCCGAAATTCCAGTGAGGAATTTCCAAATTCTCGTGCCCTGTCTGTGTCCCTGGGTGCTGGGATGGGATAACGGAGCAGGGACACGGATGAGGAGGATTCGGCTCTGTTTCATTTTTTTCCCGCCTTTTTTTTGGCGGGAACCGTGGGATTGTGTGTGGAGAAGATGAGGGGAAAATCTCTTTGTTTATCCCCAAACAGATCCTCTGGACAATCCCGATAATTAAATACTGGCGAGGGAAGAGATCCACATGTTTTCCTTAATTTTGGGGGCTTTTTCCATCTAAATTTCAATCCAGTGGGTGGCTTGGGCGTTTCTTTTGGGAATTTTGGGGTTCTTTTTTCCTCATCTGTGTGGGATCAGGAGCACTGCCTTGATCTCAGATTTCTTCTCCCCCCTTTGGAATTCTTCTGGAAGAAGAATTCTTCACCCTGGCAGACTTTGGAGTCATTCCCTATTCTAATTCTGGGAAAACCATGGATTTTTCCTGTCTAACACTGCTCCTCCTCCTCCTCTCCATGAATCCCTTGTTGAGGGCAAGGGATGCTCCTCTTTTAAAAATTCACCATTTGGGGGGCAGATTTTTGGGATGCTTTATTTGGGTTCCGTATCTTTAAGAATTCTTTGCTGTGTTTACCAAAGGCTTCTCCCCAAGCCAAAGGATTAATCCGGAATATAATGGAACAACAATGATTCAAATGAATGATTAATTCTAGATTTGTTTAGACAATTTGTTGTTTAAATAATATTATTTAATTAATCATATTAATATAAATAATAATATTTATCAATAATTATAGTATTTATTTAATTTAAAAATACGTTTTGAGTCGGAATATTTTTGGCGGGAATTCTGAGGGATTGTGGAGAACATGAGGGAAAAACTCTTTGTTTATCCCCAAATAGAAAATCCTGATAATTTTACACTGCTGAGGGAAAAGATCGACCTATTTCCCACCTGAATTCCAACCCCATGAGTTGTTTGGGAGTTTATTTTGGGAATTTGGGGGTTTTTTCCCTCATCCGTGTGGGATTGGAAGCTCTGCCTCGATCTTGATTTTCTTCTCCGCACAACCCCAAATCCCTGCGTTCTGCTGCTGAAAACCTCCCGATTCTCGCCGATTCCCTGGAATTCCTTACATTTTCCTTTGGATTCCTTCCCTCTCCAGGTGAGAGAGCTGGTTCTGGACAACTGCCGGTCGTGCGAAGGGAAAATCGAGGGCCTGACGGATGAGTTCGAGGAGCTGGAATTCCTCAGCACAATCAACGTCGGCCTGACCTCAGTGGCAAACCTACCAAAGCTAAACAAACTCAAGAAGGTAAATCTGGGCCAAATCCCGCCCTTTTCCCACCCTTTCCCCATTCCTACCTGTGGAAAAATGGGATTTCTGAGGGTGTGTTTGTTGCAGCTCGAGCTGAGCGACAACAGAATCTCAGGAGGCCTGGAAGTGTTGGCGGAGAAGTGTCCGAACCTCACGCACCTCAACCTCAGCGGGAACAAAATCAAGGATCTCGGGACAATAGAACCTCTGGTGAGTTGGGATTCCCCAGGGAATGGGATTCATCCCGTTCCACACCCCTTGGAATACTTTCTGCTGTCCCAGGTTGCTCCAAGCCCAGCCTTGGACGCTTCCAGGCAATAACCTGGGCCAAGGCCTTCACCCCATCATTCCTTCCTGAAATCCCATCCCATCCCTGCGTCCAGACCCACATCCCAAATCCTGGTGAGCTGGGATGCTCCAAGGAATGAGATCCATCTCATTCCAAACCCTTGGAACGCCTTTCTCCATCCCAGCTTGCTCCAGGCCCGACCTTGGAGGCTTCCAGGGAATGTCGCTCCTTGAAAAACCTGTGCCAGGGCCTCTCCCCCGCCATTCCTTGTCCTTGTCCCGTCTGTCCCTGGATCCCAAGGCCTCTCCCTGTTCCCGGTGAGCTGCTGCTTCCCTCTAGTGGCTGCCGGGCCGGGCTCCCCATTCCCGGCGCTCCCTGGGCTCTGCAGCCATCTCCAGGTGCAGAATTCCTGTCAAATCCCTCCGGGAGCAGTTCCCCTCCTGGATCTCCTTTCCTGCAGCACATGGCAAGGGCAGAGCTGTCAAACTCACAGAGGGACCTGGAACTGCTCCCAGTTTCCCCAGTTTTCCCAGCTTCCCCAGTTCCATCCCTTTTTCCTGAGTGCTCCACACATTAAAGGGAAGGGAGAGATTCCCTAAGAGTTAATGTTTCTTTATCCATGGATAAGCCTGAATACAAATTCTCAATTCCTTGGGCTTTTATTATTAAGATTCCCAAGTGCTGTGGGTGCTTCAGACTTCCTCCTTCCCAAAAAAATATCCCACAAAACTCCAGGAATTAAATTCCTGTTCCATTTTCATGTCTTTTTTCTAGGTGTGTTTTCCTTCTCCAGAGCCTGAGGAAAAAACCATTCCATTTTTTAAAACCTCTCTTATCAAAGTTCTTGTGTCCCAATGCTCTGATCCTGCTTCCATCTGCCGGAATTCCTTTGGGATAACTCCCTGCACAGCAGTTATTCCCAGCCTGTATGGGTTCCACACCATCAGCTCTTCCCAAACTTTGGATTTGGGAGCTGCAGGATTCCAGGGAGAATCCCAAAATTCCACATCCCAAATGGAAGAGCCCAAAACGACCCTGGGCAGCCCTTGAGCACACTGCCTGTGGCATCCTTGGCTTTGTAGGGAATTCCTGCACCACCAAATGTCCCAAAATCCTTTGTTTGCCCAGAAAAAGTTGGAAAACCTGAAGAGCTTAGACCTGTTCAACTGCGAGGTGACAAAACTGAATTCCTGCACCACCAAACCTTACGAAATCCCACCAAAGCCCCAGGAATTAAATTCCTATTCCATTTCCAGGTCTTTTTTCCTTCTCCAGAGGCTGAGGGAAAATCATTCCATTTTTTAAAATCTCTCTTAGCAAAGTTCCAAATACTCTGTTCCTACTTCCATCTGCAGGAATTTCTTTGGGATGACCCCCTGTACGTCAGTTATTCCCAGTTCTGCACCACCTTCCCGAACTTTGCATTTGGGTTCCGCACTCCAGGGAAAGCCTTTCCCTCTCCCACGTCCCAAACACAGGAGCCCAAAACACCCCCAGGAAACCCTGGAGCACATTCCCCGCGGCATCGTTGGCTTTGTAGCGAATTCCAATTGTAATTCCACCACCAAATGCCCCGAATTCCTCTGTTTTCCCAGAAAAAGTTGGAAAACCTGAAGAGTCTAGACCTGTTCAACTGTGAGGTGACCAACCTGAACGATTACCGGGAAAACGTCTTCAAGCTCCTCCCGCAGCTGACGTACCTGGACGGGTACGACCGGGACGACAAGGAGGCGCCGGATTCCGACGCCGAGGGATACGTGGAGGGCCTGGACGACGAGGAGGAGGATGAGGATGGTGCGTGGATGGAGCGGCACGGGTGGGATCGGGAATGGGTTATGGGTCTGGGGTGTGATGGGAAGGGAAGGGTGGGAGCTGTGAGGTTGGTGTGCTGAGGGAATGGGGGAAAGGAATTAGAGAATGAGGGAAAGATCTCGGTGTGCTGAGGGGATGAGGGGAAGGACCTCGGGGAATGAGGGGAAGGACCTCGGTGTCCTCAGGGAATGAGGGAGAGGAACTGAAGGAATAAGGAAAAGGAGCTGAGGGAATGAGGGGAAGGACCTCAGTGTCCTGAGGGGATGAGGGGAAGGAATGACGGAATGAGGGGAAGGACCTCAGTGTTGTGAGGGAATGAGGGAAAGGAGCTGAGGGCAGGAGGGGAAGGAGCTTGGTGTTCCACAGGAATGGGGGAAAGGACTTGAATGTCTTGAGGGAATGAGGGGGAGGAGGGAGAAAAAGGATCTGAAGAAACGGTGGTAGAAGGACCTCGGTGTCCTGAGGGAATGAGGGAAAAGAATGAGGGAAAGGAGCTGAGGGAATGAGGGAAAGGATCTTGGTGTCATGAGGGAATGAGGGGAAGGAGCTTGGTGTCCTGCAGGAATGGGGGAAAGGACTTGAATGTCTTGAGGGAATGAGGGAAAGGACCTCTGTATCCTCAGGGAAAGGAATGAGGGAAAGGACCTCGGTGTTGTGAGGGAATGAGGGAAAGGAGCTTGGTGTCCTACAGGAATAGAGGAAAGGACTTGAATGTCTTGAGGGAATGAGGGAAAGGACCTTGGTATTCTGAGGGAATGAGGGGGAGGACCTAAGTGTCCTGAAGGAATGGTGGGAGAAGGTCCCGAATGTTCCAAAGGTATAAGAGAAAGGACCTCGGTGTGCTGAAGGAATGAGGGGAAGGAATGAGAGAAAGGACCTCAGTTTTCTGAGGGATGAGGGAAAGGACCTGAGTGTCCTCAGGGAAAGAGGGAAAGGACCTCAGTTTTCTGAGGGAATGAGGGAAAGGAGCTGAAGGAATGGGGGGAAGTACCTTGGTGTCCTGAGGGAATGAGGGAAGGATTAGGAATGGCGGGAAGGAGCTGAGTGTCTCAAAGGAACGGCGGGAAGGAGCTGAGTGTTCCGAGGGAATGAGGGAAGGACGAGGAATGGCGGGAAGGAGCTGGGCAGGGCCTGAAGGAGCAACTTCCTCAGTTTTATCCCTAGTGAAAGACCGGGACGATAAGGAAGCGCCGGATTCCGACGCCGAGGGATACGTGGAGGGCCTGGACGACGAGGAGGAGGATGAGGATGGTGCGTGGAATGTGCTCCATGGGATCCCCAGCAGCTCCTGCATCCTGAGGGAATGAGGGGAGGAGGCGGCAGGGCCTGGAAAACGCCATTCCTGTCTGGGAATGGAGGGGCGGGACAGGGGAAGGGACTGAAGGAACTGAGGGAGCAGGGATGAGCGGACATGGGTAAGCAGCAATGTCCTACGGGAAATCCCGATGGAAAAGGGAGAGGGGAGAACCAGCCTGGGCATGGAAAACAGCGGGAATTAGGGAGCTGCTCCATGAGGGAAGTGCCTGGAAAACACCTGGGAGCTCCAATATCCAGGCCCTGAGGAAGGAACAAGCTGGAATGCCAGGGAATCGCAGGGGATCCCAGGGCTGCGGGTGCCGCCTTTCCCCAGACGAGGATCCGGCTGATCCCGGGGAATTTGCTGGACTCTCCAGTCCCAGCTGCGCAGCAAAACCAGATAAGCTGGATGTGCACTTTTCCCTGGAATGCTGAGCGGGAGCTCTGGGAAGGGCTGGCACGGCCTGCTTCCCAAAAGCTCCCAAACACATGGAAAACACTCCGGGGGCTGAACGCTTCCCGGTTTTCCACTGGGAATGGTTGGATTTGGGGGCTGGAATTTTGTGTCCCTGGGATAATGGGAAAGTTCCGCTCCATCCCACTGGGAATGGCTGAATCCTGGAATAACTGGAATATCCCCCAGCTCCCAAATCCTTAGGAATAATGGGAAGTGGAGCTCAGCTGAGGCTCCATGAGTGACTCCAGCCCTGCATTCCCAGATCTCCCAAAAGTCCTGGGCTCTCCCTGAGAAAGCTCCGCTCGGATTCCCAGATTTTTGGATGGAATTGTAAAAACCTCAACCTTTTCCATGGCTTTTATTTTTCCAGAGGAGGAATATGATGACGACGCTCAGGTAGTGGAGGATGAGGAGGATGAGGAGGAGGAGGAGGAAGGGGAAGAGGAGGATGTGAGCGGAGAGGAAGAGGTGAGGCTTGGAATTCCGGGCTTGGAGTTTGGGAATGAGCGGGATCCAGCTGGGAATGGCTGGGCGGGAAAGCACCCAAATTGGGGATTTGAGGATTTTTAGGATCCACCTGGTGCTGGGCCAGCTGAACTCTGGGATGGGAGGGGGGGAAATGGGATTGGAGCAGGAGAATGGGATTGAAGGGGGGGAAATGGGATTGTGGGAGGGAAAATGGGATTATGGGAAGTTGTTTTCCCTCTCCTCCAGTCTTGGATCCTCAGCTTCCCCTCTGGAATGTTCCTCAGCCTCCTAAATCCAGCTCCAAGGCTCTGGATAAATCCCATTTTTCCCTCCGCACCTCCTGCCCAAGCCAGGTTCCCTAAACTCAGGAATGGGACCCAAATTCCCAGCTCCAGCTCGGGGATTCCCTGGGGTTTTGGTGCCATTATTCCACAAAAAAAATCCCCTGTAGAAATCTGTAGGAAGCGGCTCCTTTTTGAGGCTATTCCGAGGACTTTCTCTCCTTGGAAAAACGGCTCTTGGGAAGTTGGGAAGGATCCTGGAGTCATTCCAACTTTTTTTTTAATTTTTTCCCGTCGTTCCCACCGCAGGAGGACGAGGAGGGATACAACGACGGCGAGGTGGACGACGAGGAGGACGAGGAAGAGCCTGGTACGGAGCCAATCCTGCTTTTCCAGGATTCCGTTTGGTTTAAGTCAGAATTCCCGAGAAGGCAGGAAGGTGCCGGAATGACGGGATTTGTTTCTCTTTTCCAGAGGAAACGCAGGGCCAGAAGAGGAAACGAGAGCCCGAGGATGAGGGGGATGAAGACGACTGAGCCCCCCCTCCCTGGAAAATTCCCTCTTGTGATTTGACTGTTTTTATCCCGGAATTCCCCCTTTTCCCACATCCCGACCCTTTGGATTTCCTTTTCTTTTCCTTTTTTTTTTTTTTTTTTTTTTTTTTTTTT
>VZRL01005109.1:57552-80848 GCA_013397895.1 Origma solitaria
TTTTGGTTTCTTTGGTTTTTTTTTCCGGATTGTAACGTTGCTGTGGGAACTGAGAGGGAGCAGCGAGGGTGGGCACGGGAATAAAATCCTATTTTTACTGCCACTCCTCCTCCTATTCTTTGGGAATTTCTTCCTTGGATCCCTTCCTTGAGTCCCTGGAGCTGCAAGAGTTGAGTAGAACCCCAGTGGGAATTCTTGGAGTGGAGCTTGGACATCTTGGAAGCAGAACAAGGAGAAAACCAAGTTTGAGATCCATGGATGAGCCCAAAATCCCAGCCCTGCTCTGGGATGGGATTTTCCCACCTCTGCCAATCCCAAAATCCGCATTTTTTCGGGAGATGCTGCTGGAATGGAAGCCAGGCCTGCTCCCCGCCCAGCCCCCGGGTGGGAATGGCACCTTGCTCCATGTTTTTTTGGGAATGACTGCCATTTTCAGCCCCTCTTCCCGACTTTGGGGATTCCCTGGGCTTCTCTTCTTTGTAAATAGTGACCAAATGTTGGTTTTTTGGGACTGTTTTGTTTTTTGGGATGGGTTTGGAGCTGGTTCCGGGGGAACTTTGCAATCCCTGCCCCATGTGTTGTGTGTTTCCATTTTTCCTTTAATTTTGGGGGGGGATTTTAGGTTTTTGGGGATTTTTTTTTTTCTTTTTTTAATTTTTAGGGGATTTTTGGGGGGGAATTTTTTTGGCAATTTTTGTGGCTCGAGCGCAGCCAAATCCCTGGAAATGGCAGGCATAAAAAAATAGAAATATATATAAAAAATATCCCAAATTCCCCAATTTCCCAACCTAAATTTCCTGCTTGGAATGAACCAACTCCTCCCCCCTTTCCCCATCAGGTCTCTCTGGAATATCCACCCCTAATCCAGGAGAAACCACTTGGAAAATCCCCATTTTCCAGCCCAGAAAGCCAGGAATTCCAGGGAAATGCCTGAAATTCCAGGAAATGCCTGAAAAAAATTGTATTTTCTTACCTTGTGGGAGGCAAAAATACGGGAAAATCCTTGGGGAATGTACAGCGGAACTTTCAGATCCCTCGGGGAAAAATCCCTTTGGAAGTGACTTGTATTTCCTAGGGAAGCTTCCATGTGTATAAATCCATCGGCTCCAGGTTTTTTTGGGAGTTTGGGGGCCCGGCAGAGCCACCTTTGGAGTTTTCTGTCTGTTTGGCTTTGAGGAATTTCAATAAAGCTTTTGATACAAACTCCGCCTCTGGATTCTTTCCCGGGAAAAGGAGGAATTGCGGCCCTGGAAATGTGGGAATTCCCGGATCTTCGGAGAGCCGCGAACCCTAAAAACCTTTGGATGCATCCCGCGGAAGGGTTGGGGTTGGACGTGGCTCCCGGGATGTTGTTTTCCCTCGGGAATGAGGGATTCCGGTGGATTATCCCGGGAAAACGGGAGCCTTTCTCCTGGAAAATCCTCTCCCTGCTGCTCCAGGCCTGGAGCAAAGAGCTCCTTTG
The DNA here is from genome assembly GCA_013397895.1 of Origma solitaria. Lineage (NCBI taxonomy): Eukaryota > Metazoa > Chordata > Aves > Passeriformes > Acanthizidae > Origma > Origma solitaria. The sequence goes on from VZRL01005109.1 coordinate 59,015, forward strand.
GGATCGGGAAGATTCCCTCCCTCTGGAATGAGCTGGATCCTAAATGGGAACGCTGGGGTGAGCAGCACGCCCTGGCTGATCCCAATCCTGTGTCCCAGGAATTGGGGAGAATCCCTGATTCCTTCCACATTGATTTGGGGAAAAACGCCTGGAATTGGAGGTGGGAATGTCGGATCCATCCATCCATCCCTGCCCTCTGGAAGTGGGAATTCCCTGTTATCCTGACATTCCAGGCCCTTGTCCCGATCCCTCTGCAGCTTCCCTGGAGCTCCTGGAGAAGGATCCATCCCCTGGAGCAATTCCGGGGCAGCTCCGGCTCCAAATTCCCACTTGGGTGTTCGAAAACCTCTGGGAAGGGGCCGAAAAAGTGGGATTTTGGGGCTGGAAAAGTGGGATTTGGGGGAGGGAAAAGTGGGATTTTGGGGCTGGAAAAGTGGGATTCTGGGGGAGGGGAAAGTGGGATTTTGAGGAGGGAAAAGTGGGATTTTGGGGGAGGGAAAAGTGGGATTTTGGGGAGGGAAAAGCAGGATTCTGGGAATCCCACCTCAGGCCCAAAGGGAGCAGTGCAGAATTCCTAGAACTACACCAAAGTTATAAAAATTCCTAAAGAATTGTTATGAAGGAATTGCGCTTCTGGTGGAGTTGTGGAATGTGTGGCTGGAGCCGCTGAATCCCCGGGGTCTGAATCCAAAGGGAAAACCTCCCTGGATTTTAAGGATATCAGGACAAGGAGGGATCAGCCTCCCCCTCAGGAAATCCACGGAAAATTCCCAATTAAAATAAACTGGGAATGGCTCCTCTGCATCCACTTCATTTCCCATTCCCAATCCCAGGCTTTGGATACAAAATTCGAGGGAATTTTAATTCCGGTTTTAATTTCCAGCAGGGCCTCGCAGAACGTTGGGAAATGGAGAATCCACAGAAATCCTGGAGCTGGGAAGCCTCAAACAAAAGGAAAACTCCAGGAAGCAAAAGTAGGTCAGGAAGCTTGGGATGAGCGGGGAGGGATGGCAGTAACAGGGAAAGGGAAAAACCGGGAAAGGAATCATCCCACGGCCCCTAGAGAGGGAAGGGGCAGATTCCTATGGAATCCGAGCCTTTTTCCTTAAATCCTGGGGTCCCTGGAGGGGCGAGGGTGGGAAAGGTGGGATCCCAGCCTGGATGGGATGGGGACAGCTCGGGAAGGGCTGCGGATAAATGGGAATTTTGGGATTCCTGAGGCTGGAGGGGATCCTGGAGGGGACTGGAAGTGCAGGAAAAGGTCAGGAAGCTTTTAAATGAAATCTGGGAGAAGGATGGGAGGGAAAAAGATGGGAGTTATGGATCCACCCTAAACATCCCTGAAATCCTGACCTGGATTTGCCCTCCGGTTCCAACAAAGGATAAAGCCAGAAAATCCCAGTCCAAAGAACAACACATTCCCAACCCCAGGAAAAAAGGGGAATAAAGCTTAAAATCCCCATTTCCATCCCCTTTGGATCACGCGCATCCAGCAGAGTAATTTTTACCTGGGAATTTGGGGCCAGGAGGTTTCTAAAACACAGGGACGGGATTTTAGTAGGAGCTGTAGGAATGGGACAGTGGGGAATGATTTGGAACTGGAAGAGAGGAGGTTTGGATGGACATTGGGAAGGAATTCCTGGCTGGGAAGTTGGGAAGGTCCTGGCACATGTTGCCCAGAGAAATCTGGGATTCTCTGGAATGTCCAAGGCCGGGCTGGAGCATCTTGGGAGAGCAGGATGGGGTGGAATGGGATTTAAATTCCTTTCTGTCCCAAACCATTCCCAGATCCATCTTTGGCTATTCCTCGCTCCAGCCACCATCAGTTCCATGTTCCAGAGAAGCAAATCCAAGAATTTCCCTTGGGATCCCCCCAACCCCCTCCCGAGGTGGGAGCAGCATTCCCACAGAGCCCCCGGGTGGAGAAGGAAAGGCGGGAACGCGGTTCTGGTATCCTGAAAAGATTTTATTCCATCACTATCCCGTGGTAGCATAAATAATCGGCAACGACAGCACATGGAATGCAGCAGGGAACGGCGGGAACGCCGGGAAGGAGCGCGGGACACGGAGGGGATGGACCCGCGCCGGGAGTGCCGGGAACCTCAGCAACTTGGATCGAGTGAAAATAGGGATCTCTAGGAAAACCAGCAGGATTCGGTGTCGTTCCCTGTGCTCCGGGCAAATTCCATCAATCCTGGGATTGTCCAACGTGCTGAGCCCACTCCGGGTCCATCCCTCGGGATCCGTCCCTCAGGATCCATCCCAGGGACATCCTTCCCCCTGCTCCACGGCCGCGTCCCAGCAGGCAGGAGGAGGGAAAATCCCACTTTTCCAGAGGTGGAGGGGGCAAAAAGCCCTCTCCGGCTGGGAATTCCAGTTAGTTTTGTTATTTTAAAGGAGATTGGAGCACGTGCATGGATGCACGCGTGGAGCCGCTCCCTTCCCACGGGCTGCTCCTGCCAAATCCCATGGGATTTGGCCCTGGCTCCGTGGGAAGAATCCCAGGATCCCAACGTGGGAAAGGGTCCTGGGATGGATCCTGGGTTTCCACCTTGGGAGGAGTCCCAGGATTCCACCGTGGGAAAGGGTCATGGGATGGATCCCAGGCTTCAACCGCAGGAAGAATCCCAAATTCCCACCTCGGGAAGAGTCCCAGGATTCCACTGTGGGAAGGATCCCAGGTTCCCATGTGGGAAGAGCTCCAAGCTCCCACCATGGAAAAGGATCCTGGACCCGCACCATGGGAAGGACCCCGTCCTGCTCCCACGGGAAGGATCCCAGATTCCCACACGGACACCATCTTCGACGATCAAGCCCTTCCCACTTCCCACCCCCGTTCCAGCTCCGCTCCCGCTGTCCCGTTTTTGCATAGGAAAAGAAATTAATAGCAAGGAAGCATCGCGCTGTTCCCGGGAATCCACCCCGGGCTGGCTCATCCCGACGGACAGGACACGGCTCCTACTCACTGGGAGCCTCCCAGGGATCGCGTTAGAGCGGGATTAGTGCCGGACAAGACGCGGAGGACGTAATTCCAGGCTCTCGGCAGCCGCGGATTCCGGAATTGTGTTCTGGGTGAGCGGATCCAAGGAATTCGGGAGCGCGGTAGAAACAAAGGAAGTTCATTTAGAAAAGGTCCCTGGGATCAATTGTTCTTGGGGCTGTTCCGGAAGTTCTTTAACTCCAGCTGCAGCTGCCGGATCCGAATGTCCCTCTGCGCCACCTCGTCCTTCAGCCGCCGGATCTCGTCCTGCTGCCGGAAGAACATCCGGAGCAGCTGGAAAAGAAGGATGGGGATGAAGGGATGGAGCTGCTGGGGTCACACCATCAGCTCATCCTGGGATTTTGCCCTCCTGCCAGCCCTGGAGCATTTCCAGATCCCCCCAGGTCCTGCCCCATTCCCATTCCCAGGGAATTCATGCCCACCTCGTTCTCCGTGCGGGGCGGGACGTTCTCAAGGAGGTCGATCCCATTGACCACCACGCTCTTCTTCTCCCTCACCGGCGCCTTGAAGACGACCTTGGAATTCCTCTTGTATCCCTCCTTCAGCGACATCAGGATGGGATCTGAGGGGGAGCGGGGATGGGATCAGCGCTGGGATGCGGCCCTGCCCCAAATCCTGGATATTTTCGGGACACCCCCCCACCGGTGGCGTTACCTCTGTTGACCCCACTGAGCCACTCGTCCGGGGTCAGGGCCGGCTCCGTCCCCGGAGTCATGGGATAAATGTCCTCCTGGTACGTCTCCGACTGGGAACACGGGAAGAGAAGAGTGGTGGGATCCGTGAATCCGCACCCTGAGTGCGTGGGAATAATTCCCTCCCCCACGGAGGGAATAAACGCCCCCAAATAGTTGGGAAACTCGGGACACAGAGAGGAAATCTGGGAAGGGCTGGCCGGAGCAGAGAACCTGGGATGGCATCCTCCATCCAGCCCTGAATGGCAGCTGGATTTGCTTCCCAGAAAACCCCGATCAAAGCTCTATTTTCCCAAAACCAGCTCCCAAACCTCAGGTGAGACCAACCCCTCGGAGAAACATTCCCTAAAAACATTCCCATTAAACCTCGGGTGAAACCTCCCTGGGATTGCAAGGACGGAGAGCTCTGGATGGTGGGAACAGACCCATCCGTGGGATTGCTCCCAGTGGGGCATCTCCACAGCTCCGGACCCACCCCGGCTGCTCCGGATGCCACTCATTCCCGTTCCAAGGACTCACGCGCCGCGGGACGATCATGGAGATGGGCTCGATGAGGCCCTTGAGGGTGATGAGTTTGTAGAACCGGAAAACTTCGCAGGCGGACACGTCCAGGCCGTGCTTCGGCATCACCCCTGCGGAGAGCCCCACGGATCAGCCATCCCGCCATTCCCGGCATGGAGAATCCCAAAATAGCCGGGCTCGCCGTCAGGAGATCCAGGGCTTCGCTGGATCGGTCCTTGGCATCGCCCTGAGGTGACAGACCGGGGCTGTCCCTGGTCTATGGACGATGTTCTAAATACGGAAATTGTTCCTGGGCTATGGAAGGTGTCCCTGGCCTACGGAAGCTGTTCCTGGTGCATGGAAGCTGTTCCTGGCCTATGGAAGCTGTTCCTGGTGCATGGAAAGTGCCCCTGGTCTATGGAAGCTGTTCCTCATCTATGGAAGCTGTTCCTGGTCTGTGGAAGCTGTTCCTGGGCTATGGAAGGTGTTCTAAGTCTATGGAAATTGTTCCTAGTTTATGAAAGCTGTTCCTGAGCTGTGGAAGCTATTCCTGGTCTATGGAAGATGTTCTAAGTCTACGGAAATTGTTCCTGGTTTATGGAAGCTGCTCCTGCTCTATGGAAGGTGTTCCTGGTCCATGGAAGCTGTTCCTGGTCTATGGAAGTTCTCTCTGGTCTATGGAAGCTGTTCCTGGTCTATAGAAAATGTTATAAGTCTATGGAAATTGTTCCTGGTTTATGGAAGCTCTCCCTGGTCTATGGAAGGTGTCCCTGGTGTATGGAAGCTGTTCCTGGTTTATGGAAGATGTTCCTGGTCCATGGAAATTGTTCCTGGTCTATGGAAGTTGCATCTGGAACAGCTCCCTCCAAACTCCACCCAAACCCCACCCAAACTGGGAACAAACCCTTTTCCCTGTGCCATTTAATCCAGCACCTTCCAGATCCACCTTTCCCACGTTTCCACACATCCGTCCTTACCCAGTCCTTTCTGCGGAGCCGGGGAGCGGAATTCCATGAGATAGCTCAGGTAGGGCTTTTCCGAGCCGATCTCGTAGTACCGGATGTTGCCGTCGCCCTGGAGCAGCGCAACGAAAAGGGATGGATATGGATTTGGAAAATGTGAAGGTGGAGAAAAAACCTGGATTAAGAGTGTTTAGAGGGCAGGGATGGATGGGATACTGGGAAGGAATTCCTGGCTGGGAAGGGGTGAGGCCCCGAGAGAAGTTCCAGATTCTCCATCCCTGGAAGTGTCCAAGGCCAGGTAGGGAGAGAATCGTGGAATGTGTCCCAAGGCAGGAACATCCATGGAACTGGAGGATTTTTAAGCTCCCTTCCCACCCAAACCATTCCATGATACAAATTCCAGCCCCGATCCCAGGGCAGTGCCGGGGGATTTTCTAGGAATGCTGCATCCGGAGGCTCCGCGCATCCGTACCTTCCCAGCCAGGTACAGCATGTGGGTGTCAGCGTCGTAGAAAGGGAAGAGGAGCCCCGAGAGGCCATCGATCTCCTCCTCGATCAGGGGCATGGAGAGATCCTCCTGGAAAACAGGAAAATCCCATTGTTAACCGTGTCCCGAGGGTGCCGAGCGGGATCCCGGCGGAGAGGGAGCAGGGATCCGGGTGGGGATGGAGCAGGGATCTGGACAGGAATGGAGCCGGGATCCTTGTGGGGATGGAGCAGGAACCCTGGCAGGGTTGGAGCAGGAATTCCCGTGGAAATGGAGCAGGAATTCCAGCAGGGATGGAGCAGGGACCCTGGTGGGAATGGAGCAGGAATTCCAGCAGGAATGGAGCAGAAATTCCAGCAGGAATGGAACAGAAATTCCAGCAGGGATGGAGCAGGAATTCCAGTGGGAATGGAACAGAAATTCCAGCAGGGATGGAGGAGAGACCCTGGCAGGAATGGAGCAGGAATTCCAGCAGGGATGGAGCAGGGATCCTGGTGGGGATGGAGCAGAAATTCCAGTGGGGATGGAGCAGGAATTCCACCAGGGATGGAGCAGGAATTCCAGTGGGAATGGAGCAGGGACCCTGGCAGGAATGGAGCAGAAATTCCAGTGGGAATGGAGCAGAAATTCCAGTGGGAATGAAGCAGGAATTCCAGTGGGAATGAAGCAGGAATTCCAGCAGAGATTGAGCAGGAATTCTAGCAGGGATGGAGCAGGAATTCCAGCAGGGATGGAGCAGGGACCCTGGCGGGGTTGGAGCAGGAATTCCAGCGGGATCCTGGCACCCACCTGGTCCCAGAGGGCGATTTGCCGGGTGTTCCAGCGGGACACTCCGGTGGTCAGGAGCCGTTTGGTGCTTCCCAGGAAAACCACGCGGTTGACGCGGTGGTTCTTGCAGCTGGCCTCCTGCAGGACAGGAGAGAGCTCTGGAATCCCCCCTGCACCCAGCCCTCATCCCAGGAAAACCCTTTCCTTGCTCCTCTCGCCTCTCCCACCTCATCCCGGGGAGATTCCAGTTCCTGCCCCCAGGCAAGCCAGGAATTCCCATTTTCCTGAATATCGGAGGCTGTATTTATGGAGAACCCCCCACCCTCCAAACTTCCTGCACCCTCCCCTTTAATTCCCACCATTTCCCCCAAATCCTTCATTAAAAACGGGACAAAAGCCCCCAGCTCCTCTGCTTGGGGAGGAGAGACACCTATGGAAGCTGTTCCTGGTCTGTGGAAGTTCTCCCTGGTCGATGGAATCTGTTCCTGGTCCTTGGAAGCTGCTCCTGCCAAGCCCTTCCCATCCTCTCCACAACCAGGCCAGGAATTGGGTCCCAACTCCTGGAAAACCTCCCACCACAAAGACTCACAGCACCTTGTGGATGTTTTTACACATTCCATAGGAATCATCCCTAAAATCCCATTCCGACCCCTGCATCCCACGGCACCTGGAGGACCCTTCCGGAGCGCGGCTCCACCACGCGCAGCTTCTTGTCCTTGCAGGTGGTGGCCAGGAGGCTCCCGTCGGAGTTGAAGGACAGGCACAGGATCACATCCGTGTGGCAGTCGATCATCTTCACCGGCTCGCCGTTGTCCAGGTTCCAGATCAGGATCTGCGGGAAGAGCCTTTGGAGCAGCTCGGCATGGCGGGAGGTGTCCCTGAGCTATGGACGCTGTTCCTGGTCTATGGAAGCTGTCCCTGGTCTATGGAAGGCATCCCTGATCTGTGGAAGTTTTTTCTGGTTTATGGAAGGTGTTCCTGGTCCATGGAATCTGTTATTGATCCGTGGAAGCTGTTTCTGATCTATGGAAGCTGTTCCTGCTGTATGGAAGTTCTCACAGGCCTATGGAAGCTGTTCCTGATCCTTGGAAGCTGTTCCTGGTCCATGGAAGCTGTTTCTGATCTATGGAAGTTCTCACTAGCCTATGGAAGCTTTTCCTGATCCACAGAAGCTGTCTCTGATCCATGGAAACTTTTCCTGATCCACAGAAGCTGTCCCTGCTCTATAGAAGCTCTCCCTGACCTATGGAAGCTTTTCCTGATCCACGGAAGCTTTTCCAGGTCCATGGAATCTGTCCCTGATCCACGGAAGCTGTTCCTGGTCCATGGAAGCTGTCCCTGATCCATGGAATCTGTCCCTGATCCACGGAAGCTGTCCCCGATCCACGGAAGGCATGGAATGAGATGAGTGCTAAGCTCCTCCCACCCCAACCCATTCCAGCGCTCCACGATCCCAGCTATGCACGGGTGACTCCCAGCGGTGCCGAAAGCCAGGACAAAACCTTGGGAAGGGCATTCCCGGGAATGGCACTCCCACCTTGTAGTCGTAGCCGGCGCTGAGCAGGATGTTGTTGGTGGTCGGGTGCCACTCGACGATCCCCACGCGGCGGCTGTGTCCGTACAGCTCCAGCACCGCCTCCGTCATGTTCCGCTTCAGCCCTCCCTCCGGAATCTCCCAGATCCGCACCTGCAACACAGCAGCGCCGGGATGGGCTCGGAGCATCCCCGCTCCCGGCCTTGAAAAGCTCCATCCCAAAAGGCAGCGTTTCAGGAATTTCAGGATCAGCCCGGCTGCTGATTGTCCCTCAAGGATAAATACTGAATGAACAGCTCCGGCACCCCTTGGGAAAAATCCAGCCAGGATATGGATGGTATTTTCCGTATCCTGAAATCCTCATCCTGAATTCCCAGGTTTGCTCGTGGAGTGTTCCCATATCCTGAAATCCTCATCCTGAATTCCCAGGTTCGCTCATGGAGTGTTCCCAGTACCCCACAGCCCTCCCGACACCTCTGTTCCACAGTGCATCGAAGATTCTCTGGGAATCTTCTCTGGGAATCTCTGGGAAGTGGGAGACAGCTCCCTGTGACTCACGGCCGTGATGGGAATTTTTCCCACTCCGCGTTCTCTCTGCCAGGCTTCCAGCTAATAAAAAATGCCGGATTTAACTTGATGAGGAGCAGGAAAACCAAGGATCGGGAGAGGCAGGATTGTAACGGGATAAAAACTGGATCGTCCCAAGCCCCGGCTTTCGTCCTGCAAAAGCAGGGATGGATCCTGCTCTTCCCCTTGCACTCGGGATTTTTCCTTTGGGATCCAGCCTTTGGGGTGGATCGTGGGATCACTGAGGCTGGAAAAGAGCTCCGAGATCATCGTTTGAGCCCAGCCCAGAGCTCCGAGTGCCTCATCCAGGAATTCCCTGGACACCTCCTGGGATGGGGACTCCAAACCTCCCTGGGCAGTTCCAATGTTTAACAACCCTTTCCATGGGGAAATTCCCGATGTGCAACCGGAACCTTCCCCGGGACCCCCTCCTGTCAGGGAATTGTGCAGAGCCGGGAATTGCCCTTGGATTTTCTCCAGGCTGAGCTTTCCCAGCTCCCTCAGCTACTCCTCATGGGAATTTCCTCACAGACCTCCCTTCCCATCTGGATTTGTGTCCGGAAAATAAAGGAGGAGGGAATCCCAGCCCAGGAGCCAGGCTGGGCACGATTTGGGAATCGATTGGCTCTGATCTCCCCTCCCTCAGCATTCCCACGATAAATGCCATGTAAACCTCTAAACAGTGAATCCATGGGATCGGGGCGGATCCGGGAAGCGCATCCCGGAATCCCGGCTCACCGAGGTGTCCTCAGAGCAGGAGGCGATGATGTTCTCAATGAAGGGGTTCCATTTGATGTCCAGCACGTTCCCCTGGTGGCCACAAACTTTGGGATAGTTTGGCTCGATCCGGCCGGTCTGGAATGGAAAATCAAGGAAAACAATGGGAAAATCATCAGATTTGGGGAGAAATCGGTGTTTTCAGGGATGGGAAGTTGTCGGAGGAAGGACATCGAGCTCGGCCTGGGATGGGGTTTTGGCTAAGGCAGGGATTGGGTTTATTCCATCGGAATTCCCAGGGGATCCATGCATGGGAAGGAGTTTCTCCAAGCACAGCTCCGCAGGCTGCTCCATGGAGCAGGGAAAGGACAGCCGGGAATTCCTGGAATCATGGAATCACTGGGTTGGAAGAGCACTCCAAGATCACGGAGTCCAAGCATTCCCAGCACTGTCCGTGTCCCCTGGTGCCACATCCACAGGGATTTGGAATCCCGGCGGGAATGGGGACTCCACCCTTTCCGTGAGGGAATTTTCCTGACGGAAATTTTTCTAACCAATTCTTCAACCAATTTTTCCAATTCCCAGCCAAACCTCCCTTTCTGTGATGGCCCGAATCCATCGGCAAAAGGACCGGGAGGGATTCCGGAGGCTCCAGAAAGTCTCAGGTCAGCTCAGCCACCGGACCACGTGCAAATCCCAGAATCCCAGAACAGTCTGGGTGGGAAGGGTCATTCTGGGAGATCCCATCCCAATCCTGCCGTGGCCAGGGACGCTTTCCCCTGTCCCAGGCTGCTCCAACCCATCCAGCCCGGCCTGGAGTTGGAGCATTCGGCATTTCCCTCCCAAATTTGGCATTTCCCTCCCAAATTTGGGATTTCCTTCAAAAACTTGGGATTTCCTTCCCAAATTTGGCATTCCCCTCCCAAATTTGGCATTTCCCTCCCAAATTTGGCATTTCTCCTCCCAAATTTGGCATTCCCCTCCCAAATTTGGCATTCCCCTCCCAAATTTGGCACTTCCCATCCAGATTTGGCACTTCCCTCCCAAATTTGGCATTCCCCTCCCAAATTTGGCATTTCCTTCCCAAATTTGGCATTTCCCTCCCATATTTGGCATTTATCTCCCAAATTTGGCATTCCCCTCCCAAATTTGGCATTTCTCTCCCAAATTTGGTATTCCCCTCCCAAATAGGGGGATATCTCTCCCAAATTTGGCATTTCCTTCCCAAATTTGGTGGTTCCCTCCCAAATTTGGCATTTCCCTCCCAAATTTAGCATTTCCCTCCCAGATTTGACATTTCCCTCCCGAATTCGGCAGCACCGCTGTCCAGGGTGCTCCTCCATGGAGCAAACCCCAGATTCCGTGATGACCAGCTCCAGTTTAACAATCCCAAATCCGTGACCCTGCGGGATGGGATCCTTCCCAAGCTTTCACGGATGATCCCAGCCCTCGGCAGAGGAGATTCCCATGGGATGGGCTGCAGGAAGCCCTTCCCTTGGCGGGCAGCGCCGTGTCCGGGTGCCACCCCGGTGTCCTTCCCTGCTCCGCGCTGGCTCCGCGCCGGAGCCGCGGGCGGAGCGTGCGGAATATCTGGGTCAGCTCGGCACAGCCGCTGAATTTTTCATGGATCTTCCCTCCGGACCTTCCCCGAGCCGAGCTCCCAGCTCCGTTTAATGGGAACAAAGGAACGCGCCGGGAATTCTGCCCTCAGGAAAGCCGGAGAGCTCCGGGACAGGGAGAGCCCCGGAGCTGTCGTTCCCAAGGTTTCTTGGGATTCATTCGCTCATCCCGAGCTGCAGGGATGAAATTTGGGGAGGAAAATTCCCAAGGATGAGACAGGGAAGGGAAAGGAAACATAGGAATATCAGAGCTGCCAGTGAATTCCTGGGAAGCAATTCCCGGTTTTGTCACTGTGATATTAAATATTCCAGCTCCCGTCTCTTATCCGTGGGCTCGGGTTATCCAGCTTTTCCCTAATTTCCGACTGGCATTGCCGTGACCTCATTCACCCCCGGCTGGAGCAGAAATTCCTGCAAAAACTGTGGAATTCCAGGCGGGTGGAAATCTTAGCAACATTAATTAATATCCCGCCCCTTTTATTTTGAGGAATCAGCCGAGGGGATTCCTTTGAAAAGAAGATTTGATGGATTATCGGGATTTTAAGAGAACAACAAGAGTTCGGTTATTTGGGATGGTTTCTTCCCAAGAAATCCCGAGTTTGGTTTAAAATCAGTCGAGCGCAACAGGAAGGGACAAGGAATGTGCCATTCCCAGGGTGCCTGGAAGAGGAGAAGGGAAAACAAAGGCAATAAAAGGGGGAAAAAGCCCTAAAAAATCCCGGGTTCCGGCTGTGTTTTTCCCGTTTTTCAGAGGGGCCGTGGCGGCAGCCGGGAGTTAATCCAAGGTGAATCCTAATCCCTGGATCCCTGATCCCCGGCGGGGGAAGCTCGGTGACCCAGATTCGGGCCCCGAGGGACAGCGGCTCCGGCAGCGCCCGGGATTGCCACGGAAAGCGCTGCAAGGAGGGAATCTTCCGGCAGCTCCCGTGCCTCCCTTTGCTGGAGCACTTGGAAGAGGGAAAATAATTTGGGTTGTGTTGGGAAGAGGGAAAATGAGTTGGAAAAATTGCAGATTTCGTGGGCTGGGGTGGAGAGGGAATTCTGGGAATGGCTGGAACAGCCGCAGGCAGAGGGATGGACCCCTCGGCATTCCAGAATGGGGAATGGCATTGCAGCAGCTCCCGAGGATCATCCGAATCCTGCCCGGGCGGGAGAATCCCGGGAATTGCAGCACAGCCAGTGCCACCCCTGGGATGAGCACCCGAGGAATTTCCCTGGGGGATCCATTGCCACCAAACCCAAAGGATGGGAAGAGCCCACGATTCCCGCCCTCGGAGCAGCACAGTGGTGGGAATTCCACTCCGGCCATGGCTGAATTCCGCTTTTCCTTGAAATCCACCCAACAGGAATTCCTAATAAATAATTTCAGTGCCTTAAAATCCCCAAACCTGCTTTTCCCCTGGAAAAGACAAACCAGGAGCTCTCCCAGACACTCAGAATTTCTGGGAAGCTCCACAAACGTGGCAAAAATCCCTTTATTCCCCTCTGTCCTTCAATCCCACACAGAAATCCTTCGGGATGGGAGCAGCGTCCATCTGGCACCGATGGCAGAGCCTCCGGATCCCATTCCCGGATGGAAAATTGCCCCCCCCGGGGCCACTCTTCCCATCCCTGATCCTGATTAGCTTTAGGATCGGGAGGGATTTCCCAGGAAATCCCCGAGTCCCCACGACTCTCCGGGGGCTGGGATTAGGGATAAATTGATTCCCTGCTTTTTTAAAGGATCTCACTCCTCCTCGGGAGCCAAAAAGGAGGAAACACCGTGGAACTGAGGCCGTTCCCTCTTTTCCCATTTTTCCCTGGGAGCAGATCCTGATTCCCTCCTGGCAGGGAATTTCTGATCCTCCTTTCCGCCAGGCTGAGCTTTCCCAGCTCCCTGAGCCATTCCCGGTGCTCCAGGCCTTTTCCAGCCCCATTTCCTTCCCGGGACATGCTCCAGCCTCTCCTTGTCCCGAGGCCCTAAACCCGACCCTACAAACTCCACATTTCGGGATCCCTCGGGATAAAAGCTCCCAGATTTTCCAGGTTAGTCGCTCTAAAATCCACCAGCAATTTCTCCGGGATTCCGCTCCTCTTCCCGTTATCCACAGGCCAAAAGGCAGGGAAGGAATCCGCCCTTTTTCCCAGGACGAGGGCTGAAATCCCAGCCCCTCCCGGAAAAATCCATTAAATATGAAGGCTCCTAAATTAAAGATAAATCCCGTCACATCCCATCAGCCTGCACGGATCCCACCTGGAATAACTCCGAGGAGCTGCAAAAACCGCATCCCTGCATCCCGAAAAATTCCAAACGCCCCCAGGATCTCGGGACAAATTGGATTAAACCAACCACCCCCTCCGGGGATTCCTTTTTCCCAGAAAATGAAGGGCCGGGATTAATTGCTAATTAAAAAGACAAAAGGCCCCATAATGTCCCGGTTAATGGGATTAGGGACGTCCCTGTTTTCCCGGGATTCCGGCGGATTCCAGCCGGCAGAGGGGGCAGGAAGCGCTGGGGCAGCGCAGCAATTCCAGACCTCGCTGCCCTAGGCTCGGCCGAAATTCCCGATTTCCCATCCCACATTCCTTATTCCCAACCTTTTTCTCCTCTGCTCCAGCCCCAGCTTTCAAATCTTAACCCAATTTCTTTATTCCTTTTTTTTCTTTCTTCTTTTTTTTTTTTTTTCTTTTTTTTTTTAGCGATCCAGGTGTTTAAACCCGGCTGGATCCCAGATAAATTCCAGGATATCCGCTTTTTTCTCTCTCTCTTTTTTTTTGGTTTTTTTTTGGTTTTTTTTGGGGGGGGGAAGCCTTAGGAATTTTTTTCCCGCAGGAAATTTTAAAGGAATTTTCTCCCGCAGGAAGCGAAAAAAAATATCCAAGGCAATTCATTCAGACCGAGGGAATCTCCCGTGTCCTGAATTTTCAGGAGGAAAATCTCCAAGGACGTGGAAATTGGATCAGAGTCCGGAGGAATAAAGAGACTCCTGGAATTTTTTCCCTGCAGGAAAACTTCCCAGCGCTTTGGAAGGTGGGAGCTTTGGGAAGGGAAGATGGAATTGTGGGATGAGCTGGAACTGTGGGATGAGTTCAGCCCTTGTCCTACCCCAAACCCAGCTCTGTCCTATCCCAAATCCATCCCTGTCCTATCCCAAATCCATCCCTGTCCTATCCCAAATCCAGCTGCTATCCTATCCCAAATCCATCCCTGTCCTATCCCAAATCCAGCTCTGTCCAATCCCTAACCCATCCCTGTCCTATCCCAAATCCAGCTGCTATCCTATCCCAAATCCAGCCCTGTCCAATCCCAAATCCAGCCCTTGTCCTATCCCAAATCCAGCCCTGTCCAATCCCAAATCCAGTCACCATCCTATCCCAAATCCAGCCCTGTCCTATCCCAAATCCAGCTGCTATCCTATCCCAAACTCAGCCCTGTCCTATCCCAAATCCATCCCTGTCCTATCCCAGACCCAGCCCTGTCCAATCCCAAATCCAGCCATTCCCATGATCCCTGCCCTGCCGGGAGCGGGAGTTTGGATTTCAGCTTCCTGCGGATAAACGGAGCCTTCCCCTTCCTGCTGCGCTTCCTCGGGAGATAGCAGAGTCTGGAAAACAGCCTCAGCCCATTCCCTGCGGGATCACAATCCCTCCGTTTCCATGGAAGTGGTGCCGCCGCCCCCTGCCAAGGGATCCATGGGCATCCCGAGCGTGTCCTCATCCCAAATCCCTCCCGGAGCTCCTGCAGGCCCTGGAAGGAGCTCTGAGGATTCCCTGGATGCTTCCCTTCTCCGGGTGAGCATTCCCAGCTCCAGGATGAGCTCCGGGAGGACGGGATCACAAACAGGGATGTGACGGCGCCGAGCTGCTTCCCTACGGAATTGCGCTATCCCAGGATTTGGTTCCCGGACTCAAAGTAAAGGAATGTTTTCCACGGGGTCTCCAGTTGAAACCAAATCCTCAAAGCCAGGTTGGAGAGGACCTGGAGCGCCCTGGGATAGCGGGAGCTGTCCCTGCCCATGGAATGGGATGGGATTTGAGGTCCCTTCCCAACCCAAACCATTCCAGGACTCCGGGATTCGTTCGCGGCTCGGTTTGGGGAGCGAATCCCGCTCTTCCCAGCCCTCGGCGCTCTCCTTCGCCCACTCCCTTGGGATATTTATATCCCGGCGGTGCTGGGGAGATGCCGATTCCCACCGGCCGAGGCTCCGGAAACCAGGAGGAAGGAGGCCCAGCCCACCCAGCCCCCAGATCGCTCTGTGAAAACCCCGGATTTGGGATGTGCGGGAGGAGCAGATGGCCCGGCCCAGATTCCGGGAGCTTTGCTGAGTGGAACAGTGGGCAAAATCCGGGGAAAGGATCCAAAAATCCGGCAGCAAATCCCGCCCGGAGTGGCTCCGTGGTATCCGGGTTACCTTCATTAGGTGCTAATTATGGATCCCAATTAATTGGAGGGCTGCTGATTTCCAAGGAAAATGAGTTTCTCCTTAACGAGCTCATCAGGCCCCAGCTAAAAAAATCAGGAATTGATTAACTCCTGCGCTCACAGAGCATCCAGGGCTGCTCCAGCCGGGATTCGCGGGCTGGATATCCCAGGATTCCTGAGGATCCCTTCGGAGCAGGCTGCAAAGGGCATCCCTGCTAAAATCCCACTGGGATTCTGCTGGAAAACAGGGGATTTGCAGGGAAAAAGGGTTATGGCTCAGGATTCGGGGTCAGGCAGGGTGCGGATGGTGATTCCATGGGATCCACGCGGAGGGAGCAGGGATGAGGCTGGAGCCGGAGCGCTCCAGGTGCTCAGACAAAGCTCCCGGTTTTCCGGGAATATTAATGAGGCTCAAGCTGTGCTCTGCAATTAAATCCTGATTAGAATTCCTTCCATCTGGAGCTGCCTCCGGAACGAAGGAGGGATTCGGGAGAGGTGGGAATGGCGCACGGGGAAAGGGTCTAAGGAATGATGGGATGTGGGGAGGGGAGCGCTCCTCCGTTCTCCCGGCTTGCCTTCCCAGATGGAATTTGGGATTTGGGAATCCAGGAATGGTGGGTTTGGCCCTGGATTTGCTGTCCAGGAGGGTGAGGGACATTCCACCTGTGCGGTGTCCTCAAGGAACGTGGGAATGGTGCATCCTTAGGGAGAGGGAGTGCCGCTCTTCCATGGCCAAAATCCTCCTGGGAGTGAGGCTGGAGCACCCAGGCCCAGGGATGGGACGTGGATCCCAGCTGGGAATGCAGGAGGATCCCCGGGCAGAGCAAAGAACCCGAGAATCCCGGAATCCTGGAACGGAATCCCATCCCACCATCCCGGGCTGCTCCGAGCCCTGTCCAGGGATTTGGCAGCCGCAGCTTCTCCGGGAATCCGCGCCAGGACCTGCTCTCCCTCCTCGGAAAAACTCCTTTTATCCGATTTTACCGGATTCCCTTCCCGTCCGAGCCCTCCCCCTTCCCCATCCAAGGGAACACGAACTCCGGGCTCAAGGGCGCTGCCGCCGCCGCTTTTCCCTCCCGGAGCCATCCCTGGATCCCGCGGGAAGCTGCCGGAGCAGCCGCCGGATTGATGGGAATTTAAAATTGCATGAGGAAGAGACGGGCGGATCCCGGGGGAGTTCCCGGGAAAGGCTGGGGGGAGTCTGGGATGGAGAAGGAAAAGGAAAAGTACAAGGGGAGGAGGAGAAAGATCCCGGCAGGATCAGGGATGAGAGGGACAAACGCTGCTTTTCCCGTGGAAAGGAGCTGTCCCAGTGCCCCACCGCCCTCCGGATGAGGAATTTTTTCCTAACATCTGTCCCGAAATCCCTGACACAGCTCCAGCCATTCCCTCGGCTCATGGAAAAGCTCAAATTGAGGGAAGGAGTGGCAGGAGGAGAGCCGTGTCCTTGGAATACCAGGATCCAAGGGGCACCTGGCATTGGGGTGGGGCAGGCTGGAGACGTTCCCAGAGTGTTCGAAATGCCGGGAAAACTCCCGGAGAGATTCCAAAAATCCTTTTAAAATTCTTCCTTAAGAAAACCCAGTCCACCCATTCACCTCACATAAAATCCTGGGAAAACCAGCAGGGATTGGGACACTTTGGGATGGCTCCAGCTGGGAATCCCATTCCCGGGAGCTACAACGCTCACATGTTCCAGCGGGATAATGAGAAAACCCTAGGAAAACCTGCAGGGATTGGGACACTTTGGGATGACTTTGACTGGGAATCCCGTTTCTGGAATCCATGAGAAAACCCCAGGAAAACCATCAGGGATTTGGCCCCTTTGGGATGGCTCCAATCGGAAATCCCATTCCCAGAATCCATGAGGAAACCCCAGGGGTTTGGACACTTTGGGATGGCCCCAATCGGGACTCCCATTCCCAATCCCTGACCTGCTCCAGAGGGATGACGAGGAAGGAGCCGCCGCCGGCGCTCTCGGTGACGATGGCGAGGAAGCGCGCGTTGACGGCGCAGAAATGGTTGTCGTGGACGTTCTTGGTGATGGGAATTCCGTCGAAGCAGTGCTCCCGGCTCGCCGCCTTCCCGTAGACATTCCGGAACTTGGAGCTGCGGTACTGCGGCCGCCATGACATCTGCGGGGGAACACGGGGGGTCAGCGTTCCCGGAAAAACACCGCGGTCCCGGATGTTCTCCCAGTTTTACCTTATGGAATTATGGAAATATTGGGATGGCCCCGATCCACCGTGAACTTTCCTGAGAAATCTAAGGCATTCCTGAGAAATCGAAGGCATTCCTGAGAAATCTGACGTGTCCCCCTGGACTAAAGGAGGGCTCAGCATTCCCAAAAAACACATTCCTGGTTGCTCTCCCGTTTTTACCTGACGGGATATGGAAGCATCAGGATGGCCCCAATACGCCGTGAACGTTCCTGAAAAATCTAAGGCGTTCCTGAAAAATCTAATCGTCCCTCTGGAGTGAGGGATGGCTCCCAAAAGGCATCGAGAGAGGGCTCAGCATTCCCAAAAAATCCCCACACTCCCGGCTGCTCTCCTGCTTTTACCTGGCGGGACATGGAAGTGTTGGGACGGTCCCGATCCGCCATGAGCATTCCCAAAAAACCAAAGGCGTCCCCGCGGTGCTGGAATGGCTCACAAAAGGCTCTCAGAGCCTCCGTGGTGCCGCAGAATTCCAGCCGCTCTCCTTTGGAGCGGGAATGCTCATCTGGGACACGTCCGGGCGCACACGCCAAAGGAATTACGGCTCGGAATGTGATGGCTTGGAAATGGATTGGCCTGGGCGGCGGGAGAGCGGGAATTGGAGCGGGATGGGAGCGCTCAGGCGGGCAGGGAGCGCCGGCAAGTGGGAATGTTCCGCGCTCGGCTGTCGCGGCTCATTTTCCACCGGTTTTCTTACATGGAGCAGCACGGGATCCAGCAGGGATCCAGCAGGGATCCACACGCCGATCCAGGAAACCCAGGGATCCTAAGGATCCCCACGCTGATCCTGGCGGACCGGGGATCCCAAGGATCCACACACTGATCCCGGTGGACCATGGGTCCCAAGGAACCCTCAGCTGATCCCGGTGGACCATGGATCCCAAGGATACACACACTGATCCTGGCAGACCATGGATCTCAAGGATCCCCACGCTGATCCTGGCGGACCGCGGATCCTAAGGATCCCTCAGCTGATCCCAGTGGACCGTGGATCCCAAGGATCCACACACTGATCCCGGTGGACCGTGGATCCCAAGGAACCCTCAGCTGATCCCGGTGGACCTTGGATCCCGAGGATCCACACACTGATCCTGGCAGACCAGAAATCCCAGGGGAAGGGATCCCACGGCTCCCACGTGGAAAGATTTTCCCGTCCTCCAGCTGCTCCCAGAGGGTGTGGAGCAGCCCACCGAAGGGATGCCAGAAAGGCAAAAGTCGATGGAATTGCAGCATCCCGAGGGTGGTGATGCATCCTTACACTGCAGACTCTGGGATTTTTCCCAGGGAAATCCATGGATTCCCAAGAAGCACCACTTCCTGTTGGCACTGCCACATCCTTGGAATGTCCAAGGCTGGACAGGGCTTGGAGCAGCCTGGGATAGCAGGAGGTGCCCATGGACATCCCTGGATTCGCTGTAAGGTCTCTTCCCATCCAAATCATTCCAGGATTCTGGGATTTATGATGGAAAATTGTGGAAAACACATTTTCCAGCCGGGAGGATGAGAATCTCCTATCCCAAAGCTTTTGCAATCCAGGGGCTAATTACAGGCAGGAGATCATTTTGCTGCTTAATTATTTTCCCTCCACAGATCCGTCACTCCCTGGGGCGCTCAACCCCTGGAATTCGGGGCTGGAAAACCATCCCTCTGCTGATGGCTTTGGGAGGTGAGGAGGGGATGGAGAGCAGGGATTTGGGAAGCTCGAGCGGGATGGATCCTGCTCCAGCGGCACCGGGAGTGTTCCCAGCCGGGAAGGAACCGAGCCTCTTTCCCAAGGAATGAGACAAAGCGGGAGAGGAAAAGCTGGAAGCGGAATGGCTGCGGCCCCACTCCGGGATTGTCCAGGCGCTTCCTCCCCTGGGAATTCTTCGGGAATGGGAACTTCCCACAGAAACTCTGGATGGCCCTGCCCCAGCTGTGCACAGCCAAGGGGGCAAAACCCTTCCCAAAACCTCGGGGAAAATATGGAATTCCCCGTTTTCCCCTGGAATTTCAACCCCCTCTCCGCTGCCTTCCAGCGACTCGCCAGCATTCCAAAATCCTGGCATATTTTTCCCAAATATCTTGGTCTTTACAAATGATTTGAGCAAAATTTTCCCAAATTTTGTTGGGTCAGGACCTCTCATTTTTATCCCGAATTCTTTCCCCCTCTGAGCATCCTTTACCCCAGAACAAAGTCATGGATAGAGGGAACTGGGAGGGAATCCAGGGATTCCCAACCACCACCAGGAATTTCTCTGGGAAGAGGACGCTGGAAGACTGAAATTCCTGCTAAATTCAGCTCCTGAGTGCTGAATTGCACTTCCATGGAGCCACAGAAATTCCTGGATCTGGCTTGGATCAAATCCAGCTCCCATCCCATCCAGCACCTCTGGAAGCACTTTCCAAAATTTATCATTTTTATGGATCTTGTTTTGGAGTCATTCCCAACTTTCTGCTGATATTCCTGGGGATTTTATTCCCCGCTCCGTGACTCAGAGGCATTGAAAAAATTCCCACTGATTTCTCAGAGTCATTCCCTGCCTTCTCCGGGATCAGCCTCACCCACCACCGTTTCCAAGGATCCTCCAGCTCCACTTTATTCCTGGACTCTCATCCCAAAAGTCCTCCCTCCTTGGGGGCCGAGCAGAATTTTCACAAAAAATGAGGATATTGGAGGCAATGGAAGCAATCCCATTCCTGATCACAGCATTCCCTGTCAACACTCCCTCCCAAATGCGGAGCAGTTAAGGAATTCTCTGCCCAGCTCCGGGATTTGAGGCTCATCCCAATGTTTTCCTTACGTAAGTGCTCGAGGGGATGAGATGGTCCCAAAATTCCAAGGAAAACTTGCAAAATGGGAAGTCCTGAGCAGGGATATAAGTCTGGGAATGGCATCCTTTCCTTTTTCCTTGCTTTTCCCGATCCTCCAGCATCCCTGGGAGGGGGAGGAGGACCGGGAAGTGGGAAGGACGACTGGGAAGTGGGAAGGAGGATCGGGAAGTGGGAAGGAGGATCGGGGAGTAGGAAGGAGGATCGGGAAATGGGAAGGAGGATTGGGAAGTGGGAAGGACGACTGGGAAGTGGGAAGGAGGATCGGGGAGTAGGAAGGAGGATTGGGATGTGGGAAGGAGGACTGGGAAGTGGGAAGGAGGATTGGGAAGCACCGTTATCCCACCATTATCCCGCCCGTTTTCCCGCCCTTATCCCACTCCTCCTTTCCCACCAAACAGAGCCGCTCCTTGGGGTTCCATAAAAAGGGAAAGCAAATCCCAGCCTGGCCCATCCCTCCCGGAGCGAAACCACAGGATTCAGGGAAAATCCCGAGGGATCCGGGTCATTCCCGGGTGTCACCGTGTCCCTTCGTGCCATCCCCGAAATCCACAGGGAAACACCCCGAGCTGGAGGTGGGAAAAGCCTCGGGGATGATGGGATGCAGCCTTCGGTGTTCCCAGAATTCCTGAAATACCTGCCTCCACCCCTGCTCCTCCGAAAAGCAGGGACGGGAGGAGAGAGCCGGGATTTTCCCTATGGAAAAGGCTGGATGAAGGCAGCGACCCAGGAGCAGCCGCGGCCCCGGGAAAGGATTTTCCTGCCTGGGAGGAAACTGTGGGAGTTTGGGAAGAGCTGCCTTCCCTCTTTTCCTCATCCACGCCGGGAGCCGCAGGATTACATCATGGATCACACCGTGGATCACGGGAACGGGCCGGGAATGAACCGGGAATGAGCCGGGAATGAGCCGGGAATGAGCCGGGAATGAACCGGGAATGAGCCGGGAAGGAGCCGGGAATGAGCCGGGAATGAGCCGGGAATGAGCCGGGAATGAACCGGGAATGAGCCGGGAATGAACCGGGAATGAGCCGGGAATGAGCCGGGAATGAGCCGGGAATGAACCGGGAATGAGCCGGGAATGAACCGGGAATGAGCCGGGAATGAGCCGGGAATGAGCCGGGAATGAACCGGGAATGAGCCGGGAATGAACCGGGAATGAGCCGGGAATGAGCCGGGAATGAGCCGGGAATGAACCGGGAATGAGCCGGGAATGAACCGGGAATGAGCCGGGAATGAGCCGGGAATGAGCCGGGAATGAACCGGGAATGAGCCGGGAATGAACCGGGAATGAGCCGGGAATGAGCCGGGAATGAGCCGGGAATGAACCGGGAATGAGCCGGGAATGAACCGGGAATGAGCCGGGAATGAGCCGGGAATGAGCCGGGAATGAACCGGGAATGAGCCGGGAATGAACCGGGAATGAGCCGGGAATGAGCCGGGAATGAGCCGGGAATGAACCGGGAATGAGCCGGGAATGAACCGGGAATGAGCCGGGAATGAGCCGGGAATGAGCCGGGAATGAACCGGGAATGAGCCGGGAATGAACCGGGAATG
>VZRL01005109.1:81008-91256 GCA_013397895.1 Origma solitaria
AAAGGGATTTTAAAAGGAACTTTCAGGCCCCGGTTTGGAATTCGGGGCTGGAGGATCGATTGGGTTAAAATAGGATCAAAACCGAGCTGATCCTGAGGTTTNACGTGGATTTGACCCCAGGAACGCCCAAATCCCACCGGGAGCGGTTCTGGGAACAACAGTGCCTGGAAAACCGGGAAAAGACCCCAGGAGCAAAATCCTTCTCTCCCCTGGAGGAGCCCTGCCTGGAAAACAAGGAGAAGGACGCCGGGAGCAGCCCCCAGCCGTGTCTGGATGTTTTCCCACTTTCCTGGCAGCTCCAGCCTTTCCCGGGAGCAGCAGCTCTTGTCTCCATGTGTTTGGGTTTTCAAAGGATCTTTTCAAAGCTCGGGAGTCTTGGCAACAGCGGGAGAGAGGGAAAGCTCGGGAAGGGAGCGAGCTCCGGACGCGGCAACAGGCACAGCCCCGGCCCTAATCCCGAAAAAACCTGGATATCCTAAATATAGCTCCCGGTAATCTCCCTCGAGCATCGGCGCTTGTGGAGAAATTCATTTCTGCCTTCACCTGCAATTTTTTTGGGGAAAAATTCCACCCCTTGGTTTTTTTCCCTTGGAATTGTGCCCTTCTGGTGGATTTTTGGGTTGTCACCATGGCGCGGCAAGGCTCCCATGGATTTTTAACAGAAAAAAGGGCTCCTTCCTCGGGATTTGCTGTTCTGCCCGTGGATTTGGTTGAGTAGAGGGAAAAAAAGAGGGATTTGCCTGGAAAAATGTGTTGGGAAAAGGAAATCCTGCACTTCAAAACCCAGGGTTTTCAGGAGCCTTTCCAAAATCCCGTTATTCCCGTTTTTCCTGCCTCCCTCCTGGCACAGGTGTTGTGACAAACATTCCCAGTCTGGGATTTTCCAGATAAAACCGAGGCTGGGTTTTTCAGGGAGAAACCCCAAACCCGTCCCGATCCCAGCCCCGCGTCCGGGGTTGTTTTTCCTCCCTCCAGACCCCATGCATCCCCGGGAGCTGTTGGAAGTTCTTTTCCATGGAAAGGTCAGGAGTGCTGGAGTTTGACATTTCCAGCGTCAATCGGTCATTGAGGCCTCGGCACAAACAGGAGCCGCTTTTCCAGAGGGAAAGCAGGGAGCTGGAATCCCTGGGAAGGAGCTGGAGCTGCCCAATCCCACCCCATGGACATCCTGCAGTTTCCTCATGTGGAAAACAGGGAAAAAAATATTAAAATTGGGATTATTTTAGGGAAAAGCCTCCCCCCACCCCGGACTCGGTGCTGTGCCACATTCCAGGGGCAATTCCCAGGGCAGAGCCACGATCCCAAATTTCCTCCAGAATGGGCGCAGGGAATGCTCTGCACCTGAGGGATTTGGGAACCCCAGGGATTAAATCCCAAAGGATGAGGCACATTTGGGCATGGATTTGGGGTGAGCCCAGAGCTGGGAGATTTTTTGGGATTGATATCCGGAGCCTAAATCCAGGCTGGAAAAGCCCAAAATGTGACGTGCCGGGGGAGCCCTTCCAAAAGGCAAATCCCAATCCCAACGCAGGAATTCTTCCCACTGGGAGAAGAAAATGTGGGAACAGGAGCTGTCAGAGCCGTGGGATGGTGTCACCCCAAAAAGGGCGAACGGGGCTGGAATTCCCGATCCAGCCTGGCCACAGGGCTGGAATTCCCAATCCAGCCTGGCCACAGGGCTGGAATTCCCAATCCAGCCTGGCCACAGGGCTGGAATTCCTGATCCAGCCTGGCTTTGGGGCTGGAATTCCCAATCCAGCCTTGCCACGGGATCGACGCCTCAACGCTCCGATGGAAAACCCCAAGGAATGTGGGATGTGCAGTGGAAATGAAGGGAATTCCCTTTGCTCCAAGGGATCTCCGGAGCGGAGCCGGCCCGCGGGGGGCTCGGGGCTCGCTCGGGATGCGTTTTCCATGGGTTTTGTCCCAGCCTTGTGGGAATTCCCGGCTCGGGACACTCACCAGGCCGCGCTTGCTCCCCAGCACGTCAGACTTGTCCCTCATGGACTCGCCGAGGGCTCTGCGCAGAGAGGGAAAAAATTCCGTTCACCATCCCGGGAATTCCAGGGAAAACACCCGAACCCTTCCTGCCGCTCCTGAGGGGTGGGGCGGGAGCTGATCCCCAGCAGGGAATTCCTGCAGGAGCCGTGGCTCCAGCCCCATCTCCTCCTCCCCGGTTTGGGATAATCCCACATTCCCGATTTCTTCTATAGGACAAAGCAATTCCACGATAAGAACGGATTTCCGTGAGAAGAGGGCGGGGTTACGGGATTTTGGGAAGGAATTCTCCCCTGGGAAAGCGGGGAGGCCCTGGCACAGGATTCCCAGGGGAGCTGCGGCTGCCCCACCCCTGGAATATTCCGGGATGGGGCTTGGAGCATCCTGGGACAGTGACAGACGGAATCCATGGATTGCCGGGGAAGTGGGACATTCCCGGCCCCATCCCGGCGCTCACGTCAGACCCCATTCCCGCCATTCCGAGCCCCAAATCCCACATGGGGCAGGAGAACTCCCAGTTTGCTCCCCGGGGATGCACCCGGCTGATTGCACAAACCGCTGGGAAAAGGAGGAGGCAGCTCCCATCCCGGGAAACACCTCCGGGATCCATAAACCCCGGGATAAACTCACTGAAACCCCGGGAAAAGAGCCTCTTCCCATAAAACACTCACATTCCCAATCCCTCCATCCTCAGGCACCACATGGAAAGATAAAACTCTTCCAGGAGGGAAGAAAAGGATGGCCGGAATTTGGGAAAGGGATGGCTGGAATTTGGGAAAGGGATGGCTGGAATTTGGGAATGGGATGGCTGGAATTTGGGAGAGAGATGATTGGAATTTGGGAATGGGATGGCTGGAATTTGGGAAGGGGATGGCTGGAATTTGGGAAAGGGATGGCTGGAATCTGGGAAGGGATGGCTGGAATTTCGGAATGGGATGGTTGGAATTTGGGAAAGCCACTTGTCCCTAGTGATGGATAAGGAGAAGAGGGAGGAGATATCCATGTTTTTCCAGCTTGGGAAGAACAGGCTAGCGGTTGGACAAATATTTGGGATTCATCCCATTAACCCCAAGAGGGATGAACATTCCCAGAGTGATATCTGCCAGCCAAGGTTTGTCCTGCATGGGATTTCCCTGGAGTTAGACTTTTCAAGGATTGTGACTCCCTCGGGATCCCGGGAAGGGCCTCTGCTCTCCCAAACCCTGGGAAAAGGCTCCGAGCGAGGCTGGATGGAGCTGGGCTGTTCCCATGGATCCTCATCACTCCCGGAGCGTGGAGCTGCTTCCCACGGTCCCGCAGAAGATGGGGGGAAGATGGGAAAACCATCCCCAGAACCCTCCGGGAGCGGAGCTTGGATCATTGTCCCTCCGGGAGCGGAGTTTGGATCATTTTCCCTCCAGGAAAACTTCTGGAGGAGGAAAAGCAAACCTTCCCCGGGGCCCCGTGCCGAGAACAATCCCAAATCTCCCCCTCCGCCAGGAATTCCGGAAGCGAGCCCAGTTTTCCTCCCACTCTGTTTCCCGAGCCCTTCCCGCCCCGGGAAGCTCCGGATGGAGCACAAAGAATTCCCAGCCCCCGGAGCTGCCCTGGGGCACCACCCCCGGGAATTTCCCATTTCCTTGAGGGAAAAAAACTGCTCCAGGCTTTTTCCCAAACCGAGAGGATTTTAGGGAAGTGCGAGAGGGGGGAAAGTCTCTTTTCCCATTGGAATGAGAGAGACCGAGCCCGGGGCTCATCCATGGGGATTATTTCACATCCCGCCACAAATCCTTGGATCCAACGGGGTTTTCCAGCCGGGATCCAGGAGTTTGGAGCAGAATGAGCAGGGCTGCCTCTATCCCAAGGGAATATCCTCCGGTGGGAAGATCCCATAAATCCAACTTTTCCTAAAGCCAGGTTTTTAACCGGAAAAAAGGGGGAAAGCCACATTAAAGTGGGGATTAAAGGGCTGGAAGTGTCCGGGAAAAGGGCGGCTCCCGGATCCCACGGGGAAAAAATTCCTTAGGGAAGTGCTGGGTGGGAGAGGATCGAAGATTTGGGGGAAAAAATCCACCGGGAGGAGAAACATTGGGATAGCCTGGAAAAAATCCCTTTCCAAGCCCCATCTTTGCACAGGACGTGAACCATGGAAATTTATTTATCCTGGGATTTTTCCAAAGCAGGGAACAGAGCTCCGGGGAGCAGCTCCGGCAGCTCATCCCGCTTGCTCTTTTCCTCCGAAAAAATCCCAAATATTCCCGGGAATGAGCACCCTGGGGTGCAGCATCCCACGGGAGGCTCAGGCGGCTCCATTCCCATCCCAGCTCCCGGACAGCTTCCAAACCTTTTTGGTTTTTTGGGAAGCTTCTCCCAGCCAGGGGTCAAACTTCTCCGCCAGAAACAAAGCAAAAAGAAAGGCAGAAAAATCCATAAATAAAAGAGGAAGGGAAACAAACAGGATCCACTCAATATTCCAGGCTGCAGATTCCCAGGAAGCGCCGGAGGAGGACGGAGGTCACGGGATGGCCGGGTCGGGATGCGGGAGGCACCGGCCCCCCTCCCAGCCCCGGGAATCCGAGCCCAGACAAGCCTTTCCTTGTGCTCCGGCTCCGGGACGAGCGGAGCCCTCCGGAGCGCGGCAAGGGAGCCTTGTTATCCTCCTCGTGGCTGTCCTTGCTTTCCTTGTTTTCCCGGCACACAGCCGGGAGCTGGCGGAGCGGCGGCCGCGATGGCGCTCCCCCGCCCCGGGATGGGCCCCAAACCTCTGCTTCTCCCTGCTTTTCCTTGGATTTTTCGGGAATTGGATTGTTTCCTCCTAACACGAGCGATTCCCTTTGCCAGAGGTTGGGGCGATCCCGCCGGGAGCTCGGATCCCTCCGGATCAGTTCTCGCGGGAATGCTCATCCCTGGCCAATATCTCCTTTTGGAAATTATTTTTCCAATGATTTCCTTTCCAACGATTTCCTTTCCAATTATTTTCCTGTTGGATCACTTCTTTCATTAATTTCCCTCACCCTCATTCCCACAGAGACAGAGCATTCCGTGGAATGGATCCGCAGGGATCCTTTGGGATAACGGGTCAGATTTTGGGAGGAAAGCCATGGAATAAAAAACGCTCCTTCGTCCGTGAAAGTGTCTTCCCAGGTTCCGGCAGGGAAATTTGGGATGGGAGTGGCAGCGGATGGGAGATTCCCACCCTGGGCACGGCACCGCATCCCGGGAATGTTCCCGTCCCCCTCGGGATCCTCACCTGCCCTGCTCAGCTCTGGGCTGCTCGTGCGCCGCCGGACACTCCGGGATGGACACGGAGCTCAGGGAATCGGGGCTGCTCCAGGCGCCTGGAAAAGAGGGAAAACCCTTGGGTTACCGGAGCTGCCTCCTGATCCCGAATTCCAGCCGGGATCAGCCCCGAGCCTCGGTGGCACCAAGGGCGGGGCTGGGGATCAGGATCCGGAGGATGCTGAGATTGACTCCAGTGGCATTCCAGGGGCTGATTCCAGAGGGAAATCCACGGCTCCACCGGGATCCGAATCCGAATTCCCAGCATCTCCGGGAATCCTGGAATGGTTTGGGTGGGAAGGGACCTTAAATCCCACCCCATGCCATGGGCACGGACACCTCCCGCTGTCCCGGGCTGCTCCAAGCCCCATCCAAGCTGACATTCCAGGGGTGTGGCTCACAGCCTTTTAGGTCATTCCCACTCCCAAATCCAAAGGGAATTCACTCCATGAGCACCATCCCTGCTGCCGGCAGCCCCTGGTCCCACCCCAGCGGTTTCCCGGGATGCACCGCAGGGAATTTTGCCGGAGCACGGCTCTTCCCAACCTTTTAGCAAGGGAGGATTTTTCCATGAGGCCCAACTCGCTGGGATTTGCACAGCAGGTGTTGCTGGAAGCAACCACCATTCCAGAGGGGAAAATCCCGCTGGAATCCCATCAGGATGGGGCTGAGCTCCGTGCCACACACGGCTCTCATCCCGATCCTGAAATTCCATGCCTTTGGGATTAGCTTGGAGCAACAGCTTGGAAAAGCTCGGCTGGGGCGCAGGGACGTGGCCGCCACCATTCCCTGCTCCAGCATTCCCACATTTCCCATCCGACAGGATCTCCCCCAGCCGGACGCCGATCTGGGCTCGTATCCCGAGGGCTGATCCCTGTTTATCCCTATTTATCCCGATTTTTCCGCTCTCTGCCACTCCAACAGCACCTCGCCCGCTGCAGCCTTTCCCTGGCACGGCGTTCAGCTCCCGGAGCTTTTCCCAGCGCCATTCCCGCCGGGATCCGCAGCCAGGGGCCCTTGCCAGCGGCTGTGCCACGAACAAAGGAGCGCGGGGTTTGTGGGAGCGGCGCTGGAGCCAGCCCGGAGCGCTGGGGCTCTCGGGCTCGGGGGGCAGCTGCCTCCGCCCGGAGACCTCCCCGCTGCCAGATTTGGGGGATGACTCGGGAGATAGGAATCCGGGATTCGGCTCCTCGGGCCCGGCATGAATGGGACTATTCACGGTTTGATAAAATTCCATGAAAAGGAGCGGGAAGGGGGGCGGGAATGACCCTGCCCGGCCGGGTGTGAGTTACGGATCGCGGCCGTCCTGCCAGGCCCCATTAACGACCCCAATTAATGCCATTGAGTGCCAATTAATTCCGCTGAATCCCAATTAAAACTCATTAAAAAGCCGAGGCCCGGACACGTTGCCTTTGACGAGGGGAATATTTCTTGGAACAGGGATGTTCCATGAAACTCCAATGGCTCCTTATCCCTGTTCCCAACCCCAGCGATCCCAGAGATCCTGGGCTTTTCCCAGGCTTTGGGAACAATTTGGGAATAAGGGAAGGGAAGGGAAGGGAAGGGAAGGGAAGGGAAGGGAAGGGAAGGGAAGGGATTTTAAGGAATAATGAGGCAGGAAATGTCCCATTTCCCACCTCCCATGGATTCTCTCTGTCACTGTCCCAGGCTGCTCTAGCCTGGCCTTGGACACTTCCAGGGCTCCAGGGGCAGCCACAGCTGCTCTGGGAATTCCATCCCAGCCAGGAATTCCTTCCCAATATCCCATCCATCCCTGCCCCCTGGCAGTGGGAAGCCATTCCCTGTGTCCTGTCCCTCCATCCCTTTGGCAGTCTGGAATTCTCGAGGACAGGCTGCTCCATCGATTCCATTTTGAGCACCCCCTGGAGAAGCCTTCCCCCTGCGTTCCCCGGGAATCAATCCATGTTATCCAAAGCCCAGTTCCTGCTTGCACAGCCCCGTGATGCCATCGAGCTTCCGGCTGATTGATCCCGTATCAGCTTTTCCATGGATCAGCATTTGCTCCGGCCACTAAATCTGCCCTTCCAAGGCGGCAGAGGACACTGCGACTTCCCACCAGGAATATCCCGGCGTCCTGACCTCCCAGCCGTGGATAACTTCCATAGGGCATTGTTTCTTTGCTGTTTGATCCGGACAGGGAATAGTTGGAATTTCCTCTCTGGAATCTGGGCTTGGCTCCATTTCCTTGCCGCGCTCCCAGGATGAGCTGTTCCCATTCCTTCGGATCCCGGCTCCACGATTTTGCCAATTAAAGCCAGAGGAGCCACGGGATCATCCTGGGATCTCCCACATGGCACCGTCCTTTAACCAGCGTTTTCCAGGAAAAATTCCAGCCATTCCCAACAACTGTTCCCAAACTTAGAGGAAGTAAGTTTGGGAAGGCTCCCATCAGTTTGTCAGTTATATCCAGGGATGTGGAATCAGCCTCTGGAATGGGTGGGATTTGGGAGCGCCGGTGACTCCTGCCCTGATCCAAGGTTCAATTCTCCAGCCCCTCCCTGACCGCGGAATTCCTGCCAGGGTATTCCCAGCGATCCCATTTCCACGGGAAAGGAATCTCTCCGCTCCTGTTTCTGTCCCCAGTGCCGCGACTCACATCCCTTCTCCCTCAAATCCCACTTCCATCATTTCCCCGCTCCTCCTGCTTCCCAGCGGGGTAAACCACAGAGAAATTCCCACTTTGGGGATGGTTTTCCATCCCCAAGGCTCCAGCCCCTTCTGGGCCCGGATGATCCATGAATGGGATGAAATGATCCCTGATTCCTACAGCATGGAAAGCTGGGAAAAGAGCTGGAGAGGCCATTCCATGAAGCCCGGGAGGTGCCATGGAATTCGGGCAGCTCCGGAGCACCGGGCGTGGGCTGTCCCTGCATTTCCATGGATCCAGCTCCATCCTATTTTTAATTCCCGGCTCCCTGACTCCCCCAGGAGAGGGGCCCAGGCTGAGCCACAGCTCCGTGCGCTCTGCCCGTGGGAAGGGAGGGGGCGGCTCGGGACGGGGATGGATCCAGCTGCTGTCCCACATTCCCAGCAGATATTCCAGCCCCCTCCCTGCCTTCTCCCGGCCTCCCGCATCCCAGGAAAATCCCAGGGAAAGCTTTTTGGGCTCCCTCTCTGATGCCTCAGGATCGAGGCCCCTGCTGCTGATTTTCAGCTGGATTTTCCTCCAGGAATATTTACAAAGTTTGGGAAAGAGTGTCCATCGTTCCCAGCTCTGCCTGGGAAGCGGCTCCAGCGTGGGAGGAGAGTCCCAAATGCCTGTCCCGGATAGCGCCGGAGCTGGGGCAGGATGCAGATCCAGGAATTCCCTGGGGCTCCCCCTTTTCCTGCCCCGCTGTGGGAGCACACAATTCCCATCCCCAAATCCCAGTTCTGGATCACCGGAGCTTTTCCTGGATCCGCTCTGACCCCGAGAGCCAAAACCATCCCGGAAAAGCCTTTCCTCTCCTCTCCCACAGATCCTTGTGCCACTTCCCTTTTCCCTCTCCACATCCTGGGAATGCCCAGGGACATCGGGACACATTCCCAGCGCTGGGATCCGTGTCCCAGTTTTGGCTGGAAAGGCCCTGGAATCCAATCTGTGCCAGGTCAGGGACCAGCTCCTGCATTTTCTTAGGATTTCATCAATCCACATTGCGGGAGAGAAAATCCATAGGGAGAGCTTCACGTGGATCTAACGGAAGGAATTTTGGGACAGATGACGGAGATCTTTTCCGTTTGCACATCCATTCCTTGAAAACTAACAGGAAAATCCCCCATTCCCTGAAAACTAACAGAAAATTCCCCATCCTGCTGCAGGTGCTTTCCCTGGGGCCTTTTCCTCCTGTAGCTCTGGATAAATCCATTCCCACTCCCAAAAATCCCTGGGCATGAGCACCACAAATTCCCAGCCCGGCTTCCAATTGTGCCCCTGGATATCTGGGAATTTGGGACTCCTTTATCCAATTGTAGTTTTTGATAACCCAGATTCAGGCCTGGCCATCAACTCCCCTCTGGAATTGCTTTCTAAGGGATTGGGAATGGCAGGGATTTGGAATGGCAGGGATTGGGATTGGGATTGGCAGGGATTGGGAACGGCAGGGATTGGGAATGGCAGGGATTGGGACTGGGATTGGGACTGGGATTGGCAGGGATTGGGAATGACAGGGATTGGGATTGGCCCCCGGGAACACCCAACCCCAAAGGGCAGTGCTGGTGACATCCCACAAATCTTTTTCTAAGGATAAAGATGGGAAAGAGGGATTTGTCCCCGTTTTCACTGGGAGCCACCAGCGTGGGGTTATTGGGACATTCCCACATCCCCTTCCAGGATTTGGAGAGGGACCAGCTCCAGCCCCATTTGCTCCCAGTTCCTCCAGGGCCATTCCCAATGTCCCTGCCTGTCCCAGTCCGTGTCCCAATCCCAGGGCTTTTTTGGGATCACCAGCGCCATTCCCAGAGCCCACGGAGGCCATTCCAGGCCCTTCCTGCCCCATGACCTTTCCCGAGGCTCCTTCCTTGGAATGTCAGTGCCACACCCTCGGGCCGGGGACAGCCAGGACAGGCTTGGGGTTCCCCGGAATTGGAAATTCCAGTTCCAGGCTGGAATTGGAGCTTCCCGCTCCCAAATCCCACGGCTCCCCCAGTCTGGAATTTTCCCTTTGCTCCGTGTCCCAAATCCAGCAGGATCCGGGGGCTCGGGATCGCTCCCAGGGCACAACCTCGGAGCTGGAGTTCCCCCGGGGTGGGAGAATGGGATGGACTCTGTGGGAAGAGATGGGAATAGCCCTCGGGAAGCACAGGGAGCTGAGCTGGGGCAGCTCCAGGATGGATTTGGGGGCTCCCCACCCACCCTGGAGCTGCTCCAGGATGGATTTGGGGGCTCCCCACCCACCAGGGGCTGCTCCGGGATGGAATTGGGGGATCCCCACCCCCAGCCCCCCCCGCTCGGGGCGAGGCTGCCGAGCCCCCACCGCGCCCTCCCACCCCCTC
>VZRL01005109.1:94316-106669 GCA_013397895.1 Origma solitaria
CGGCAGCGGCGGCTCCCTCCCGTCCGAGCAGGGCCAGGAAATCCTGGAATGCTGAGGTGGGAAGGAGTCTAAAGCTCATCGCATCCCGCCCCTGCCACGGGCAGAGACACTTCCACCAAACCTCGGGATAAGGGATGGATATTCCGTATAAATTTATATAATCCGTGTCTATTTAGATATTCCTGTAGTCATTTAGGAGCCCCGAGTCCCCTCGTGTTCCCAAATTCCTCCCAAATCCAGGCCCCACAGTAAATTCTGGATCATTTTATTCCAGTTCCCGTCTCTCCACCAAGGAAACTCTGCTCCTGGTGGCATCGATTCCAAAGAAATTCGGGGGAATTTGGGGAATTCTGACATTAATTAAATAAATCGAGGAGCATCCCTGTGTCACCCTGTGTACCCCAAATCCAGGAATTTTCTCCTGATTTCGAGATCTCCAGGGCTGGAGATGAGGGAATAAATATTTAGGGGAAAAATGGCATTGGATCTTCTCATCTCCAGGGAATGACAGCAGCAGGATAAGCCCAGGCCTGCAATTCTCCAGAGTCAGACGTTGCCCCAATTCCTCTCATTTATTCCAAATGACTCGAGGCCAATTCCGAAGGCATTCCCAACTCCCCCGGAAGAAAAGCACTGCCCATTGCCATGGATTTCCTTTTTCACAAGGAGATTATTCAGCCAGAGTCTGACAGAAGGTGAGTTTTATTCCAGGGCTGAGTTTCCCTGTAAAAAACCAGCGCATCTGATGACAAGGAGGGAGAAAATAAATCCTTGGATTATAAATAAATATGAATAAATATTGAAATAATAATAATAATAATAAATATATTAATAAAATAAATATTCCTTGAATATTGACTATTTTTAAGGATAAACCACGTGGGCTGGGCTGGAAAGTGTGGGAAAGGTTAATGCAATTAACGGGAATTAATGACATCAGCCAGCGGGAGAAGCCTCTAAACCCCGGCCCGCCCAGCCGTGACCTTTCCCAGGAAAACCGCGTTTTGCCCGAGCGGGGCTGGACGCAGGGAATGAGAGGATGCTCGGGATGGAGCCGAGCTCGGGACAGGGAATATCCAGGCCGGGAGAAGCTGGAGGAGGAGGAGGATCCTGGCTCTTCCAAAGCCTTGGAGGAGCCGCTGACATTCGAGAGGGAGCCCCCATTCCTTCTGGAGCCACTGGAATTAATGAGCACCAATTAACTGCTTGGGAAAACTCATGGGAGAGGTAGGATGGGCAGGGAGGGAAAGCCGTGGGAAGAGGCTGGAGCCGCGAGGATCCCGGGATCCGATGCTGCTGATGGATGGATCCGGATTTTCCATACTGGGGTCAATCCCAGCGTCTCCCCAAATCCCAAATGCGGCCTGGGAGGAGCCCAGGAATGTTGGGAAAGGAGCTGGGAGGGGGAGCTGGTGCAACCCCTCATCCAAGCTGGGAAAAGTGGGAATGCTGTGGAGCTCAGTTCTGGATTGGGTGGGAATTTGGGAATTTGGGAATTTGCAGTTCCCTTCCCAGAGGGAATTCCTCTGGCACGGTCAGGATCCAGCTCAGGCTGCACCAGGACAGCTCAGCAATCCCAAATCCTGGCTTTGGGAAGGCTGGAGAGGATTTCATTCCATTTGGGATCCAAACAAAGTGACAGATCCCAGGGATTTTGTGCCTCAGGTTTGGCTTTGGAGGGTCCTTGGGATCCCATTCCTGCTCCAGACTGGATTTGCTCGCCTGGGGGGTTGGAGATCTGCACGGAGAAGATCCACGATCCCGATCCCAGGAAAGAGGAATGCTCAGCACCTGGAAAGAGTTCCAGGAGTTCCATTTTCCTGCTGGCACCGAGCGGGACCCGGGAGCTGTGTCCCGGCCTCCTCCAGCCCAGCCGGGGCTGCTTCTCCATCGGCACTGGACATTCCTTCTTCTCCAGCGGCATCCCGGAATTCCCAGCAGCACCAGAGATCCCAGAATTCGCATCAGAATCCCTGAATCCCCATCAGAATCCCTGAATTCCCACCAGCATCCCAGAATTCCCACCAGCACAGGAGATCCCTGAATCCCCATCAGCATCCCAGAATTCCCATCAGCATCCCTGAATCCCCAACAGAATCCCGGAATTCCCAGCAGCACCAGACATTCCTGCTTCTCCATCAGCATCCCGGCATCCCCATCACCAGAGATCCCTGCATCCTCATCAGAATCCCGGAATTCCCCGCAGCACCAGAGATCCCTGAATCCCCATCAGAATCCCGCAATTCCCAGCAGCATCCCGCAATTCCCAGCAGCACCAGACATCGGGAATTGGTCCTGTTACTCTCTGGAATGTGTCCCCCACAGGCCAGGAGGATCCCATGGGAAGGCCAGCGGGAATACTCCAGCGGGATTGGATCCAGGTCCCCCCACTCCCAGGCCCCCCATTCCCAGGGGGATCTGCGGAGCGGGAATTCCGCAGCCCCGGCCCGTCCCGGGGATGGGAGGAGCGGATCCCGCCGGCCGCGACCCCGCGGAGCGCCGAGTCCGCGGCTGGAGCGCGCCGGGAGCGGCTCGGGCTCCCTCTCCTGGCTCTGCCGGGAGGGAATCGCTGCGGAAATCCTTGGGAATGGGAAGCTGCCTGGGAGCGGCCGCGTGGCGCGGGGACACTGCGGGGACACTGCGGGGACAGCGCGCATCCCTCGGGATGAGCGGAATTCCCGAGAAACTCGGGATCAGGGATATAAACCGGGATAAGGAACCATTCCATTCCCCAAAACTATTCCCAAAATCCGCTTTGGGTCTCCCGTGCCCCGCCCCGCAGCCTCTGGAGCCCACGCGTGGACAACTTCCCATCCTTCCTCATCCCACCCCTCTGGTCATCCCCGAATTTCGTTTCCTGGAGCCGCTGTCGGCCTGGATGCGAGCGATTCAAACCAATCCTCGGGAGAATTCCCGCCTGGCCGGCTGGGAATGCGAGAAGAGCGGAGCGGCCGCGGCCAGGGTTTGGGGACACGGAGGACGTCAGCACAAGACACCGCCTCGATCAGGGAAAGATCCCGGGAAAAATACTGTCCAAGCTATCCCGAATCCAAGGATGGAGAGGCTTCCTCAGCCTTTTCCTCATTCCTCAGCTTCCCGAGCTCCAAGGGCGAGCTTAACCCTTCCCAGGATGAAAATCTTGGAAGGACATATCCCACTGCACCGGGATGGGCTTGGGGACATCGGAACACGGCTGGGACATGGAATTGCTGTGGAATGTCACCGGAGAGCTCTGGATCCAGAATGGCACCGCCTGAGGGGCCAGCATGGATTCAATCCAGGGGCATGGATGGGTGGATGGATGGATGGATGGATGGATGGACAGGGATAGATGGAGGGATGGATGGATGGAGGGATGGATGGATGGATGGATGGATGGATGGAGGGATGGAGGGATGGATGGACAGGGATAGATGGAGGGATGGACGGATGGATGGATGGATAGACAGATGGATAGATGGAGGGATGGAGGAATGGATGGATGGATGGATGGACATGGATGGATGGAGGAATGGATGGATGGATGGAGAGAGGGATGGATGGATGGATGGATGGATGGACATGGATGGATGGATGGATGGAGGAATGGATGGATGGATAGAGGGATGGATGGATGGTCGGGAGATGGAAACTGGTGGGAGATGGAAATGCTCCAGCCTTGGGAATGGCTGGAATCCGTCAGCTGAGAGGGACTGACCATGATCCACCTGGCCACTGGATGTGGAGATCCCAATCTTTCCATTGGATGTGGGGATCCCAATGCTGACATTGGATATGATGATCCCAATGTTACTATTGGATATGGTGATCCTAATCTTTCCATCATGGTTGTCCCAATGTTCCCATCAGCCATGACAGTTCCACCGCAGTGGGGATCCCATTGCCCCCACGACCCCCTCAGATCCAGGAGGGAAAACTGTCCAGGTGTTCCAGGTCCCACTCAGCGCCGCCATTCCCTCTGGAATTAAGGATGGCTGATCCTTTCTTGGCAAAGCCTGATCCTTAGGGAAAACTCCACGGAGCTGCTGCCGTGGCCCATCCAGGGGTTCCGGTTCCGGGACTCTCCCGTCACTGCCAGACCCGGGCGGTCAAATTCCAGCACATCCTTGGCCCTGCCCACAGCTCCAGAGGAACGGGAATGCCATGGATACAGCACCCAGCCTGGGCATGGCACAGTGTCCTGGAATATCCCGGAGCCGCCGCAGCCGCCAATTATCTGGCGTGTCGTGTTTGGATTCCAGACCGGATAATTGACGGAGCGGGCCAGGGATGGGCGTTCATCCCTGCCGATGGAAGTTCCTCTGCAATAACAATGCCCGGCCCCGGGACCGCACGGACAACCCAAATCCCGGGATTTGAAAGGGAGAGGATTCCATTTCCAGCCGCGGTGAGCGGGAACAAACAGCTCCGTCTGCTGCCCCTTCCCTCTGCCGCAGGCATCTGCTTCCCATTATCCCTGGAAAAGATCCCGCTTTTCGCAGGGAGCTGGGAGGGGAGTCCGGAGCCGCTTCTGCTCATTCCAAGAACGAACTGAATGCGGCGCAGGAACGAAAATTCCAGCGGGTGAAGGGAGCGGAGATGAGGTGGCTCCTCCCGGGGGAAAAGCATTCCGAGGGTGCGGGAGAGGGAGGTGGGGGCTGGAATTCCCAGCTCCCAGCGGCGCCCTCGGCCTCCCATCCGCCAGGATTGGGGAACCCTGGGAAGGGGAGCTGTGGGTGAAGCATAGGATGGGAGAAGCTTGGGAGAGGATGATGGAGAGGGGGGGAAAAAGAGAGAAATCTGGCGGGAAGAGATGTTGGGATTTTGGGGGAAAAGAGAGGAATATTGGGGATTTGAGTGTCCGGGAACAGCTTGGATGAGGCTTGGAGCAGCCTGGGACAGTGGGAGGTGTCCCAGCCCATGGAAGGGGATGGGGTTGAGGTCCCTTCCCGCCCAAGCCATTCCAGGATTCCATGATTTTCGTGTGTCTGTGTTCAGTGCAAATCCCATCTTCCTTATTTTCTGCCCATCCGGATTTATTTTCCAATGGGAAAGCAGAGGGATGGAGGAAGGTGAACCTGTGGGATCCCGGGAAACCCAGGCAGGAGAGGTTTAAATGGGAAAATCCACGGGGATGATGCAATTCCCATGGAATCCAGGTGGGCTGAGGAGGGAAATCTCCATGCGTGGGTGGCTCTGCTCCATCCCCATTCCCCAAATCCAACATTTTCCCAACATCCTCCGTGGGCTGGGAATGATGGTGACCCCCTGGACTTCTCCTGCAAAATTCCTCCTTTTTGCCAATGCCAATGGATAAAGCACGAGGGATCAGAGGAAAAAGTGGGACACATTTTTGGGATAAAGCCCTGCGCCAAGATCCAGATTTATGGGGGACGTTCCCAATCCGTGCACATTTGGATACCTTGGACTCCCTGAGCCGTGGGAGCTCCCGGAAAATTCCCAGAGTTTTAATATCCTATAATTAATCTCCTACAGGGAGCAGTGTCCAGTGGGAGTGAGGGCAGCGCCGAGTCTCCCGGCGAGCATCCAACCTGGAATTGCACCGGGAGCTCACGTCCCAGGCCCCGGCGGGGAAGGCTACGGAATTCTGTGGAAATGGAGCCTGGATTTACAGCCGCCCCGAGTCCGATCTGCCGGGGAAAGCTGGATTTGGAAACCTGGCGGATCCGGTGGCAGCTCGGAAAACTCGGGCATGGAAAAGGGGCTCCTGGCAGGAATCCCGGGCCGTGGGAAGGCGGCCCAGGGAATTTAAGGAAGGTTTTCCATGCCTGCAGTCTGATGTTTGATGGATGAGTTCGGCTCTTGGCTCCGACGGGAATTTTAAAGGCAAACCCGACACCTTTGGCCTGGCTGCTGTTTTTCCCCTCTCTCCATCAGCATTCCCGAATTTCCCTGGGGTGAGGGGAGGGGGCACAGAGGGGCACAGAGGGACCGGGTCCCCCCTCCCACTGAGCCAAGCATTCCCACAATTCCCGGGAATGGGTGCAGGGCTTGGGAAGGGCCCTGGAGGAGCAGCTGAGGGAGCCCCCAAAGCTCCTCGTTCCCGCCGGGATTCCCAAAATCCGCACCCTCCGTCTGCCAGGATCCACCCCAAAATATTGGGGGCTGATCCAAAAGCTCACTGCAGCATTTTGGGGGAGCAAGTCCCAGGATTCACCCCAGCATTTTGGGGGAGGTGGTCCCAGGATTCACCCCAGCATTTTGGGGGCTGATCCCAGGATCCAACCCAGAATTTTTGGGGAGCTACACCCAGGATCCTTCCCAGAATTTGGGGGGCTGATCCCAGGATCCAACCCAGAATTTGGGGGTGATTCCCAGGGGTCACTCCAGAAATTTGGGGGAGCTACATGCAAGATCCATCCCAGTATTTTGGGGGACTGATCTCAGGATCCACCCCAGAATTTTGGGGGAGCAGATCCCAAGATCCATCCCATAATTTTTGGGGATTGATCCCAGAATCCACCCCAGTATTTTTGGGGGGTGATCCCAGAATCCATCTCAGACTTTTTTGGGAGCAGTTCCCAGAATCCATCCCAGAATTTTTGGGGGCTGATCCCAGGATCCATCCCATAATTTTGGGGTCTGATCCTAGCACTCATCCCAGAGTTTTGGAGGAGCAGATCCCAAGATCCATCCCAGAATTTTTGGGGGGCTGATCCCAAGATTCATCCCAGAATTTTTGGGGGCTGATCCCAGAATCCATCTCAGAATTTTTTGGGAGCAGTTCCCAGGATCCATCCCAGAATTTTTGGGGGTTGATCCCAGGATCCATCCCATAATTTTGGGGGGCTGATCCCAGAATCCATCCCAGAATTTGGGGGGTTGATCCCAGGATCCATCCCAGACTTTTGGGGGGCTGATCCCAGGATCCATCCCATAATTTTTGGGGGCTGATCCCAGGATCCATCCCAGACTTTTGGGGGAGCAGATCCCAGGATCCACCCCAGGGGTTCCTCCGCTCCCTGTCCCCTGTCATTCCCTCCAGGAATCCTTAGGGACCATCCCGATTTTGGGGGCTCCTTTGGGAGCCGCAGCTGTGGGTGGTTATGCAAATGAGCTCGTTAAATGCTAATTGGGTGCCGTTAATTAGCAGGGCTGGAGGTGGGGCTGAGGCAGAGCTGCTGCCCCAAGGATTTGGGGTGTCCTGCAGATCCTCTGGAGCAGGAATTGCCCCTGGAAAAGCTCCGGATTGTTCTGAATCCCGGGAAAGTCGTTCCGGACTGATCAGTGGCTTCGTGTGCAGAGTTGCAGGTGGGATTCCGAGCAGGTTTGTCCCAGGGGTGTCACCTCCCGGGAGGGAGGGAGGGAATTCCATGGCAAAATCATCCCGGAATTCCTTGTGCTTAATGAGTTTTCCTTTCAGAGCCAGAGCTGCTCCAGGGTGTTTAGCCTTTACTGGAAGATTTTTCCAAACCTGAGAATTCCCGGCCTTGAAAGGCTCCAGGGGAAATTCCCTGCACCATTCCAGGACTTAAAGGGGATTATAAAAAAGAGGGAAAGGGCCTTTTTCCGTGGGTGCAAGGTGGCAGGAAAAGTGGGAATGGTTGGAAAGGAAAAGATGAGGGTTTTAGGGAAGGAATTCCTCCCTGGGAGGGGCTGGGATGGAATTCCCAGAGAAGCTGAGGCTTCTTGCCGGGAGCAGACAATCATAGAGAATTTTCCAGGGGGAAAAAACACCTGGAGAATGGGAAAACTCCACTGCTGGGGAGCCCCAAAAACGCCGGAAATATTCCCAAAATTTCCTCCCAGCTTTTTGTCCCCCAGCCGGGGGTGGGTGGGGAGGTCCAGGGGCTGCGCCTGAGCCATTCCCGTTTGATCCCGATCCAATGGATCCTTGGGAAGGCGCCGGAAAGGAGCTGCGGGCAGGGGGGAAAAGGGGAAAACTCCACGGAATTCTTTGTCCATAAATCCCAAATGGGGGCTGGGATGAGCTGCCGAGGGCAGACAATTCCAGGCTGATTTTTCCAGCAGAGGTTGGGAAGCAGCAGGACGGGAATTCCGAGCTCCCTTGGATGCATTTTGGGTGGGAATGGGGAGCGCAACGCGAAAAGAAAGGAATTTTTTCTTCCATAAATCCCTTAATGATCCAGCCCCGCTCCGGGGTAACGGAGACTCGGAAAAGATTCCGTGGGCACCGCGGAAAAACAAAGAATTGTTCCGCAGGCCTGGAGCGAGGGATGGAGCGGGGTTTGGAGAGATCCCGCCCGGAATTCCGGAAGGATTCCAAGGATAAAGCGACTCTGCGACCCAGACCGGGCTGGGATTTAGGAATATCAGCGCATTCCGTGTGCTCCAGGCGCTGTCGGAGCTGATGGGATGGCGGCACATCCCGGGATCCCGGATCCTCTTTGGAGAAGAGGGAAAAGCAAAGAGCCCGCGAGGCTCTGGAGCGGCACTTCCTGGGGGTTTTTTGGGATCGGTGTGGATCGAGAGTTGGTGGCCGTGGCATTCCGGGTTCTCCTGGGAAGAGGGTTGGATGAGAATCTCTGGGATGGGAAGTGCAGGAGGAGGAACCACAGGGAGGGAGATGAGGAACCTCCCGCTTGGAGCAAAATTTGGGATTTTCCCGCTTCCATGGGCGCTCCGGGTGCTGATCCCATTCCCAAGGGAAGCCTTCCTGCCCTTGGGAATTGGATGAGCTTTAAGGATTCTTCCCATCCCAACAATCCTGGAATTTCGTGCTTTTCTTTCCCCTCCTTTCCCAAGCTCTCCCGGCTGGATCTGGCTCCGATCCTTGGAATCCTGGGAGAATCCCGGAGTGGGAAAGCTCCGGCTCATCCTAGGCTCCGCTCTCCCGCTCCGAGATCCAGGATGTTCTCCCGGCTCCGGGAGAGGCTGGAATGCCGATTCCCTCTTTTCCCGGCTCCGGGAGAGGCTGGAATGCCGATTCCCTCTTTTCCCGGCTCCGGGAGAGGCTGGAATGCCGCTTCCCTGTTTTCCTGGCTCTGGGAAGCGCTGACGCTGTGGGAGAGGCTGGAATGCCGCTTCCCTGTTTTCCTGGCTCTGGGAAGCGCTGACGCTGTGGGAGAGGCTGGAATGCCGCTTCCCTGTTTTCCTGGCTCTGGGAAGCGCTGACGCTGTGGGAGAGGCTGGAATTCTGCTTCCAAGTGTTTTGTTTTGGAGCGATTCTCGGGAGCTCTGAGCTCAGCGGAGCCGCTGGATCGGGAATGAGATCGCCACGTGCTCCGGCTTGGAGCGGCTCCCCGCGATCCGGAGGGAGAAATCCCGACCCCAAATCCATCTTTGGAGCGATTTGCAGCGCTCCCGAGCGTCCATCCTGCCCTGGAAAGTGGGAAAAGCCCCCTGGGAGCACTGTCC
The DNA here is from genome assembly GCA_013397895.1 of Origma solitaria. NCBI lineage: Eukaryota > Metazoa > Chordata > Aves > Passeriformes > Acanthizidae > Origma > Origma solitaria. The sequence continues at coordinate 103,635 of VZRL01005109.1, forward strand.
GGAGCGGGATGAAATCCCTGCCCGCTCCCTCTCCACTGAAAAGAGGGAATTTGGGAATTTGTTGTCATTCCCGGCCTCTGTTTACATTCCTCGTTTCCAGCCTCGCTCTTCCCGAGCTCCCGAGGCGGCGGCGCCCGAGGCCCAAAGGTCAGGATCAAGGAGCTGCCGCGGGAACAGCTGGAGCTTGGAAAAACTGAGCCTGGCCGTGGGAAAACCTCCCGGGATGATCCCAAAAAGTCGGGAAGGGAGGTCGGGAAGGCAAGGAGGAGGCAGCAGGGGATCCCATGGGATCTGGGTGATCGGGATGAGCTGGGATTTGGATCCAGGGTGATCCAATGGGTGGCATTCCTGCCCATGGAATTGGAAGGGGATGAGCTCCCGGCCCAAAGCATTCCCTGATTCCGTGCCTGATTCACGCTATCCGTAGGTTTTTCCAGGCAAACAAAGGCTTTTCCCTGATCCAGGGTGAGCCACGCTCCAGCTGGGAGGGCACGGCCGGAGCAGCCTTCTCCTGATCCAGGGTTTGTCAGGAGTCATCCAAGGATTTTAATTTGGGGAAAACACGGGATCTTCCCTTTGGGAATGGTTTATGTAATTCCCAGATCTGCATCCAGCTGAACTCGCTGCCTGGGATGAAACCATTCCTGTTTTTCCCTCTCCTCTCTCCCAGTTTTTCCGTCTCCCGTCTCCCAGTTTTTCCGTCTCCCGTCTCCCAGTTTTTCCGTCTCCCGTCTCCCAGTTGTTCCCTCTCCCCTCTCCCGATTNCCTCTTTTCCCAGTGGAAGTGCCACCCCCAGCCCTCAGTGCCCCTTGGAGCCCTTCCCTCGCCAAGCCCCCCCAAGGTGTGATCCCAGTGTGATCCTGCCGGGGAGGGCTCAGGATTCCCGGCTGGAACTCCGGGCTGTCCCAGCTCAGATTCCCGGCTGGAATTCCCGGCTGGAATTCGCTCCCTAAAGGGTGCCGCGGCTGGAGAAGGCTGTCCCCACTCCCGTCCTTTCCCCCTGTCCCTCCTCCAAGTTCCCCTCGTCCCTCCCACTCCCTCGCAGCGCTCGCCCGCTGTCAGGGAGCCGGGAAAGGCTCGGGATAAGGGCCGGGATCGGCGGCAGGAGCTCCCGGTGCCGCTGGCTGCCTCCCGCCGATGCTCGGGGCCGGGCGCTGGGGCCGCCGGCGATTCCATGGCTTTTCCCAGCGGGATTCTCCTGGCCTGCTCCCTCTGCCTCCTGCCCGGTGAGTGCCCTGCGCCCGTCCCCAGCCCCAAAACCCGGGAATGGCTCTGGAGCGCCGGGAAGAGCCGCTGGAGAGAGGTTCTGCGGCTCCTGGGAAAGTTCTGCCGGGAGCGGGAGGGATATGGAGAGGGATGGAGATCCTGGATGGGATTCCCGGGAATCAGCAGGCAGCATCCGACTCCCTCCTCGGCTTGGAGAGGGATAAATCGGGATTTTCCCCATGGAAAAGGGTAAGAAACCCCCCCAAATTAAAGCCCCTTCTCCCTAAATCCAGCTTTGGTTTGTCCCGCTGGAAAACCGGGAATGCTCGGGGTTAAATGAGTTAGGAGCGGCTTTAGGCGGAGTTTAATTCCAGTTTAATTCCAGGAGCTGAGCCTGCGGCTTCTCCCGTTCTGCTCCGGGGGCTGGGATGGAGGGCCATGGATTTTTAGGGTTTTTTTCCCGGCCCGCTCGGGTTTTTCTTGGAAAATGAGACTCCCGAGCCGCGGTCATTCCCGCTGCAATCCCGTCTGGAATCCTCCCGCCCGCAGCCCGCGCTCGGAGCCGCCAAAGGGGGAGAAAAAAACAGGGAAAAAAGAGTTTTCCCCTCTCCCGGGAGCGCGGCCGCCGGCTCGCGCCTCCTCCAGCTGCAAACATTCCCAAACTTCCTGCTGGAAAACGCGCCAGGCTGCTTGGGGTTTTTATGGCCGCTTTTAGGGATTTTTTCCCTTTCTGCCGGGGGATCCTTTCAAGGGAGCCGCGGCGGGGCTGCTTTTCCTGGAATAATTGGGACCATGTGTGCAGGGATGTGCGGCTGCCGGCGTGGCCGCGGCGCTGGAATGGGACCCTGGAAAAATCTGGGAGCTGATGGAGTCCGAGGGGAGAATTCCCCCACGGACACACCGCTGGTCCATAAAGAGTGGGAGGGAGGGGATGGCAGGGAGAATTTGGGGATGTGGCACCTCGGGAATTCTACCTTGGGATGGATGGGAATGATCCCTGCCGGGGGTTTATTCCATGGATGTTTCTGGATCCGGGTGTTTATTCCATGGATGTTTCTGCGCATGGAGGTTTCTGAATCCAGGCGTTTATTCCATGGATGTTTTTGTCCACAAGGATTTCCCTTTCCATCCTCGGGTGGTTCTGCCCCTGGATGTTTTGGTATCCAGGGATTTGTGTCTACAAGGATTTCCATCCTCGGGTGGTTCTGCCATGGATGTTTCTGCATCCGGAGGTTTCTGTATCCAGGGATTTCCATCCCATCCTGGAGTTTCTCTCCATGGATGTTTCTGCATCCAGAGGTTTTTTGTATCCAGGGATTTCCATTCCCATCTTGGACTGTTTCTCTCCATGGATGTTTCTGCATCCAGAGGTTTTTTGTATCCAGGGATTTCCATTCCCATCTTGGACTGTTTCTCTCCATGGATGTTTCTGCATCCAGAGGTTTTTTGTATCCAGGGATTTCCATTCCCATCTTGGACTGTTTCTCTCCATGGATGTTTCTGCCCCTGGATGTTTCTGTATCCAGGGATTTCTGCCCTCAGGACTTAGTGCCCACAGTGTTTTCCATCCTCTAGAGTTTCTGCCCTGGGATGTTTCTCCCCATGGGAATTCCCATTTCCACCCCGGAGTGTTTCTCCCCCAGGATGTTCCTGCGTGGGGTGGGAAGGGTTTGCGATCCCAGCATTCCGTGGTGTCTCCAGACCAGGATGGCTTTGCTCCCGGTGGATTTATTTCCCCAGGGATAAAGCTGCTATTTCCACATCTGCATCCAAAAGAATTTGTGGAAGTGTGGGATCTCCCTGAGCCCGGGGATGGGATGGGGATGGGG
>VZRL01005109.1:119805-145144 GCA_013397895.1 Origma solitaria
TCATTTAATATATTTATATATTTATATTTTGTATATATATATTTCATACATATTACCTTATACATACAATATTTTAGACATGATCAATATCTATAAAACATGTAAATATTTTTATATATATTTTATATAAATGTTTCATAAAATTATAGACTTATCTTATACAAATTTATAATTTTTTATTTTATAGATATCTATAAATTTCTTTTACCTGTTGTAAATATTTTTATATTATGAGTATATTATACTTATTATAACTGTGATATATTATAGTTATAGATCCTATATAATTTTCATTTATTTGTTTATTCATTTATCCATTTATTCACTCATTTCTTGTGGAATGTCCATCCCCGGAAGTGTCCTACACCCATCTGGACAAATCCTGGAGCACTCTGCTCCACGGGGATGTTCCCCAGGAATGAGATCTTCCATCTCCATTCCAACCCAACCCATCCCATAATTGCACGATTCCCCATTTCCCACACCCCTGGCCGCAGAGCCCTCCCATTCCATGGGGAAAATCTGCCACCGCATCCATGGAGAAGCGATCGCTCAAAGCCATTCTGCTCTTCCCTCGCGCCAGGCCTGCAGCCCCCTCTGGTCCCACGAGTGCGGCAGCTCCTACTACACCACGGGAATGTGCTCGCGCGTCAACTCCAACTTCCGCTTCTCCAGGACCGTGGCTCCGGCTCTGCAGCGTGAGAACCCGTGATCCCCACGGCCCCAATCCCAATCCCGGCCCCAACCCTGGCTGTAATCCCGGCCCCAATCCCAATCCCGGCTTCAATCCCAATCCTGACCCCAATCCCAATCCCGGCTCCAGTCCCTATCCTGCCTGCAATCCCAGCCTCAATCCCAATCCCGGCTCCAATCCCGGCTCCAATCCTGGCCTCAATCCCAATCCCAGCTCCAATCCCGGCCCCAATCCTAATCCTGATTCAAATCCTGACTCCAATCCCAGTCCTAATCCCAGCTCCTCTCCCCACTCCAATCCCGGCCCCAATCCCAATCCCGGTTCCAATCCCAACCCCAATCCCTATCCCGGCTCCTCTCCCAGCTCCAATCCCGGTCCCAATCCCAGCCCCAATCCCAATCCTGGCTCCAATCCCAGCCCCAATCCCAATCCCGGCTCCTCTCCCGACCCCAATCCCAATCCCGGCTCTGGAGCCAGAGAGAATCTCTGTTCCCCAGCCCCAGGGAGAACACAAAATGCTGTCAGTGCTCAGGGGAAGGGGTGGCAGGGAAGCAATTCCAAGGGGTTCCACACACATCTGGGAATCGTTTTCCTTGGGATTGACACCTTGGGAAGACAAAAAACACCTTCTTCTTCCCAAGCCAGGAATCTGAGCACCCAGAATATTTTATCAGCACAGATAAAATCTCCCTCGGAAGGGAAAATAGAGAAAGAATTCAGAGCTTGGCACAAAACAAAGGCTTCACTGACTGGGAGTTAAATGTGTTGGAATTTGGGTCCAGGATTTTATTTTGGAGGGTTTAAATGGAGTTTCCTGGCTTTCCTGGAGCTGGGAAGGATTGCAGAAGGCTGTCCTGCTCCTGGAAGTTCCTCATCCCATGGGATGTGATTCCCCAGCTCCATCACCCCTTTGGTGTTGGTTAATTCCCAGGGCATAGGGAGGGGCTTGGGAAAATGGGATTTTGGGGATCAAGGCGGGAAGAGCATCACCAAATTCTCAGTGTCACTTCCCCCTTTATGTTCCAGCCTTCACTGCACAGGATAATTCGGATTTTAAGGAGTTTTAGGCAGTGTTTGTTTGGTAGGATGCAGGGTCAGCTCCTCTCCCTGATTCCCGGGATGGGATGGAGATGGAGGCACACAGAGAACCCCAGTGATCCACGAGTGACCCCATTCCGTGTATTCTTTAACCCATAAAACCCACAGCGGGTGGAAAGAGCAGCTGATAAATCTCTGAAATTTGGGATAATCCGTGACTTTTCCAAGGAATGTTATAAAATAGCAGCAAGGCCGAGGCGATCCTGAGCAATTTTCCCCTCTGGAAAAAGGCAGCTCCTTAAATCCTTCCGGCTCTGGCTGCCGCGCCGAGCCCTGGGGTCCCCTCCGGGGTTTTTGGCTGCCTCGGAGCCGAGGATTTCACGGGGAGGGAGGAAATGCCCGCCTTGTGTTCCATGGCAGGTCCAGCAGGGCCGGGAATGACTCAGGGATCAGGAACGGCTCTGCGGGAGGAACGGGGCCGGATCCCGCTCCGCTTTGAAGTGGGGAATGATATTAGATGGGATCAAATTCCAGGGCTGAATCCCAAATGATGCCACGGGGTGCTGTTCTTAGGAAGTGATCCCATCTTTTCCCGGCAGAGAGGATTCCTGTGGCTTCTCCCCACCTTGCTGGAGCCCCGAGTTCTTTCCCAAATGATTGAAATCCGATTTTTTTTTTTTTCCCCTCAATAAATCCTAAGAGGAAGCACCTGGCTGGAAACAAAGCCATAAATCTGCCCCTTAGCAGGAAGATTTTTAACAAATCCCTGGATTTTTCGCAGGATGCCAGACCTACATGGACATCATCATCGTTCTGGATGGGTCCAACAGCATTTATCCATGGGTCGAAGTCCAGCACTTCCTGATAAATATCCTGAAAAAGTTTTACATTGGTCCTGGACAGATCCAGGTAAGGCCCTGAACCTTTTGTGTCATCCAGGAGCCCTTCTCAATGTCCCCTGGAATTTGTCCAAACATCGGGATTTTTAACTCATTCCGTGGGGAAAATTGTCCCATTAACGTCCCTAAGTGAGCTCTGGAGGGAGCACATCCCATATCCCATATCCCACATACCACATGCCAAATCCCAACGGGAACAGGGAGGATGAAACCCTATGGAAACGGGCAGCTGTGAGGAACTCTCCATCCTTTTGCTCCCAGCAATCACGGGATGATTTAGGTCAGAATTTGGGCAGGGATTTGGGCTGGAATATCCCAAATTTGCTCAAATAGCCCTGTTTGGTCCCACCTGGGGATGCCGCAGGTCCAGCACATCCGGATCACCCCAAAACTTGGGAGCAGAGCAGGGGGGAGAGCCATAAATTATTAATGCTCCCACAGAGGGAAAACTGGACAAGATGGGGATGAGGGATGGAATTCTAACGGGGGGTGGCGTTTCCCGTGGCGGACAAAGCTCACCGTGGACAGGACCCTGTGTCGTTGGCATTTCTGGTGACGTTCCCGTCATTCCCAGGTGGGAGTTGTCCAGTACGGAGAGGACGTGGTCCATGAGTTCCATTTGAATGACTACAGGTCGGTCCAGGACGTGGTGGCGGCCGCCAGCCACATCGAGCAGCGCGGGGGCACCGAGACCAGGACCGCCTACGGCATCGAGTTTGCTCGGTAAAATCCCCTCGCGTTCCCAGGAAAACTCTCAAATCCTCGTTTTTCCCCTCTCTCCCTCACCCTTTGCTTTCTTGACGCTTAAAAATGGCGGAACCACCAGGGTTTTGTAAAAATCCTCAATTAATGCTTTCCAGCTGACGCTTCCCAAAACTGCTCCATCTTCGTTGGTACCTGGAGCAGACTCTGGAATGGTGTCCTCTTCCTGGGATGAGCTCCCAGCCCCAAATTCAGCCCCAAGCACTGGAGCTCTCCTGGAAATCCCTGGAGGGTTCCCAGGAGCTCAGGACGGCTCCATCCTTTTTCCGATGTCCTTAGCTTTCCGGGGACAAACCCCTGCTCCTGCGTTTTTGCCACATCCCAACCATTATTCCTGCTGCAGAGTCACGGAATCATTTAGGTTGGAAAAGAGTTCCAGGATCCAAGGCCACCACTGGCCATGTCCCCACGTCCACATCCCCACAGTTTTTAAATCCCTGCAGGGCTGGAGATTCCAGAATTGGAACAGTTTTTGATCACTCATGGCTGGATCCAGGCGAGATCCTGAATGATTTGTGTCACACAGAGTCCCTCAGCCCTGTTCGGTGTCCCTTTTCCATAAATACTCTGGAATTTCGCGCCATGTTTTGTCAAAACAGCGGGATTTTGACAGGGCCGGACAATTGGGGGAAGAGATTTTCCCTCCTGGGGAAAGGCCTCATGGGCCACGGCCAAAACTCCGCTGGCCATTTCCCTCATCCAATTTCGATGGATTAAAGCCTCTTTCCCGCAAGAGGTGGGAAATCCTCATCCTCGAGCGTTTCCTGAGGGTTCCTGAAGGTCCCTCGGGGTGGGCTCGGTGTGGCGGCGGAGCCCCCGCGGATCCGGCGGGAATGAGAGCACGGGGCGTCCGTTCCCTTGCAGCTCGGAAGCGTTCCGGAAGGGTGGCCGGAAAGGAGCCAAGAGGGTCATGATCGTCATCACCGACGGAGAATCCCACGACAGCCCCGACCTGGAGAAAGTGATCGAGGACAGCGAGAGGGACAACGTCACCCGATACGCTGTGGCGGTGAGCGAGGGGGGTGGTTTGGGCTGGGGAAGCCTTGAGGGGCTCCAGGAATCCCAAAACACCAGGACAGCCCATTCCTGCTGCTCCTGGAGAGTTCCAAGAGCTTTCCATGGCTGGTCCTGCTTTTGGGACGCTCAGCTCGGGATTTGGCTGCAGGAGCAGGGACAGGCAGGACCCCAAACTCCACGAGGAGGGTCCAGCCTGGGGGAGCTGCAGCAGCTCACTGCTTGTCCCCACAAAGTGGGGTCAGATCCAAGGGTGGGGGTCCTCCCAGATGGACACCCCAAAGGGCTTTGGGGTGGTTTTATCCATGGTGGGAAAATGGCCCTGACAAGTTGCTGACCCCTCACCCCCGGCAGTGTCCTGGGCCAGGCTGGACAGGGCTTGGAGCAGCCCAGGATGGTGGGAGGTGTCCCTGCCTGTGGAACGGGATGAGCCTGAAGATCTCTTCCAATCCAAACCATCCGGGAATGATAATTCCGTGAAAATCCCCGAGTCCTGCGTTTTCTTTCCCACCAGGTGCTGGGTTATTACAACCGGAGAGGAATCAACCCCGAGGCCTTCCTGAACGAGATCAAGTTCATCGCCAGCGACCCCGACGACAAACACTTCTTCAACGTCACCGACGAGGCCGCGCTCAAGGACATCGTGGATGCTCTGGGAGAAAGGATCTTCAGCCTGGAAGGTGAGGGATGCTCCTCCCCGGCACATTCCAGGCTGGAAATGTGCCTCCGATCCTTTGTTTGCCAGATCTGGACGTGGATATCCGTATCCACGATATCCATTGGATACGGAGCCTAAAATCCCAACTGGAATATCTTCAGGTTTAAGGAAATGTCTTTATTTGGAGTGGTTTGCATCCCTCCGATATCGGGAGCAGCGATCCCTTTTCCAAAGGACACACCTCGTTCCGGCCACTGGAATTCCGGTGGCTCTGATTTTCCTTTTTATAGAAAACCTTGGAAAGTCGGTATGGGGGGAATCTGGGCGTCGGTGTCTTCCTCACCCATCACATTCCAGGATTATAAACAGGGCCTTCCTGGGGTGCCAGACATCGGGAGATTATGGGAACAACGCTGGGATTTCGGGTTTAGTGGCTGAAACGAAATATCAGGAAATATTTCTGTTCTAAATGTCAGCTCTTGTGACAACTTTGTTGGTCTCCCAGACTAAATTTATCCGGATTTCAGAGGAAAAATGCAGCCTGGAATGAACAATCGGAAATTCAATATTTGGGGGATTTTTGCTCAGACCAGCTCACAAACTCCCCATGATTTTCCAGGTTTTCTTGGTCCAGCCAGCCTGGCACTTCCCTGTGGAAGTTGCCCTGGATGGGGAGTTTTCCCCAGTTGGAATTTCGAAGCAAAAACCTCCAAATCCCCATTTTCGGGTGATCCTGTGACTCTGAGACGGGAGAAGCTGCATCCCAGAGCTGTTAACAGCACGAGGCTGTGGAACTGGGGGGATTTAGGGGAAAATGGGATCATCAGAGGGACACGGAGCTCTGGGAGCAATCCCAGAGGAGTCCTGGAGCTGCTCTGAGGGCTGGAGCCAGGCTGGGAGAGCTGGGAATGTTCACCTGGAGCGAAGGATCCTGGGAATCTTCATCTGAAGGGGCTCCAGGAGATCTGGGGGGGACTGGGGGCAAGGGATGGAGGGACTGGAAGGGCTGGAATGGGATGGGACCCCCCAAGGCACCCCTCAGCCCCTCCAGGAAAACAAAACTCTCCCTTCAACACAAATTCCCTTTTTTTTCTTTCTTTTGAAGGAACCAACAAGAACGAGATCTCCTTCGGACTGGAAATGTCCCAGACGGGATTTTCATCCCACGTTGTGGAAGTAAGACAGGACACGTGGGATTTTTTTTTTTTTTTTTTTTTTTTTTTCTCTCTTGTTCTTGTTTTCCCACCCCNCCTGTTTGTCACCCCCTGCTCCAGGTGGGAGATTGGGATTTGGGACAGATTATTAATTAAGGATTAATTCATAATTAATTAATTAATTAACATGAAGATAAGGAAATGCTGCTGGATGATCCCACGGGAAAGGTGTTGGGAGAGCTGAGCATTCCTTAGGATCTGCAGCAGCTCCTCCCAATTCCACAGCCTCCTGGGAAGGATGTGCTGGGATATCCATGGGAAAAGTGCCTGGGAATTTCCAGGGGAGGAAAAGCCCCCTGGAAAAGCAGGAATAGGGCGGAAGTGTCATTCCAGCACTTTTAAAACCCTCCAGCATTCCGGGTGCGCTCGGAAGAATGGCCGCACTGTCTGTATGGGATCGGGCGGTGGAATCGCCTCCGCCTGGGAAGAAATGCCCTCGAGCCGCTCCTGTTTTCCCACAGGACGGGATCCTGCTGGGAGCAGTGGGAGCCTACGACTGGAACGGAGCCGTCCTGAAGGAAACCAGCAGCGGGAAGGTCATTCCTCTGCGGGAATCTTACCTTCAGGAATTCCCGGAGGAGCTGAAGAATCACGGAGCATATTTAGGTAGGAAAGCTGAACGAGGGGGGAATTCGGGATTTTATCCTTAATAATAGGAAGCGCAGGTGGGATCGTGGGAGACCTGTGGGGTGCAGCACAGGCGCATCCTCACCTGGGAAGGGCCCGGCTCCGGCCCCGGAGTGCGGCACAAACGGGATTTAAATTCAGGAGTGGCTGAGCCGGAGGGACATCCGCAGCTTTCCTTGGAACGGTTTCAAAGCGCGGATGGAATTTCATGCCTCGGCAGGAAATACCTGCTGGGTTAATCCATCCCATGTGCGGCCGCTGGAGCTCTGGAATAAAAATATCGGCCGGGATCGCGGAATGAAGGCTCTCCTTGGAGATGTGGCTGTCCCACGGCAGGGAGAGAGGTGTGGGGCTCTGTGGGATCAGCACCTCCGGGCTCTTCCCCCGGGAGCTGGGGGGCTCAGGGATGAGCCTTGGTTTAGGGTTATCCCTCCAGGAGGGGCATTTTTAGGGAAAGAGGGACCCCCAAGTAAGGCCAGTGAGCAGGGGAAGGGGTCTGGAAATCCCTAGGGATACTCAAAATTCAACTGGATGCGATTCCAGGGAATGGGATTTGGTTTCATGGTTGGCCAAACTTTGAGTTTCATGGAATCACAGAATCCTGGAATGGTTTGGTTTGGAAAGGACTTTAAAACGCATCCCATTCCAACCCCTGCCGTGGGCAGGGACAGCTCCTGCTATCCCAGGTTTCTCCAAGCCCCATCCAACCTGGCCTGGAGCATTCCAGCGATCCAGGGGCAGCCGCAGCTGCTCTGGGCACCCTGTTCCCCTTCCAAGAATTGAAGTGGAATTTAAACCCGAGCATGAAAGTTCGGCATCCTGGACCTGGGTTTGAAAACTGGGATTTGGCAGCCCCAGCTTGATTTTCCTACAAAATCCTGTTTGCAGCCCCGGGAAGTGCCGGTGATCCTGGTGCAGTAGGAAAGAGGGATTGCTCAGGGCCCTTGGCTTGCCCGGGGTTATTTCCATGAGGATTTGTCAGGAATGGTTTTGATGGATTCATGGCTTTTCTCGGACTGGGAATGTTGACATCGAGCAATGGCAGAGCTTTTCCTGTCTGGTGCTCCCTGAGGAGCAGAGCACCTCACGAGCGTTTGTCCATCTCAATGTGAGCTGTGAAATAAAACCCTCGGAAGTCCAGGAATTGCGGGAATCAGACCCACCTTCGAGGAAAGAAGGATTTGCGTGGGAATTGCGAATCCGGCAGTGCCAAAACTCCCGGCACAGCTCTTGGCACAGGCAGCTCAGAGCTGCTGGGGGCGGTCTGGGTGATTTTATCCTTGGGAAAATCCGGGTTTTTAGCTTCCCTAGCTGGGGGCTAATGGATCCTGGGAGCAGGCAGGGAATTGCCACTCGGTGCCCACCCCGTTCCAGGCTACACTGTCTCCTCCGTGGTCTCCACCAAGCACGAGCGGATTTACGTGGCGGGAGCGCCGCGGTTCAACCACACCGGGAAGGTCATCCTGTTCAGCATGCACAGCAACAGGAACCTCACCATCCACCAGGCCCTCAAGGGAGAGCAGGTAATTCCGGCCGGGAACGCCGTGCTGACTTCTCCCCACGGACAAATCAATCCTTGATTTCCCAAAGCTGGGGCGGCTCGGCAGCGTCACTCAGCCGTGAATGTCCTGGCTGTCCCTGCATCCGCAGGGTGGCTGGGGAGAGGAGGGAATCCGGGGAGAGGATTTGGAATGTCCCCATGGATCCCGGGGGATGATGGCACCCATCCCATGCCGTCCTGTCTCCCCCAGATCGGCTCCTACTTCGGCAGTGAGATCAATTCCCTGGACGTGAACGGCGATGGCGTCAGCGATGTCCTGCTGGTGGGAGCGCCCATGTTCTTCAGCGAGGGCAGGGAGCGGGGCAAGGTCTACGTGTACAGCCTGAGGGGGGTGAGTGACGCCTGGGCACATCCCAGGGGCCGGAATTCGGGAATGTCACGGCAGCCGTGTCCCCCGGGTCGCCTCCCCTCGCAGCCTCGCTGGTGGTGACGCAAGGTCTGGAGCTTGAAGCTCCTGGGGAGGTGCAAAATGGGATCTTTGCCACATGGGAATGGAGAAACCTGGAGAAACCATCTCCAGCCACTTGGCCTCCTCCAGACTCGTTCCCTCCGAGGGCATCCAGAGCCTGGGCCACTCACGGGGCTCTGGGGACAGCAGGGCCAGTCCCTCCCCCATGGAATGGGACAGGTGTCACCCCTGTCCCAGCTTTACCCCATGGAATGGGACAGGTGTCACCCCTGTCCCCTGTCCCAGCTTTCCCCCATGGAATGAAACAAGAGTTTCTCCTCTTTCCAGCCTTGCTGCCGATGGTTTGGGAATTGTTTTCCTTCCTTTTCCCTTCCCCCCGGCAGAACCTCTTCGTTCCCAGCGGAGCGCTCGTGGACCCCCCGAGTTACCAGAATTCCCGTTTCGGCTCCTGCCTCGCCGCCGTTCCCGACCTCAACCAGGACTCCTACAATGACCTGGTGGTCGGGGCCCCTCTGGAGGACGAGCACCAGGGAGCCATTTACGTTTTCCTGGGATTCCAGGAGACCATCCTGAAGAAGTACAAGCAGGTGAAGCTTCGCTGTGTTTGGTTTTCCTCATCCTTCACCGGAATAAATAGAATTTGTCCCTGTTTTAAGGACTGACAGAGTGTGACCAACTCACAGGCAGGATTTAATTGTTAATTATCATGTCCAGGTATTCCCTCTGTTCAGAAATCCAAGATAAAATATTGGAATTCGAGCATGGTGGAGTCCCCATCCCTGCTGGGATTTAAGATGTGTGGATGTGGCACTTGGGGACATGGTCAGTAGTGGCCTTGGCAGTGCAAGGGGAGGGCTCAGACTCAATGATCTTGGATGAATTTTCCAACCTAAATTATTCCATGGAGCAGCAGGAAAAAGGCTTGGAGTTACAGCCAATGTTCAGCATTATTCATTCATTCAAGGGATTGCTATCAATTTATTTATTCATTATAAATAAATTACTGATATTTATTTATTTATTAGACTTCTGATAAATATTGAACACGCAGAGTAAATCCAGTGGAAGCCTTGGATGGTGTCCCCAAGGAGGAGCTGCTCTCATTCCCTGGAAAATCGCGTGGAATGGGCACCTCCAGCAGCGCGGCAGGGCCAGCCCTTGGTTTCCTGCTGGAATTCCTGCCGGAATCCCGCCTGGACTGTTCCCATTCCCTTCCAGCGGATTGCCGCCGCCGACCTCGCTCCGGGCCTGATGTACTTTGGCTGCAGCATCCACGGGCAGCTGGATCTGAACGAGGACGGGCTCGTGGACCTGGCCGTGGGCTCGCTGGGCAACGCCGTGCTGCTCTGGTGAGCCGGGGGTGCTTTGGGCTCTCTCCTCATCTCCCCTGCCCGAATCAGACCGACATTCCTCCAGGGAAAGCTGATCCCCCAGCAATCCGAGCCATCTTTCCCCAACACCGGCCCCGTGTCCAACGGGGCTGTGGGATCTCGGTGCTGCTGGGCCCTAAAACAGCGCCAGATTTGGTTTCCCATTGAGTTCCACCCCTAGTCCTCCAGAAGTCCCAAATCCATTTGTGGTGATTTGCCCGGAATCCCCCCGGTCTGATTTAATTAGAACAATGTTTTCAACTATTAATTAATGTTTGGAGAGCCCCTCGGAGCTGTTGGGATGAAGGGTGGGATGGGTCACCCTGGGCTCTGCTCGGAGAGGGTCCTTGGTCTTCCTCAACCCTCCGAGGAAAGGAGGGAAAGGGAGGGAAAAGGAGGGAAAAGGGCAAACCTGGAGGTGCGGGAGCCACCAGGATGTCCCATCCCGAGCCGGTGCCCATCCCGTGGGCTCTCCCCACCTCGCAGGTCCCGCAGTGTGGTCCGGATCAACGCCAGCCTCCGCTTCGAGCCCTCCAAGATCAACATCTTCACCAAGGACTGCAAGCGCCACGGCAAGGAGGCCACCTGCCTGAGGGCCTTCGTCTGCTTCACCGCCCTCTTCCTCTCCGCTCACTTCCAGACTGCCAGCGTGGGTGAGGACAAAAACCGCAATTCCTGCTTTGGTCGGGTCTCCGGCCCCATGGAAGCACCCAAATTTGGGATGGAATCCACCCAGGAGCTCGGAGGAGGTCCCATGTCCGTCTCCTCCCCCACGTTGGTCCCTGTCCCAGCTGAGGTCCCCAGGATGTGGTGGTGGCTCTGCCATGGGGCAGTGCCAAGGAAATACCCCCAGGATCGATTCCCACTCATCCCTCACCCATCCCCTGGGCCCAGCTCTGTCCGGGTTTGCCTTCCCGCGCTCTGTGTGACGGGAATGTCGCGCACAGGAGAGGACGTGCCCGGCCCACGTTCCATGGGGCTCATCATCCCTCCCACCGCAGCAGCAGCACACATCTGCCGGCCAGATGTTTCCCTCATATCCAGGGAATCCGTGGAGCTGGCCAGCTGTCCGATTAAACCCTCGGATGGTGCCGTGACCCCGAGTCTCCCCGGCGGATTCCCAGGAGTCAGCGGAGCAGGGAAGCGGTGGCAGCTCAGCCCTGGCAGCAAACGCTGGCACAAGAAAATCGGGATCCAAAGCCAAAGGAAAATCTCCCATCCCCCAGGGAGAGAGTTTTGTTTTGTGCTGTCAGATTCAGAGATTTCTTCCCTGCTGCTGTCTCTGTGGGAGAAAATCTGAGTGGGGTTTCCTTATTTATTTTACATTTATTTCCACATGGAAGAGCCACCCTCTGGATGAGCCCTTCTGCTCTGGAGCCAGGCTGGGAGAGCTGAGGGCGTCCAGCCAGGAGAGGAGAAGGCTCCAGGGAGAGCTCAGAGCCCCTGGCAGGGCCTGAAGAGACAGGACACCAGGAATGGCTCCCACTGCCAGAGGGCAGGGATGGATGGGATATTGGGAATTAGGAATTCCCGGCTGGGAGGGTGGCAGGCCCTGGCACAGGTGCCCAGAGCAGCTGTGGCTGCCCCTGGATCCCTGGCAGTGTCCCAGGCCAGGCTGGACAGGGCTTGGAGCAGCCTGGGACAGTGGGAGGTGTCCCTGCCGTGGCAGGGAATGGAATGGGATGAAATTTAGGGTCCCTTCTGACCCAAACCGTTCTGGGGTTCTGTGGTTCCCTGAAATCCCTGCTTGGCTCTGGGTTGGGAATCTCCAGTTTCTTTCCAACAGCAGTGCAGGAAGGACACAATCTCCATAAATCATCCAAAAATCAGGTGAGGAGTGTGCTCTGATACCTCTGGACCAGCAGGGGAATATATGAGAAGGAAACAATTCCCGCATGGATTTTACACTGAGTCTCGCAATAATTCATTCCTGAGAGGGGAAGCGTTTTCCAGAATTGTCCAGCAGCTGCAGCAGGCTCTAACCTGATTTCCCTGGATTCCCCCCAGCAGGGAGCGGGCGCTGTGGCCACTCTGGAGCTGGTGTGAGTGGCCCGAGGCCTGAGCCGGCGTGTCCTTGCAGGGCTCAGGTACAACATGACCATCGACGAGCGCCGCTACTCGCCGCGGGCACAGCTGGACGCCAGCGGGGACAGGACGGCGCAGAGGGGCCTGGCGCTGCCGGCGGGGCAGGAGATGTGCCACACCCTCCCCTTCCACGTCCTGGTGAGTCGGGGCCCGAGATGCATCCCTGGGGCGGGAACGAGCCTCATCCCGCTGGATTCCTTCCCGCCGGTTTGATGTGGTGGGGACGCAGCCGCCAGCACGTGGCAGCTGCCGCGTCCCCAGGCGGTGACTTCATCGCGGCTCCCACGTGCTCCGTTCCACGGGCCGTGTCCTCGGGGAGGGAGCGCGCTCCGATCCTGGGGTCAGGCCGCTTTTCCTGCCCCAAAAGCAGGGGGCGTCCATCGTTCCCGTCGGGAATCGCGTGTCCCTGTGCCAGGCCCTGGCGGTGTCCCCTCTGCCCCGGCAGGGTCCCAGCCCTGGTGCGGAGCTGGTGCAGCCCTCGCTGCAGGGAACAGCTGATGAGCAGCCCTGGCCAAAACCAAACATTCCCAGGGAATGAGGAGGATCGTGTGCAGGCCAGGCAGGCCCGAGCTGCCAGACTGGCCCGGCCCCAAGCCCCGGCCTGAACTGCCGTGAACTTTTGGGAAGTTTGAGGCTGGAGCTGGAGCTCGTGATTTAGCCCAAAAAGCATCTCCCTTCAGAGCATCCCTCTGCACCCCGGGGCAAGGCACGGGACGAGCTTCTAGGGGCTTCCAGAGGGCAGGGATGGATGGATGGGATATTGGGAAGGCTGGGAGGGGCTGGGATGGAATTCCCAGAGCAGCTGTGGCTGCCCCTGGACCCCTGGCAGTGTCCCAGGCCAGGCTGGACAGGGCTCGGAGCAGCCTGGGACAGTGGGAGGTGTCCCTGCCCTGACAGGGGTGGGATGGGATGGGACTTAAGGTCCTCTCCGACGTTTTCCGTGTGCCGCAGGACACGGCCGATTATGTGAAGCCAGTGACGTTCTCCATCGACTACGAGCTGGAGCAGCCCGAGCACGGCCCCATGCTGGAGGA
The DNA here is from genome assembly GCA_013397895.1 of Origma solitaria. NCBI lineage: Eukaryota > Metazoa > Chordata > Aves > Passeriformes > Acanthizidae > Origma > Origma solitaria. The sequence continues at coordinate 133,171 of VZRL01005109.1, forward strand.
CGGGTGGCCCACCTCGCTCAGGGTCTCTGTAGGTAGCAGCTGCCACCTCCCAGGTGCCACCTCCCCCAGTGCCACCTCCCCAGCTCCCACCTCCCATCTCCCACCTGCCCAGATGTCACCTGCCCAGCTTCCCAGGTGCCACCTCCCCCAGTGCCACCTCCCCAGGTGCCACCTCCCCGGGCACCAGGGCAGATTTCTCCCCAGGGCCATCCCCCCCGAGCTGCTCCCACTGTCCCCTCAGGTCCCGTTCTGGAATGGCTGCAATGAGGACGAGCACTGCGTCCCCGATCTGGTGCTGGATGCCAGGAGTGACATTCCCAGTGCCATGTGAGTAGGGGACTCAGGTGTCCTCCAGGGCTGTCCCTGGCTGGGGGAGGCTGTGTGATCCAGCCCCAATCCGTGCTCCATCAGTTCCATTCCATCCAAGCCCTCCGTGAGGTGCTCCTCGGCATTCCAAGCCTCTTCCTGCTCCCTGCCTGGAATGAAGCCGTGGTTTTTCGGGGAATCCGCAAATCGGCTAATATTTGGTGCCATGGTGATGAGTTCCAGGGACACAAATCAGGAAATGACAGGGAATAACTGCAAGGCTGGCATTACCCACCTGGCAATTACGGGCTTGACTCATGGAAATAATTCCGCACTCAGCTCCGTGGTTAGAGAGCTATTAAAGGTTGTCCCTGAATCCAGAGGAGGCCGTGGGGCAGCTCCCAGGGCTGGAGCCCCTCTGGAGCCAGGCTGGAAGAGTTGGGAATGTTCCCCTGGAGAAGGGGAGGATCCAGGGAGAGCTCAGAGCCCCTGGCAGGGCCTGAAGGGCTCCAGGAGAGCTGCAGAGGGACTGGGGACAAGGCATGGAGGGACAGGACACAGGGAATGGCTTTAACCTGAATGAGGGATTTTGGGATATTGGATAGGAATTGTTCCCTGGGAGGGTGGGGAGGGGCTGGGATGGAATTCCCAGAGCAGCTGTGGCTGCCCCTGGATCCCTGAAGTTCCAAGGCCAGGTTGGATGCATTTGGAGCAGCCTTTGCTCATGGTATGGGGTGTTTTTCCTTCTATCCCAGCTGTCCCAAACCCTCTCAACAACATTTGAGAAAGCTTCCCACCATTAGCCAAAATAATCCCAAACTTATGGGAGGAATTCATAATTCCTAATTCCATAGCAGCACAGCAGGACAGGGAGAGCAGGGATTTCTGCGCACCGCCCCGTGGCCATAAAACCCCGGGAATGCCTCCTCTCGCAGGGAATTCTGCCGGCGGGCGCTGCGGAGCAGGGACTGCTCGGCCTTCAGCCTCTCCTTCGACGCCTCGGTCTTCATCATCGAGAGCAGCAGGAGGAGGGTGGCTGTGGAGGCGACGCTGGAAAACCGCGGCGAGAACGCCTACAGCACCGTCCTCAACATCTCCTTCTCCAGGAACCTCCAGCTTGCCAGCTTGATCCCCAAGGTGAGGCTCCCGCGGGAGCTCCCAGCCTTTCCAGAGGCGCTGCTAATCCCAGCCGGATGAGAAAGCTGCAGCCCAAATCCGTCTCCATCCCTCGTAAATCAGAGCTGTTTATGGGCTCAGTTTCTGAGTGCTTCCAGCTCTTTATTTTGGAAATACAAAAACGTTTGAGTTTTAAGAGCCTGAGCGAAGGTCAAACAGAGGAAATTATTCCCCTCTATTTTTCTCCTCCAGTCATTTAAAAATACTTCCTGCACACGGCCAAGTTCCTGTCAGGAGTGAGTTTTTGCCGCTGAGAAATAACTCCTGGAAGTGGGGGCTGATCATGGGAATGTGGCCGAGCCGGGCCCTGCCACCTCTCCATGGCTTTCCCTGGGTGATCCCAGGGTGCCCCATCTGCCCCCAAAAACCTCACCCCCACCGCTCACCCGATCTTGGTGCGACTCCTCCCTGCTCCCAGCGAGGTTTGGGAATGTGCTGATGCTGCTGAGCCGTCCCTCACCCCCCCATGACTTCATCCCCACCCGCAGATCCCTTCCCCTTTGTTTTTCTCCGAGCTGTGCCAAGGGAAAATTGTGGGGCTCGTTGCCCACAAAATAAGAGAAATGCGTTTTTTGGAGATGATTCCAAATGGAGTGAGGGGAGCAGGGAAAGTCCCCGGGATGGTGGGGAACAAAAAGCACCGGGCAGCAGTGATTGTGGGGAATATTTGCAGCTGGCCATGGAAGTGTTCCTGCTAACAGGTCCTGTCTTGCAGAGGAACATCCAGAGGGGATCGATGTCTGTGCCACAGAAAGAAAAAGTGGCTGTGGCCCCAAAAAGTTCGTAATTTCAGCAGATGAGTGGGGAGGCTCTGGCTGGTGCTGGTGCTGAGATATTCCAGCTCCTGGGTAGGACTTTTCCGGTGGCAGTGCCTCGAGCTGACCCCTTGTCAGGGACAAAAGCAGGAATGGCTCATCCTCTCATGGCGAGGGTGGACACCTGCTGACCACCAGGCTACAGCTTCTGGTAGGGTTGCGCAGGAGACAGAGCAGGGTTGGCATCCCACCCTATCCCATCCCCATCCCACCCCATGGATCCCACCCCACNCTGGCACGGCCCCGGGAGTCCCTCGGGGGCTCTGGATTCCTCACCCACCCCATCCCACCCCATCCCACCAGGGCTTTGCAATGAGCGGAGCTTCCCCAGCCCGGCTGAAGAGGTAGAAGCTGTTTCAGCAGCAGAAGGGAGATTTTGAGATGAGGGAATTCCAGCTAAGCTGGTGACCATGTGGGATAACAACTCACGTGATCCCTCGGTGCTTCCTGGAGACTCCTCAGCACAGAAAAATATTCTTCTTCCTGATTCCAGTGCCCAGAATAATCGAGTTCATTCATCCACCACTGTAGTTAAATTCAGAAAGAGGATTTCAGTCAGAAATCTGGAAATTGCTTTAGAGATGCCCCTTTCCAGGAAGATCAGTGAAAGCATGAGAAGGATTCCCAGTGGCAGCGAGTGGGGTGGGTTGGATGGCAGCTGGTGGTTGGTTGGATGGCCCGTTGGTTGGGTTTTGGTTGGTGGTTGGTCGTTGGTTGTATTGTTCCATCGTTCACTGGTTTGTTGGCCATTGGTTGGTTGGTTGTTGGTTTGTTGGTTGGGTCTTTGGTTGGATGGATGTTGGTTGGGTTTTGGTTATTGGTAGGTCGTTGGTTGGTTGGCCATTGGTCAGTCAGTCATCGGTCAGTCATTGGTCAGTTGTTTCCCCAAAACCGAGGCCCATTTTGAGCCCCTGGAGTGTCTCCCGTTTCCCGAAGCTCCGGGGAGCTCCCGGGGCTCGTTCCCAGTGCCCCCAACGCTCCGTGTCCCCTTCCAGGACGACACAGACATCAACATCGACTGCGCCAGCGATGACCGACACCCCTCCAGGAGGGTCTGCAACGTCAGCTACCCCTTCTTCCGAGCCAAGGCCAAGGTAGGACACTCCCAAATTCCAGCTGCTCCTTCGCCCACGCCACACGGATCCTCTGCCCCACGGGGGCACATCTGTCACATCTGGGCCACTCCAAACAGGACTTTAAAGATAAATTCCCAGTTTCTTCCCTTCTGGAGATTGAAAAGCACATTAGGGAAGCTGGCATGGTTGGGATGGTGCTCAGGAGAGCCCCAAAACCCAACCCAGCTCCTCCAGGTGATAGAATTTGAGTCTGATCCTTTGGAAAAATCTAATTCTGGCTTCGAACCACTGATGGGAATTTCCCTGAGCTCCTTCCTTGCAGGATGAGCATCTTCCCTGCCTGAGAGGCTTTCCTTGCTCTGAGGAGCCTCTGGGTCCTGCTCAGGGCCTGTCCAAGCCCCCCTGGGCGGTGGCATCCTCCAAACCAGTGCTCCCAGTGCTTGGAATGAGCCCAGACCCAGTGAGAGCCATTTTTACAACCCTTGGGAAACACCAAATTCAGGGATTGGCTGGGGAAGGAAAAGCAGGGAGATCCCCTGAGGATCCACACAGAACCCCACCTGCCGCCTGTGGGAAAAGGGCCCGACACAGGCAGGATCTGGAGATAAATCCTCCCCAGCTCTTGGAATGAGCCCAGATCCTGTGAGAACCATTTTTATAACCCTTGGGAAACACCGAATTAAGGGATCAGTTGGGGCAGGAAAAGCAGGGAGATCCCCTGGGGATCCGCAAAGAACCCCACCTGCCCCCCGTGGGGAAAGGGCCACAAGCAGGATCCGGAGATAAAACCTCCCCAGCTCCCGAATCCGTCTGGAGCCTTCCCCTGACAGTGACGGATGAGGCGCAGGCACCGGGCTGGGCTCTGAAGCTGCCGAGAATTCCCGGCGGGATGCCTGCGGCTGCACGAGGAGCGCGCTCCCCATGACCTACGGGGGCCGGGAATGCGCTCCGGGCCGTCAGGTACTGCCGCTCCTGCCAAAACAAAGACAGCCTGCAGATGGAATTTTGGCCCGGGAGCAGCGGGAGCTTTAATATCCCCGTCAGCCGTGCCGGCCCAGACGGTCCGAGGTCACCGCAGATGGGACATTTATCCCATTTTATTGGTGTTGGCTCCCTCCGGCAGCCTCCCCCTGCCCGCCGGTCCCGCGGATGGGATGAGCGGAGCGGCCCCTGCAGGGATCTGCTTCCCAAGGAGCTGCTCCCGTCGCAGGGAAAAACAATTCCCGCAAATCCTCCTCCCGGTCCCGGTGGGATCGGGAATGGTGCCACCCGCAGGGTCCCGCACCGCTCCCAGCCAGAGCTTGGGATTTTTCCCCTGGGATGTTTTTCCCGACGTGTTCCCTTCTCCACAGGTAGCTTTCCGCCTGGATTTCGAGTTCAGCAAGTCCGTGTTCCTGCAGAGCATGGAGATCTACATGGTGGCCAGCAGGTCTGGGGACGCTCTGTCCCTCTGGAGTCACGGGATCCCGGAATGGTTTGGGATGGCAGGGATCATCCAGCGGCACCCCTTTCCCTCCCTTTCCCCACCCCAGGCTGCTCCCAGCCCCACCCAGCCCCGGGCACTGCCAGGGATGAGGCGGCCGCAGCTGCTCTGGGTGCTGCCAGCTTCCCTCGGGATTCCTCCTTCCCCAGCCAGGCTTTTCCATGGAATAATTCCACGGAGACGCGGCTCCTGTGGGGTATCCCAGTCCCGTGCTCCCGGACAGGCTATTTTTATTCATCTGCAGATTTACACCCCTGATTTTTCCATGTCCGCGGAAGCTGCCGGGCTCTGCTTGGTCTCATCCATGCTCCCACTGCAAATATTTCCCAGGAAAAACATCTCCTAATAACTTTGCCAAATTCTCCTTGCTCCCCCTTCCCGCACAGATAAAGATTTCCCACGGGAAACTGAAATTCCATCAATTTTTTTTTTTTTTTTTTTTTTAAATTTCCCCGATTATCAGAGCAGGGGGAGGATTCTCTCTCAGCTGCCGGGGGTGACGCCTCCCTCCAAATAATTTCATGGAGATGAATTAAAATCCCGGAATAAAACTTCTGCTGGAAAGCAGAACTTCAGCCTTCCCAAAAAAAAAAAAAAAAAAAATTCCAGAGGGGATTGGGCTGGCGCCTGACCCCCTGCTGCCCTTGCAGTGACAGCGAGGAGAAGGAGAGCACCAAGGAGGACAACGTCGCCCACCTCAACTTCCAGCTGAAGTACGAGGCCGACCTGCTCTTCACCAGGTGAGGCTCCGCAATGGGGTGCGGCTCCCGGGAGGTCACGGATCGGGGAATGTCCCTCGGGAAAAGGAACCTTCAAACCGAGCTTTGATCTGGGGATTTATTTAAAAACCGGGAGCTGGAGGAACCATAAAATCAGGGAGAGCTTTTTATAAAATTCCCCGGCCGTGAGGAGCTGGACTCTCCCAATGTCTGAAGGCACAAATGTGAATGAAGAGGTGCGACGGTGAGTTTTTATGGGAAAAAAAGGGATTTCTTGGAGGTAATAATGGCCATAACAGGTGCTCCCAGTGTCTGGGCCGGCGGCCATCCCACAAAACCATCGGAGGGAAGCTCAGCCATGGGGCGAGCGTGGAATCACCGGGAATTAAAGTCTGGGAGAGCCAGGGACGGAGGCACAGGGAATTTATGGAGCTGCTGATAGGAAAAGCAGAGACCCCAAAGCACATTCCCTGGCACTGCTCACTGGAATTCTGGGGAGATTTTTCAGACCTTCGGTCATTTTATATTTTTTTTTCCTCTCAGACGCTGCAAATAAAACCCCTTTAATCCTCGGGATTTATGGGGAGCAAGGGGATTCTCCGGTTCAGAACGAAGGGAAAACTTGGAGGGAAAGAACAGCCCAGAAAATCTCACATTTGGGAGCTTCGGGGTGGAAAAGGAGGGGGATAACTTTAAGGAATGTGGGGATTTGGGGCCGTGTGTCCCCTGTGCCATCGCAGGTGCTCTCGGCCGGGCTCCCGCAGGATATTCCTGGCTCCTTTCCCTCCTCTCCAGCTGCAAAGCAGGGATTGATTTCCCTCCTGTGACACCCAGACCTCCAGCCAGGGCCTCGGATGGCTCTGCTTTATTAACAGGGCAAGAAAATCCTGCAGAGAATGGGGAAAATCCTGCAAGGAATGGGGAAATCCTTCAAAGAATGGGGAAAATCCTGCAGAGAAAGGGGAAAATCCTGCAGAGAATGGGGGAAATCCTTCAGAGAAAGGGGAAAATCCTTCAGAGAAAGTTGAAATCCTTCAGAGAAAGTTGAAATCCTTCAGAGAAAGGGGAAATCCTGCAGAGAAAGGGGAAAATCCCAGGAAGCTTGAAAATCCCCTCTTTTTTTTGTCACCCTGTGTGTCCCCAGGACATCCAGCCTGGACTATTATGAGATCCGATCCAACAATTCCCTGGAGAGATCCAACGGCATCGGGCCCCCCTTCCACTGCACCTTCAAGGTGAGGAGGGGTCTGACCCCGCAGGGACCCCGGGGCGCTGTCCCGGGTTCGGGATCCCCATCCCACAATCCCGGCACGTCCCTGTCCTGGATTTGGGATCCCCATCCCTGTCCCGGGTTTGGGATCCCCATCCCACAATCCCAGCACATCCCTGTCCCTTTCCGCAGCTGCAGAACCTGGGGCTGTTCCCGGTGCAAGGTGTGACCCTCAAGATCACCGTGCCCGTGGCCACGCGGGCGGGAAACAGACTGCTGCTGCTGGCCCAGCTCCGCGCCGAGCAGGTACGGCGGGAGCCCCGCTCCAGTGGGGTGGGATCCCGGCTCCGTTTGGGATGGGATCCCGGCTCCGTTTGGGATGGGATCCCGCCTCCATCTGGGAGGGGATCCCGACTCCATCTGGGATGGGATCCCAGCTCCGTCTGGGATGGGATTCCAGCCCAATTTGGGATGGGATCCCGGCTCCATTGGGATGGGATTCCAGCTCCGTTTGGGCTGGGATTCCAGCCGGGTTAGGGTGGGATCCTGGCTCCGTTTGGGATGGGATTCCAGCCCAGTTTGGGATGGGATCCCAGCTCTGTTTGGGATGGGATTCTATCCTAATTTTTCATGGAATTCTAGCTCCAACTGGGATGGGATTCCAGCCCAGGTACGGTGGGATCCTAGCTCAGTATAGGATGGGATTCAAGCTCAGTTTGGGATAGGATTCTAGTACCATTTAGGATGGGATTCTATCCTAATTTAGCATGGAATTCTAGCTCAGTTTAGGGTGGGATCCTAGCCCAATTTAGGATGGGATTCTAGCTCAATTTATTATTGGATTCTAGCCTAATTTAGGATTTTTATGGATGTAATTTTTCTGGCTGGATTTGGCCTCCGTTGGGAATGCTTTGTGCTGCAGCTCTGGCAGAGTCCCGGTGTCACTGGTGTCACCGGTGTCACCCTGGCACGCCCGGCTGGAATCCAGGACGGGCTCGGTTTTGCTGGGAAGAGGCACAAAATATGAAATTAATTCCAGTAGGATTCCAGCCCCATCCCACAGCCAGCCCAGGCCAATCGCAGCCCCGGCAGACCCCGGGGGGCACTGGGGACCCTCGGTTCCGTGGGGATGGGAGCGCAGGGGAGGGACCGCCACCATCCGTGTCCGTGCTGGAATTCCCTCGGCTTCTCCCGCAGGAAAACACGACCTGCTCCGTCTGGGGGAACAGCACCGACTACCGCAGGAGCCCCGCCGAGGAGGACCTGTCCCGCACCCCACACCTGGTACCGCACCTGTGTCCTGATCCCGGCTCCGGGACACCCCAAAACAGGGAAAACCTGGAGCAGGGATGGCCCAGGGACACGGGAGGGGATGGGTGTGTGGGTGATGGAAGTTTTAGGGGATTTTTAAGCCCTTCAGCAGTTTAATTTTTTTTTTTCCTCTCAGGTGCTGCAAGTCAAATCCCTTTAATACTCGGGGTTTGTGGGGAGTGAAGGGATTCTCCATTTCACAAAGATCCTTCTTTTCCAAGGGAAAACTTGGAGAGAAAGAACAGCACCAAAAAAAAAGTCAAACTGGGGAAGCCTGGGGTGAAAAAGGGGAGAGAGTTTTAAAGCACGTAGGGATTTGGCCACATGGGAGGGTGGGGGGGATTCTCCAGGGGGGGATTCCCCAGGGCTGAATCCCGGGGGGATTTTCCCTCCTTTTCCAGCGGCGATCCCACTTTTCCCTCTGCAGAACCACAGCAACTCGGACGTGGTTTCCATCGACTGCGAGGTGAGGCTGGCCCCCAACGAGGAGCTGGAGCTGCACCTGCAGGGAAATCTGTGGATGAAGTCTCTGAAAGCAGTGAGTGCTCCCGCGGAAAATGGCGATTCGGAGGGGAAATCCCCCAAAGGGGCCCTACATCCCAAAAATGTGGGGTTTTCCCTTCCCCAGGAAGCCCAGGCGTGCGTGGGGTGATTTTTGTTCCCAAAGCCACTCGTCCCATTGGATTGTGCACCCACCGCACCTGATTGTGGATGATTTAACTAATTAATTCATGCAAATTTAATTAATTTCATGAGTCCTTTCCGCTGTCATTGAGCTCCTGCATCCTCCTCTCCCATGGATGCGCGCCCAGCATCCCTATGGATGCAAATCCATGGGAGGGGACAGATCCTGGGGGAGGGGAACGGATCCCACCGGGAATGGATCCTGGTGAGAATGGATCCCAGTGGGAACAGATCCCATTGGGAACGGATCCCGGTGGGAATGGATCCCGCTATGGATCCCGCTGGGAATGGATCTCACTGGGAACAGATCCCATCGGGAATGGATCCCGCTGGGAACGGATCCCGCTGGGAACGGATCCTGCTGGGAACGGATCCCGCTGGGAACGGATCCCGCTGGGAACGGATCCCATTGGGAATGGATCCTGCTGGGAATGGATCCTGCTGGGAATGGATCCTGCTGGGAATGGATCCCGCTGGGAACGGATCCCACTGGGAACGGATCCCATTGGGAATGGATCCCATTGGGAAGGGATCCCATTGGGAAGGGATCCCGCCGGGAAGGGCGGCTCCTTTTCCCAGCGGGATGCTGATCCCAACCCTCTCGGCAGCTGAAGTTCAAGGCACTGAAGCTCACCATGAACGCAGCTCTCCAGCGGCGCTTCCGGAGCCCCTTCGTGTTCCGGGAGGAGGATCCCAGCCGCCAGGTGAGCCGGGGGGTCGGAGCCCAATTCAGGATGGGATTCTAGCTCAGTTTAGGACAGGATTCCAGCCCAGTTTAGGATTGGATTCTGGATCATTTTAGGCATGGATTCCAGCCCAATTTAGGATGGTATTCCAGCCCAATTTAGGACGGGATTCCAGCTAATTTTAGGGTGGGATTCCAACCCAGTTTAGGATTAGATTCTAGCTCATTTTAAGACGGGATTCCAGCCCAATTTAGGCATGGATTCCAGCCCAATTTAGGACGGGATTCTAGCTCATTTTAGGATGGGATCCTAGCCCAATTTAGGATGGGATCCTAGCCCAATTTAGGATGGGATTGCAGCCCAATTTAGGATGGGATTGCAGCCCAATTTAGGATTGGATTCTAGCTCATTTTAGGACGGGATTCCAGCTCAGTTTAGGATGGAATTCTAGGTCATTTTAAGATGGGATTCTGGCTCAGTTTAGGATGGGATTCCAGCCCAGTTTAGGATGGGATTCCAGCCCGGTTTAGGAAGGGATTCCAGCCCGGTTTAGGATGGGATTCTCACCCAATTTAGGATTGGATTTTAGCTCAATTTAGGATGGGATTCCAGCTCAATTTAGGATTGGATTTTAGCTCAATTTAGGATGGGATTCCAGCCCAATTTAGGATTGGATTCCAGCTCATTTTAGGGTTGGATTCCAGCCCAGTTTAGGAAGGATAGGTCCCTTCTGCACAGGGATGGGGAGGGAGGAATTCCCTGCAGTGTCCCTCCGTCCCTCGGGAACGCCCCTGTGCTCGCTCCTGCCTCGTGCCGGAGAACCACAGCTCTGATCCTGTGGGAAACCCCTGCGGATGGCAGAAGGGCTGGAGGGAGCCAGGTCTGGAGAAACTCAGTACAGCCGCGGCTGGAGCCGAGCCCTGACCCCGGAATCGCCACATTCCGCAGGGAAAGCGGAGCCAAATCGCGGGTCCCGCATTACCAAAGTTCGGGGGGCTCGGCATTCCCGCTGTCCCCTCTGTCCCTGCCTGGAATCCGCAGGGTTTCGCTCTCCCCTCCAGATCACGTTCGAGATCTCCAAGCCCGAGGAGTCGCACATTCCCATCTGGATCATCCTGGGGAGCACCTTCGGGGGGCTCCTGCTCCTGGCCCTGCTCGTCCTGGCGCTCTGGAAGGTGAGGAGCCCTCGGGCCACGCGTTTTGGGGGATCCTTGGAGATTCCTGAGTGTCCAGAGCCCCCCAACACCACCAGGAGTCACCAAAAGCTCCTCCAAAATCTCCTCTTCTGTAGGAATCCTATCCAGGGTCTGAACTTCCCAGGAAAGCCCAGACCCTGGAGTAACAGCGGGATTTCGTTTCTCTTCCCTCCCCACAGCTCGGGTTTTTCAAGAGCGGGAGGCGCCGGCGAGAGGCGGAGCAGGAGCAGAATTCCCACGGGATGGAGTGACACGGCCGGGGCCGGGAGCCCCCGCGCCCCTCCCAGCCCAGGATTCCCGGGGTCCCCAGGGATCTGCGGGCTGAGCTTGGCTTTGCAGCGGGATGAGAGCCAAAAGCCACACAAACCCCTCAAACCAACCACAAATTCCCCGAAATCTCCTCGGAGGAGCTTCCCACTGGGATTCCCAAGGTGGCAGCAGCGCGGCCGAGGGGCCGCCGATGTGGGGCTGCAAAACTCCTGAAAATAATCATAAAAATATCCCAAAACCCCACAGATTGCTCCTTCCCGTGGCGGAGCTGGAGCCGATCCCAGGCTCTGCTGGCCACGGCTCTCAAACTGCCTTCGTTAAACGGAGTAATTAAGTGGAGGCTTTAATTAGTCTGAATGCACTGAACGAAACGATCGTGATTTCAAGCACCTTAACGCCAATCTCCAGTGTCCAGCTGTACATAATTCTTCTGAAAACGGGAAGGAAAGGAGAAAAGGAATTTAAATCCTGAAAAAAAAAATAAATTTAAAATGGTTAAAAAAGAATTAATTAAAAGCAGCTTGATGAGTTTTCTCCCAGCAGAGCAGTTTGGGGAGCTCGTGGCCCCACCTGTATCATACCTGTACATACCTGGTGCCATGGAAATCATGGAAGTTTAGGGGCAGGAATGTGTCCCCTGCATAGCAGAATTATTTATGCTAATATTAATTTTATGGAGAAGAGGGAAGCGGATGTTTCTGGATGCGGGATGAGGTTTGGGAAATACTGTCCTGGTATTTTTTAAGGATTAAAAATATGGTATTTTAAAAATCCGTGCTGTCTGTTCCCTTCTTCCATGGGTTTGAGGGGGGCTGCTCCCATCCCTCTGGGATTCAGGGAAGTAGATCCCAGAATTTTTAAAATCATTTATTTCTGTGGGTTGTGAGGGGGGCTGCTCCCATCCCTCTGGGATTCAGGGAAATGGATCCCAGAATTTTTTTTCATCCTTTATTTCTGTGGGATGTGAGGGGAGCTGCTCCCATCCCTCTGGGATTCAGGGAAATGGATCCCAGAATTTTTTTTCATCCTTTATTTCTGTGGG
>VZRL01005110.1:0-104097 GCA_013397895.1 Origma solitaria
CCGGGGGCCGGCCCGCCACATAAACCATTAGCAACTTACATTTACCTGATTATTACATCGTATTAAAATGCAATTAATCAATCTTTTAACACCTTTGGAGGTTTTTTTTGGTTTTTTTTTGTTTGTTTGTTTGGTTTTGATGACAGGAGGACAACAACTCTGCTAGAAGTTTATCCAAAGCCTATCGAAATGGTACTCCTAAATTTCATCCATCCAGCCACCAGTAAGGTTCACTGTCAGAAAGCAGATCGGTGTACTTTTCTGTATTTGCCATGCATGGCGGTGGAGAAAGGAGGTTGCAGAGCAGTTGCATTCATGCTGTGGCCTGAAGCAGTACATAAGGCAACCACCAGCAAAAGGGTTTACTGTTCACCTCATCTTGCTGTCTCAAATACCTCTTCCTTGGGCTTTCACAGACAGTTAGTTAATATGTATTACTTTACTATAAATCCCTTTTGCTTTTTCTTGCCATTTTTCAAGTGTGTCCAGAAAATGCTTTGAGAAGATGGGTAAGATCTAAGTGAATGTCCACACTGGAGGAAAATTTTCCATTTTTCTCTACTGCCAACTCTTTAAAATTATTTAATTTATACTGTTGTAAATAAAACAAAGTCAATGAAAATAGCCTTGTCCAAAGCAAAAAGGCTGGGACAGAGCCTTCAATTACTGTCTGCATGGGAAATTGAAATAATCTGTTCACATAATCTGTGTCAATTGGGGAAAACTAACCAAGAGAAAGTACACATAGTGATTAAAGATAATAGCTTCTTATCACTGATTCCAATTTCAGACAATTTTTACGCATTACTATGGGCACATGCAACTTTCCCCTTTACTGAGAATGAATCCTCCAATACAAAAACTAATATGTGCAAGGGGGGCACACATGTTACACAGCCACTTTAATTTGTATATGTTTTTATACTCAGCTAATTAAAATCCCAATCCCAGGACATAATTTCTTTAGCCCTTTTCCATAACTTTTGATATTAGCTGTGATATTTGTTACGCAGAGTAGAATCACATGTACTTTAAATATACCATTGGTCATACAGCATAATAGTGGAATCAAATACTATCTAGAACAACAGACAGATTTTCACATATACAAGAGGTTATGGATCCAGTGATTTGAAGTATTTAACTTCCCAGTAGAGAATCAAGCCTTTGAATACATTTGTAACTGATTTTTCTCTTCAATTTTATCTGCAATAAACTTGATCCTTTCTAAACTTGACAACATACCTTAGTCTTAGGAAAATGGAATCACTGAACATATTTTACATCTTTCACTGCTCTTCTACACAGCTGTGCAAACCAAAAGAATTCTCAATTCATTACAAGGTACAGCCATGAATAGTACTATCTGAGAGAGACAGAGAAGATACAGACAGTATGTCCTTGAATGTACATAGGACTACATATATAATAGGAAAGACATACAGACATAATGTAAAGGCTTTGCAGTTACACTCACCCGCGTGAGGATTAAAGATATGCTTGCTGAGGAAGCAAAGCCAAATATGTGTATGGTTTAAAGCTAATTTACACCCCACAAAAGGTGTAGCCCCACAACCTCATATGGAGATGTGCTGGCCATGAAAACCTGTCCTTGAACAGTGAATACTTCAATATGTTCTTAGAGGGGAAATGGTGACATGTAGAGAAAATAAGCATTCCTGCAATCTTCTGAGTATTCATCTATGCCTAAGGTCTCTGCTCTGCTCTTCCCGGAAGAGCTACACTGCTCCTGTCTATTCATATTTTAAAAATACCAAACCCCTAAAACCTGAACATAGAGGATGAAAAGTGTGCTAAATAAATTATTTTTAAAAGTGTAATAATTGAGAAATTATATTTTGAGCAAGGTACTTTGGATTTCAACTATGAAAGATATCCCAAGTGGCAACATGGTTTTGTAATATTCTTTCCCTCTTGTATCTATCAAAACGTACCCCAGTCATGCCAAGTTGGTGCAAATGCTTTTAGTGGGCGCTCCTACTGTCTTCCTCTTGTATGTATGACTGAATGTATGTGTGCACGTTTTGCTGAACATGTGTGGATTTGAGAGATCAGAGACAATTTTCCCTACTGTACATTTGCATGCAAATTACCTCAGCAAAAATTACAGGTCACGAGGGATGATGAAGAGAGCAGGAGAAGCAGAAGTGCAGTGGGAGCGCAGGTGTGTGTGGGTGTGAGTGTGAGCTACAGCAGACTTCCTTCAGACACCTCTGGGTGTCTGGGGGAACCATCAGCCTCTGCAGGAATTGCACACACACACAAACTGAGCTGAGCTCTACAGAGGCCCTGGACTGCCTGTTGGAGCAGCCTTTCGGCTTAAAATGTAAGATTTGGCTTTTCTTTACAGAAGGTGAATCAAATGGTAATGGTATTTTGAGAATTAAGACTTATCTGGGGAGTGGTGTCCTCAGTCAACAAGCTTCCTGCCAAGCTGCATCAGACTTTGCTGGCATCAGTCACTATGTGTGATGCATACGCCCGCCATTCGGCACTGCCTCAGTAACAGCAACTTAAAATTAAAAGGAGCTTGTTTGCCTGAAGCAGCAGCCAAAATAGCAATACAACCGAAGACCTGTCTTTTTTTGAAAACAGCTGGGGTATTCTGTAATCCACCCACCTTCACATTGTAATGATCTGATAAGTGTGGGGAAACACGTCTGTATTCCAAACCTCACACCTCAGCAGCACATTGCAAATTGAATTAGGTAAATGATAATTAGCTTAGGCAGATATTGTGGCTGGAGTTGAATGAGTGACTGACTGTATTTAGATGAAATAAAAGAAGCTCCACTCCCCTCTAAATTTCTCCTAGTGGTACTTATTTTCCTTATTAATGTGTAATGGAAATGTTGAGCCACCAGGAAAAAAGGAAAGGAGGACGAAATGGAGAAAGTGAGGAGAAAGGAAAAGGAACACAAATTTGGGAAGCCTCAAGATGCAGATTTATGATTCAATTCTTGAATGCCTCTCGTTCATTATAACCTGAGGATATAATACATTAATTCAGGAGTTAAGTTTAGAAGTCCAGTGGATAGCTGGAAAAATTTTGCTGCAGATTTCACAAATACAAAACTAGATCCATACCAGATCTGTACTCATGAAACCCAAAATAATGAGTATAGCTGCACAATTTTTAAGTGTAGCAGTATTTAAATTGAAATAATAATAATTACATTCCAGCTGTGTCACTGATTTTCAAACAGGTTCTTCTGTTTAGGAAGAAACTATTTATTATTGTCTGGTATTTTCTTGGTAAGCATAGAAAGTGAAGATCTATGTATTATAATAATTTGGGCATGTATACCTCAAAGACACAAGTATTTGCAGTTGTAAATCCATTTAGTTTACCTGAGGTAAAAATCCAGAAAGTTGTGAAACATCTTCTTGCCTAACGTGTGCTGAGCTATGCTGTGGAGTGTCAGGAATACAGATGGATCAATTTGGGAACTTTATTGTATAGCCTGTGTAAGAAAGTAGGGCCCTACTGACATATGGCCTATGGCCTTCCATATCCATAGATCAGTCCTGAGCCTCAGGAGATTAATCCTGAGAAAGAAAGTAGAATGTTTCTTTTTGGTTCCCATCAAGAGTGTTCAGTTCTATAATCTTTATCTACCATGATAAATCTTTGTCTGATACTATTTTATCTGACTATCTCAAATACGTTGCAGTATTTAATTTCCACAGCAGCCTATGAAGCAGGTAAGAATCACCTCTATTTTATAGAGGCATGGGATGACAAAGTAAATTAATCTCATAACTATGCATAAGAGTTTAAGAGATAAAACCAGCAGTAATTTTGGTTTCATTGTGCCCCAGATTAGTGGCTTACTCTACCTAGTTTATGTGAGCTACCGAGTAAAGTAAGGTAAGAAATAGTCTTATACAAGCCATAGTTTCTTTCCAGACTATATTGGATAAAGCCAATAATTTTAACATTATTCTCTTATGAAGAAATGTCCCCATTCCAAAAAAGCAGTATTTTGGAGAGCTCCATCCTCGAGTTAGAACATCAGCCAGTGAAAGCTGGAGTTGATAAGTTTTTGGGATGGCCTCTCCTGATCAAAGAACATTTCAGTGGAACTCCCAGCCAGCTCCACTTGGGTGGAACTGCTCTCTGTCAGGCACACCAGCTCAGACCCAGCCAGCACATCCTGGGTCGTTGCTGATTCCTTCCATCTTCCCATCTCAGAGGGAAGCACATTTTGAATCCTGGCATTTCGGGTTTCTCTCCTGGTGATTATTTCACTGCCAATAACCATCATTATGGTCTGTGATGGCACTAACATATTAAGAAATCAGAACGGGTTTAGTTCATATGGGTGTGAGATTATTAGGGTTCTTATTAAACCACTTTAAAAAAACCCAAATTGCATACAATGTAATATGATAAATGGAAATAATCTAGGTGTTAACTAGGCAAAAAATAAATAGTAAAGTACACAAATTGCCCAAAGAATTTCACAAGTAAAAATTTAAGAGCACAAAAAGATGTAAAGATCATAAATAATGTCCATAGTTTTGTACACGTATTAAGTTAGTATCTTTCAAATATCTCCAATCTTGCTTAAGCAAGGCAAGAAACTGCTCTTCTAAAGCACTGCCATGATTTTATGAGACTTATTTAGAAGCAGAAGTATTTCTTAATACTCTTAAGAACTCAAATCACAATTTGCCATCAAAGCAGAATAAAAATTCTATACCTAATTCCTTGATATACCCCTAGAAAATTCTCATTTACTTCACTTGGCCAAGTAAGGGTAAAAAAAGGCATGAACTGGATGAACTAATTTACTTTGAGAAAAGTTATCTGTTTAAATGGTCATCTTAGACAAGACACAACTAGAATTACATTGGTCTTTTCTCTTTATTTCCAGTCTCCCTTGAGTGTATTTATGAATCTCAAGAGGGATGCTTTTTGTCCTGTTAGCCTTAATTGCATTTTGTTTAGTTCAATGTTTTAAACAAAAAGCTCTTCCCACCATGGTTGAATTTATGGATCTCAAGTTTCTGTAAGGATGCCAAGTTCTTGCTATAAGTTGGCTCTCTATAAATGTGAACTTTTTCGCATCAGCTACATCTTAACCTGCAAATGGAAATCTGAGCATGCAACTAAGGGAAAAATAATGAAATGCTCATTCCAAAAGAAGTAGAAAAGGTTTTCAAGATAGAGAAATAGAATCCAAGCTTAAGTAACATTTTCTATCACTTTGATTTCATAATTCAGCCTAAGTATGATTGATAAATTAACGTAATAAAAAGCAGGACAACATCTGTTCTCCACTATGGGAAGAGGAGGGAATTTGGACATTTGAGAAGTTGTTATGCAGACATTACATTCTACATGGGAACATATGAAGAGTGTTTACAGTAAAAATAACTTCTGGTGCCTACTTGTATTTCTTTTTAAAATGTACACATATGCATTTCGATTTTAGTACACAAATACTATAGCTTTTGCTCTAGATTTAGTTTTGATATTAGACTAAAATGAATGGATGGAATAACAAAAAATGACGTGTACATGCTTTTATTTGTTAAATACTTCCATGTATCCTATTTTATGAAACAGCTTTTCCATATCCTCACTGTACTTCCGTGATTAAAAATCCAGGCTTCCTCCATCTAATTCAGATAATATATGTGATAAATATGCCCCACCCTGGCACTGGTTTTTAAAGCTTTCCAATCTTGTATTCATTGCAGGTTAGTTAACCACTAGTTATTGCTACAAATAAAATCACATGGTACATTGATTTATAAGTAGGGATTGCTCAATTCAAGATCAAAGTCAAACCTTTTATTCATATCTTAAGAGATGAAGGATGTAATTGAGTTCATATATGGGCTGTTAAGTAACTTGCATATTTACCGCATACCTAGAACCGCTTCCTAAGCTGGTGTGCTGGCCCTTTAATCCAGGGTATGAAGTTCAAACAGCAACACTACTGAAAGGGAGTTATAAAGAGAGATAGATTAGGAATCCCTGCATCCTGATTACCCAAGATAAGAAGGTACTTGGGAGTGGAAGAAAAGGTGGTGAGAGCTAAATTAGCTGTCTTTGAGATAAAAAGTTAATTTCCTTAAGAGAAGAGCCCAGTTAAGGCACGGTCCCTTTTAAATCTAAATGCTCACAGTAAAGGCAGCAGACAACTTTTACATTTACTGGAGATAATATTTATGGTTCTGGTGGTTGCCTCTGCAAAGAGGATGGCAGGCAGTGGTATAAACAAACACCTTAAGAGATAAACATCTGCAGAAGAATGCAGTCCCCCTGTAAAGCATTGGGTACTGAAACGGAAAAAGAAATTTAATTAATCTATGCAAAAAACTGCTTTTACTGTGAAGCTAAAAATATGCAGGGTTTTCTTATGGAGCTCCAGAAATCATTATAGATGATCAGAGTGGTAACTCAGAGAAATGCCAATTACTGACTTCCCAGATTGCTCAGCATAAGTGATCAAGTGCATGTTGCAGCTGATAGATCTGCACAAAAACATTTTGCACACATGCTGCACAATTCAGACCCTGAATATTGAAACCTATTTGTAAATAATTTGTTCTGATTTAAACAATGTGTTTGTCTTTGGAAGCAGCTGGTGTTTAACAGTTATACTGATTTTAATGTTGAGAAAGTAAACAATTTATGATTGATGTTAGCAGTAGTTCACTATACAGCCTCATGCATGCTTAAAAAGCCTTTCATATTATGGTATGTCTTCACACACAGTAGAAGAAAAGAAAAGGCAAGGAGACTTGCAAGTATTTGTGTCAGATAGGATTTTTCTTTGGGCATTGCACTTTCTCCCCGGTCTGAAATGCCTTCTTACAGATGGGGCTAGTGGGAAGGCTCTGGTAGGATCCCAGGAACAACACAAGGCATTAATCCATACTTGCTTTCATTTAGAAATTATCTAAGCCTTAGGCAACCAAATAGTGGAAACTGGTTTCAAACACTGTTGCATCCTGTCCCTTCCCTTGCTGCCTGCCATCTCCAGCCAGTCCAGAGTGCCAAAAGCCTTGCCCACTGCACTTTTCTCCAGTCCTTCCAGCAGGACCTGACCAGAATCTGATGCTGGGAGCATCCCAGGGTGCAGATGTCTCCCCCCTGCATGAGAGTCTGGTTGGAGGTGCCTGGGGAGCTCTCACCATGGGCCGAGCCTCAGCTGAGGTGCTGGCTTCAGTGCCTCTGTCCTTTGTTCATTCAATTATTTTGTGGCCTTTTTCACCTAGTTCAGAGCCAACTGCAATGCTCAGTGTCTATAGACCAATATCTTCAGCAATGTGCTCACAAGCTTACTTTCAAAGCCATGGAGACACTTGAAAAGCTTAATTTATAAACAAAAGCATAAGAAAAACTGTATAATTTCCCTTATATTTGATTTAAAAAAGCCACCTTGGTCAGGGTTGAAACTCAGCATTTACACATTCCATTTTAGTCTTGCCTGGGATGCTGCTCCCCTTGCAAACACCCTAGTGCAACCCATGGGCGTCTGCCTCAATAGAGACTTCAGTGTGAGCCCTGTCATGTTTTAGAACATAATTTTTTCGATCATCTAATTAAGCAAGCCAGTTCATTATAAGCAATGCTAAGGTGTTAATTCAATTCCTGCCTCTGATTTTTTTTTTCAAGGTTGTTTACCTGTGAAACCATGTGTAACTAAAGAAAATCCCCACAGCAAGTGGTAGAAGACTGAGAGAGAAGAGGCCTCACTACTGCATTTCTTTAAGCTTTAGTCCAAAATCTCCAAGCCCCCAAGGTTTAATTATCGTGTGCAGTCTAGTGTTGAATAGGAAAAAGGGACTGTAGCACGAAGGAAAGATTTTCACACTGATATTCACAAAAGAACAGGAGCATTAAATGAAAAAAAAAAAAATGTTCTAAGGTTCTGAACGCATTTGAAGTGAATAAAAGGGAAATAACTGTCAGGGACCGAGCAAATTATGAATGGAATTATAAATATTGAGTGTTTATACATCTCTGCAACAAGAAATGCATCTTTTGGCTTACTGCAGCAGAATAAATAAGCCAGAAGAGTACAAGTTAGAGTTTTTCAAGCTTTTTTAGGCCTTTTCTTTATCTTATTTCAAATTAGGTTACTGGCTTAAAAGAACTCAAAAGGTGAAAAAGACCTCACAGTATTATTCACTTTAGCACATATGTGACCTGAAGAGGATTAAAGGTTTGTTCAATCTCTATTCATAGTATTCTTACAGAATTTTCAAAGGACCTTTTAAACAAAGGTTGCCAAACAAAGCACTTCTTTTGTTGCTACTTAGCTGAGGCCTATTGTCAATTAATAAGCAGCCTTTCACTTCAATGTAATTGGGGCTTTCAATTCCAATTACACTGCATACATAGAGAAAATGTGAATGCAATATTAAGAGCAAAATAAATTTGTGCATATGTGTGTGTGTATACATAGATACATATGTACACATCCTTCACAAACACTTCTCCATGTATCACCCTTAACAGCAGGTGCTGTGTTCCACCACAGACTTGTCTGTATTTCAATAGTGCCTTTAGTCTGTATCTCTAGAAAATGCTTTGATGTTTTACAAATAGCCTGTGTAAATAATTACAGTTAAAGCAGGAGTAGGTACTGTGGTTACATTTATCCCAGCCACCACTATATTTTTGATATTTTTAATTAATTTTATTTTCTAGACTGAAATTTTATTGCAGTTTGAGTTTTTGGAAAAGTTTGAATAAGGGATGTTCCACTCCACTTTGATGAACTGAAAACTAATATTTACTGTCTTTCCAACCTTTTCTTGAATAAGCACGTCTTGAATTGCAGTAGCTCATAATAAATAACATTGACCATAATAAAACAGTCATCTTTTAGGGTAGGGAGGAAATTTCATTTTGAGATGAACATATTATGAGATTTTGAAAAATTATATATTGTAGGTGTGCATTGCAATCACACCAGATACCTGGAATTCAACATAAACATGCTTGTTTTATGCAGTCATACATGTGCATGTCAATATATAGAAAGAATACATACATATGTGTATATATATATATGTGTGTATATATATGCATGTGCACTACTGTATGTGGAGATAAATAGATGTTGAGATAGATGTGGATATATAGAGCAGTACACTCACAAGGGTTCTTGTGGGATTTTGACCCCATTAAACAGAAATTATTCATTATTGGAGGAGATATATGTGATACAAAAGGATTATATCCTTGCTTGCATAATTAACCTAAGTGAAGCACTTAGTGGAATACCCTGACTGCTGATGGAAGTAAAAGTGCCATGTGCAACTGTGAGACTGACCCAAGCTCCAGCCTCAGCCACAGAGGAGGGAGGGCTCCTTATCTACCCGATGTGGTAAAAGATAGGGCTGCAATTCTTCAGCATTTACAAGAACCAAGGCAGAGACCTGCAGATACTTGGGAGCATCAGATTCATAGGGTGGGTAAGCTGCAGAGCACTCTGTGCAGACCTGGCTTCAGCCTGGGTGGAGAGGCTGCACATTTTCTTTGCTATGACCACACCATACAGCACCTGATCGGGAGAGGAAACTTTCCCATTATGTGCTTTTTTCCCCTTTGGAAAATCTGCCTTTGAGAATTAATCCTGGAGGACTTTTTTTTCCTGTCTCATTCCAGACTCCATAGCATAAATCTCATCTTTCAATTTTTATCCAACTATTTCTAATCTGTGGGCCTGAATCCTTATTTTTATCCCTAATTTTTATTCCCAGGTTACAGTAAATTAGAAGAATTTATAAATCTTTGTAAGGCAAACTCATTACAGATATCTTTACTCTTTTTTTTCTTTCTTTCTTTAAAATCTCTAAGAAGATGTATATTCCTGGAATCACTGTCTCTGGGTAGATATAGACATTTTTATGCACACATATGCCTTTACAGATATGTGTGTGTGTAATTCCTATATTACATGCATAGATATACAATGTGCTAATGTGGGACTGTTTCAGAAGTCAGTAACTTGATGACATAAACCCAGAATATTTGTGTCATATACAACCCTTATATTTGAAGGGAGATGTTTATATTTGAATGGTGCATACAGAGGAAAACAACATGAACAGAGTCCTGTGTTTATATAGATAGCCTAAAGGATTTCTTAACATTTAAGTGAAATACCAGTATATAATTCTGTTTGACTTCTTTGGTATGATTCAGGCCTTATAAAATATAGCTCTCTAGACATAATGCAACATTGCCCTGAAGATTTTGAACCCATTAGAAAAGCACTATTTTTGTATAATACTCTTGCTGAATATACTGAAGTTTCCAAACTGAGTATAAATCTGACAAAAATCCTTGCTACATATTTGGATGCAAGCTTGCCCAAGAGATCACAACTTTTCATAAAAATTCACCTTTCCATAATAATTTTATTTGGTTTTGATAACATTGAAATTCAAATGTATTTTCTACCTTAAGGATGGACTGACTTTTACTAGGTCTGAACAGGTGATAGTATTAGGACCACCCCAACAAATAGCAGTAACAGTAAGAAATATGAGGTCATTTGCATTAAAATGTGACAAGATATTCTGGACATAGCTCCCATATTAGACCCAGAACGTAAATAGTTCCTACTCAAGAAGCAATAGTCTATAGCTACTCTTTAGGATAATATAATGGCTTGGGTTAAAAATATATCAGCTCTTGGGCCACTGAGAACGGGTACTCGTGTTTGTACCGTATGGACTTAGAATAATCCCTTCTGACAGGAGATAACAAATACAAGTGCTGAAAGTTATTTTCCCCCATGTGGTGTCTACAGATCCTGCCCAAGAATGCCAGATGAAGCTTCTAAAAGTTACAAATGTGATATAGTGCATGACATTTAAGCTAAAAACTAAAAAAATAGGTTAATTACTTCTTCTGTGTGAGAAAAAAATGGTGTAAGATGAGCTGATTTTTTTTATGGAATACATATGTATTCCATACGTATTCCATACATCTTTTACATTCCTGTAAAAGAGGCAATTCCTTTGCTTTGGATCTTCTCTGGGATCCTCCTTGTATGGGTGAATGCCACCAGGGAAAGCATATCACTACCACAGACCCCTGGTTTTGAAAGTCAGAAAAATGTTCAAAGTGCTGTGTAATACTTTTCAATATGATCTAAAGCAAGTTGTTTCAATGAGTCTGTCTATAGTCATATAAATCAGCTATGCCTAATGACCTGCAGAAGGACAGGTTTGTATTTATATAACTTGTAAGGATGTGTGAGTTGTGAAGAACTGCAATACAGACCAGGCAAAGGCCCAGTTAGCCCAATATACTCCATACAGAAATCCAAAGAACTGGCATTTAAGGAGTAGCTGTGGACTGAGTCTCAGTGCATTACATTTTGAGAGTCAACATCTTCAGAAATTTTTGAACTAGAAGCTATATCTAGCGATTAATTTAAGAAGTTTATGCAAGAACTCTCTTCTGTGACATTTTCTTTCCTTTTTCCCCCCTTTGCTTTTGAACCCTGCAACATCATGCCACTGTGAGTTCCATAACTCAGTGCATTTGCTTCCCTTTGTTTTCAGCCTGCCACCTGGGAATGCCTTAGTTTCTCTTACTGCTGCTCTCCAGTCACATTCTTCATACCTTCAAAATTTTATTTAGCAATAATATGTGTCCCAGTCACCTCTTTTCTACACTTCCCAGCCTTTTCCCATACCATAATCACTGCATATTTTGGATCACCTTTGTTGCTTTTCCAATTGCTCCAATATCCTTTTGAAAGAAAGTTACTAGAAATACACACAGTGTGTGAGACATTGGCAATACACTGTATAATGATGATTTCTGTTTTCTCTTTCTTTAAATGGTCAAGTTTCTGTTTGCCTTTTGGCTACAGCCAAACACTGAGTCAATGCTTTCAGAAGGTTATGTATTCCTGTCCTGGGCTAATTTGTAGCACTCGTACTTCTGCAAGTGGGGTTATTCCCTTCTCCCACATCCATGCGTGTATTCATCCACTATTTTGTTATTTAACCAACTGTAGTTTTATTTGCTTTGTTTTGTTGTTTAACTGTTTATAATCAGCTATATGTTTGACCCTTCCAAGTCAGTTTATAGAATTTACAGTTTTATTAGCTCCCTATAAGCTGTCTTTTCCACATCATTTACAAATACATTGAATGGTGTAGATCACATCAAAGATGTGATTTCTGAAAATGTGAAGGGGAATTTATCTCTCCTGTGATTTTTCTTCTCTGTTGTAACTAAAAATGGAAAAGTCAAAGATACACTTTAGCAAGTCCTTGTTCTTTAAGAATGTAATCCTACAGAATATGAAAACAGCTCTTTGAAGTTCTAAATACCTAAAATATGGAAAAATGTGTCTATGCAGTGTATCCTTAGTCTGTTTTCGGGGAAAACCAACAAATTTTGAGACCACTGTCTCTGTTCATTGGGACATATTTATGGAATTAGTTATTGCAATATTTTTGTGTGCATTATGTATAATAGATATAGTTTATAGTGCACAGGAGGATTCATCTGCCTATCTGAGCTATCTAAATTTCAAGCTAAAGTAGCAGTTTTCCTACTTCTGTGTAATCACTTCAAACTCAGGTGTATATCTAAGCCCTGCACACAGGTTCTGTCTGTAGCTGGAGAAGACATGCACATCAAAAGGATGTTTCAGCCCACCTTAAAACAAGTGTCCCAGAATAGCAGGATGAATCACTGTCTCAAATAATGCCCATCTTATTTCATTGACTACAGAGTGCACTTAAACAACTAGCCAGGCTAGACACTTAACTTTTAAATTATTACAGATAATTGAGATTAATTTTACCCAACATAACTTAATTAATTTAATCCCCATTACAGCTACAGGCTGCATTTTTGTAAGCACAAGGAGCTAGGTTGGTGGCTATTTGGTAAAAAGACATCTGCAGAATTTATTTCATCAGATAGAGACATTTCCTCTGAAAAGTTTTCCAGCAAGTCCTGGATCTTAAAGACTCACATACATGAAAAAGTAAGCACACTTGACAACTTTTTCATGTAACTGGAAGTGATGCCAGTTTAATTAGACTGATGAATTCCATGTGGAAATTCTTACTTTAAAATTAGAAGGGATTTTTAACTTCAACGATTTCCAGGCAAATACTGCTGAAATTTAAAAAAACATAAAGAAAACACCCTTAAGCAAACATATCACCTTTTATAACTTAGTGAATGTTTGCTGATACAACTCAAACATTTGATTTATCATCTTGTTTTAGACAGTCACTCCCACCAAAATAAGTGTAAAAGGACATAGAAGTGTACTGCTATAAATAGACACAAAAAATTAAGGGTTTTGTGTGAACTCAATAAAAAGTCTATATTTTCCCTTTTCTTTTTTTTTTTCCCCCTGTGAATCAGACTGGTTCACAATAAAACAGCAGTTGTGAATTTTTTACTTTTGGATGATCAACTTAATCCTTCTAGCAACTAACTTACAATCTTATTCTACCTTGGCATGTTCCTCTTAACCCTTAGCAATATGGAGTCAAAATTTTACCTCTGATTTAACAAATTTCTCTCCCCATTAGAAGTGGGAAGTAGTGGCAGCTAATGTAGCAAGCAATGAGCGTGTCAATTTACTTGCTACTCTGTCATTAGATTCTGGTACTCCAAATTTTTTAGGAATATAAACATCTTCCATTTCATGAGCTATATTTCAATGGCCAGATGCTGGGGAAAAAATTAACAGAAACTGAGAAAGAAGATGGATATCACTACTGCCTCAAGCCTTCTGTTTATGCAAACAACCTTCCAGCAGTCTGCAGCATGTCAGCATAGAGTCAAAGTCAATTTTTCCAATCTGCCCTTGCGATTTGTGTCAGACATCAGTGCCAGCATACACATGCTTTTCAAACAGGCTTCTATAGGTTAAAGAAGGTACCTCTAAGTTGCTGGTGGTTGTTTTTCTTTCCTGTAGTTGCCTTTCACTTAATAATAGCAGTTAAAAAAAGAAAGGTTCCTACAAACCAAATATTTCACATTCTAAAAAGCTAGAAGTGCAGATACCTGCAAAATGGTCATAATACCTATTCCCAGCAGTGGAATAACCTTTTCAAGAGGAGAGAGGGTGGTGTCCAAACTGGCAATGGATCTGGTAGATGGAGGCAAGGACAGTGGCAGCCGTTCCTGTTTCACCTCTCCGATGCTCTCAGGTGCTGCTTGCAGCCCTTGCAGAGGGCTGGGAAGTTCAGGGCAATAGGCTTGGGCCAAAGACTGGACAATTTTTTTATTACCTGCAGCTGCAGAAGAGATCTTCAGGGCACCATCAGAACAGTCAGCATCAAGGTCAAGCTACATGTTACTTCTAAAACACTGCAGATGATTCTCTGAGAGTTCAGAAGGAGAAAATCTATACTTCCACTTAAAACCCTCATTGCCTCTGCTTCTCCTGCTACAGCATCTGCAGAAACAAGCCAGCCAGAGTGACTGCCATCACGAATTATTATGTTATGGATGCTCTGTTTGGGTTCTTGAGAAAAATCCATCTACATACATGTTATTTCTCATGATGTCAACTCATAAATGATAGGAGGGAACACTAGAATGATATAAATATATTCAACTGGACATGTCTCCTGGAAAATGTCAACTCTATAGTCTAGTATCTACTTTATTACTCTCAACGAAAGGATTCACGCCTGTTAAAATGCAATCATATTAGCATGCAAGCAATCTGAGATGCCAGTATAGCATCAGACTCTCATGTGAGCACTATTGTGCAAATTCCAGGAGGAAATGGATTCCAAGAGACTGAATTCTGTCCTTGGAGGTTTACAGGAATTACTCACTGTCAAGTAGTCATTTGTTTAATTTTTTTGTCAGATAATGTGTTACTACACTGAATCATTTTCCTTGTCTTCCATGTCACCTTCCCCTGTGTAAGCCAAATTCCTGACTCATCTTCTTTTGTGGATGTAGAGGTCCAGGTCCTCAGCAAATAAAACAGTTTGTTATACTGAAGCATTAGTCTGCTTCCTGAGGTTTACTGCCTGTCCATTGGCTACCAAGCATAGTCACTTTTAGTGCTGTATGTGTCACTATTTTCCTATTACTCTGTTCTATTTAGTTTCTCAGCTTTCATTGATATAGTCACCAATTTATTTATTATGTCTTCTTTTATCACTTTCTCTCTGTCAGTAAACATAATGTGTTTTTACTCTTCATCCTATCCTACAGATGAGGAAAATCCAAGTTCTTTTTGCTAATTTCTCAGCCACATAGGAAAGAACGTGCCTGAGAAAGCCACTGGTAAGAATCCAGTGGCTTAAACTCCTTTCCACTCTATTTATTGCTCAAAATTTCAATCACTGCAAAGAAGTCCTGCAGGACCCATTTTAGCAATTATCAGCAGAGGATGAAGAATCCCTAATCAAAGATCAGGGATGGAATTTTTTAAGGGGAACAGATGAGTATGGATGGAGGAAATTCCTGGGAGATTTTATGGCTTGAACATGATATTGATGGGATGGGAGATAGAAAGCTGTGGATGATGCTGAGGCACAGTGATGGGGCGGAATGGGCAAAAGTAAAGCTCCTTCTTTCCTTTTTCTCTTTTTCTTCTATTCCCTCTGGTGCCTCTTACACTAGCAAGTAAATAAAATATTATCCAAAATCGGAATTGAAGTAGCTGGAATGGGTGTAAAGGTATTTAGAAATCTGGGTGTTTTCCAGGGTTAAAAATTTGGTTATGACAACAGCCACTCAAAACTTCAGGAACCAGTATCTAGAAAAGGAGAGTCATCTGGTTTAAAACAAAGTAATCAGAATGTTCTGATTCTAAAGCCTTGTATCTTTGTTTTAACTAAAAGTAATAATATCTTTTTCTCTAACATTTTAGTTAATTCAATAAGAGAATTTTTTACCCAAATTCAAATTCTACCTCAGTTTAAGGAGACAAGCAAATTAAAGTTTATTCAAAATACAAATTTCACCCTGAAAAGATAGAAACTACAGAAATCTTCTAGGTGCTCCATTATTTTTAATAAATTGGACATGGAAAGCACTCAGATAACACTGTTTTGAACAACACTAT
Organism: Origma solitaria; assembly: GCA_013397895.1. Taxonomy (NCBI): domain Eukaryota; kingdom Metazoa; phylum Chordata; class Aves; order Passeriformes; family Acanthizidae; genus Origma; species Origma solitaria. Next base: position 16,077 of record VZRL01005110.1, read on the forward strand.
AAAAATGAAAAAGGATAACAGAAGTAAACACAGAGAAAGAGCCTTTTTACTTTCCCTTGTTACAGAAGCAACTGAGCATTCAACTAAAACTTAAAGATGACATATCCCAAATTGATGAAAGAATCATTTCTCCTCTTGACAAGAAACACTTAAGACCAAGGCCTTGGGACATTTTCTATATCAGTCTGAAAACTGATTGAAAAAAACCACATTAGAGATCTGCCTGGAGAGTTTGAGCATGAGCAGCAAGAAATTACCAGTATCACCACTTATGATTGAAGTGGAATCTGATGAAGTGAATCCCTTAAGTGGTTGCTCACACTGGAGATCAGGAGGAATGGATAAAAGAATGACAAATATGAGATCATTACTGACACTCTCTTTTTTAAAAAACAGTAAAAACAATGGAATTTGTGTGGCTGACTCCCAAGTTAATTTGGAAAACCTTGATTAGTGGCTATAAAAATATTATTTTCCTTACTAGGAAGAACACCAGTTGCTCAGCACTAAGAGAAAATCACATTTTGTGTGCTTCTGCACCACTGCTGTATCAAAATCCAAGCTTATTGGAAGTATTTCACTCCAGCTATTTGTAATGAATGGAGACAGAATATACGTATCTTGCAAAACTCTCTGTGAATTGCCATGGGTTCATTTTCAAAGAATCCATCAAACCATTAGGCATGGAGCAAAAATGCTGCCAGCTTCTATCGGAGTTAGAGAAATATATTGAAAGGCAGAGTTGTGGAATGGCAGAAGCCATGCAGGACATAGTGTGATGTAACAAAAATCATTATTTGCATTCCCAGCAGCAGCCATGTGCACCTATTTCCAGGACTCCTAAGAAACAACCTTTCAACAATTCCCAAACATGCTGATGCAACGAGTGCAGAAAAATCAGACACTGTTGGTAAAAACTCACCACAGGAAAAATGTCCCACAGGAGCCTTGTGGTGCATGGCCTCTTCTTACTTTCTTTCCCTCAAGGTTTATATTTTGTTTACACAGACTGGGGACCAAAGAGGATTTTTATAACCCCCTGCTTTTAACCGTGTGGAAATTAGACATCTAATTTCATGCTTTGTGGTCAAAGGAGACCAGCATCACTAGAGCATAGTTTATCCCATCTGTCTTTGACATATGTCTTTGGATGGGACAAATACCCCTTTGTAAGTACTGTGTCTGCTCATTAATTATCGAGGGAGCCTCCACAAGTAATTTAGACGAGACGTATCACTTTTACAAGGTAAAGCTAGGTGAGATGGATGGAACTCTAGCTTCAGTGATCAAGACACAGTTCCCTGTGCAAGCTTACTATTAGTACCAAGATTTCTAGGAGTCTTTCTGTGCCAGCCAAGAGGGCATTCAGCCACTTTGGGTACCAAGAGGCAAGAATAGAAAAGACAGCTAACAAAAATATTCTGAAAAATAATAAATGAATCACACTCCAGAGGGTCAGATAAAGCTGAGTAAAGAGAAACATTTTCCTAGAGGTACTGGAATACTATTTACTTTTCTAAAAACTGCCAAATTACAATGACACTTTCATATCACTTTGTACTTTATGGAACTGCAGATTCACTATATTAGCATTGCTCTGAGTAAATTCATGAACATTTTCTCCCATTAGAACATTTCCATGTTTTTTTCCCTGGAGACAAATATATGTGTGGGCAAAAAGTTTGTATTTTCTGATGAGGAGAGTGAAAATAAAACCCTGCCAATATTTCATGACAAAATTTAATCAAGAAGCTTTTGGATCTTTTTTTCTAACCTTGATTCAGAATGACCTTTCTGTACTTCAGCAAATCTCTTTGGACTCTAAAGAAGAGCATTTGGAATACTATTTCAGAATTTCTGATGATTAGTGTTACAAGTCCATTATTTGACTACTCTCACTGAAACTTAGGAATACGTATTCAGTGAGAAATCTATGCTCTTTGACTTCTCGTCCCTGCTCAGAATTCAGAAAGCAATTGCAAAGTGTCAGACGACTTCCTGCAAGGGGGCAGATCCAATTTTAGAGCAGTGTCTTAGTGTGTTACAGCAGGCTTTATAATCACTCATTATGATGAAGGCCTCATTACACTGCGTGCTACAGCAGGAGAAGGCAGTCCCTACACAGATAAATTAGGTATGAGACAATTGCTGGCTCCCCTGCGATTTAGACGTTGGATGCAGGGGAAAACCTGTCTGCTCTAGGTCACAAATTGGATGAGTTTTAGGGTTATGTCAAGTGTAAATACCAGTAGAATTTGGACTTAAATACCGTTTTTAAGTTCTAATTTGCTTGTTGCGTTTGCACAACCAGAAGTGGTTACTTATAACAAGGTCCAGTTCTTCGGGCCACTATGAGGAGAAACTTCTGAACTCATGGTTAAATGCAAGATGCCAAATGAGGGAATTTCTAGATGCTTTCCAGCACTTGCTAACAAGTCTTTAGAGATACATGGTTTTAGAAAGCTTGGGTTCATTTCTGGTATTTCCCTGCTTTACAAATAGTTTCCTGCTGATAAATTAGATGCTGACTCGGGGTACCAAGGGTTTTTTACCAATTCTGGTAGAGACATATACATACATATATACGTGTATACATTTGCAAATGACTTATATAGTTACGGTTATGATTATATATATAGAGCTATACGTATACATATATATAATTTAGCAAACGTATTTTTCAAGTTCATAGTATCCCAGGAAAGACCTCTGGCTGGATTTTTCCCTTTTAAAAAAAGTGGTGCTTGGCAGTGCTGCATGTGGGAAACCACATCTTAGCTCGAAATCCAAAATGCTGACCTGACACCATTAGGCCATAGCTTGTACTTGGTGGCTGGCTACTTTCACATGCAGGTTTTAACTCTATCCCTCCTGACATCATGCTGGAACATAACCTGACTTGTTTACTCAAGGCCAGGTTTCTCTTTCCTGACTCACATTGTTACAGCTGGCTAAAGCCCTTAACTTTAAACACATGCTGGAAACTCAAGCTCATGTCTAAAGTTCACCACATGCTTATGTGGATCTTCAAATAGGCCACTGAGAAATGTCTTAGTCTGGGGGGTTTTATGTTTTTATTTCTTTCTGACTTTTAACAGACAGAATTGGGAAACTCACCAACAGTGTGGTAAGCTTTACCTGGGAGTAGAATATCCCACTTGGGTGAAATTTCAAATGAATGCAGTATTTACATGTCAAAGGTGTAAATTCATCGTATGTAAATACACTGGAAGTAGATTTATTGCAGCTGCTAATATTGCAGTAGCAGCAGGATTTTTCCCTGGGGTTTTGAAGGTCCTTTGGAATCCTAAACATGCCTCAGAAGCCCCCATTTTGGCTTGACTGCAGTCTGCAGCCAAACAAGCCGGTGAAATCTTTCCAAGGTGTATTTATCCCATCTCAGCTGCACTTGCGGCCGCTCTGTGAGGCACTGCTGCAGAGAGCTTGCTGAACCAACTGCTGAGGAGGAGTTCAACATTTCCCTCCACCCTTATGTCATATTCAAAGCGATATTATGGTTCCCCTCAGCTTTAGGAAGGTTAACACTCCTCCAAGAAATTTGGATAAAAAATTTTAAAAAAATTAGATTAGAAAACTATTCCCTAATGTATTTTATATTTTCACACCACTGTTCAAATTAATCCATACAATTTTCCTCTCAAGTGCAAATAATCTATTAGCAACCCCATATGATTTTAATATCCTGAACTGTCGCATACATGCATTAGAAAGAATATTTAAGCTACAGTGTCCTCCTCTCTTCCCCTTCCCTTCCCTCTAAATTTTTATTGGGCAAAACATGCAGACTTACAATGCCCCATTAGAGAGGAACCATGCAGCTAATCTTGTAATTACATTCAGAAGACAAAAAAAGGTGGGTGAGGGGTAAAAATAAATTTTAAACAAAAACCTCAAAATTGTTTTGTCATTTAAAATATTAATATTTTCATTGTTATTCTCAGTCCAATTTGAAAAAGAAAACATCAAGCAACCAAAGACCAGTAACACTTAAAGGACTATGGCTCTCCCTAAAAAGATGGTGTGCTAGAAAAGGTGAGGGAGATTCTCCCATTGCAGATGACAAAAAAGTGAACAGGGAGATGGAATGACGCAGAGAAGGTCACACAAAATTTCTGTATCAGGGCTCAAAGTTCATCACAGCTCCAAGAGTAAGTCTAGTTTTAACCACAGGTCCATACACCTTCCCTTGTGGAAATTCCTCCCTTAATGTTATGTAATGCATCTCTTCCATTTAAAATATTTGAGTTCGATATTATCTTTTGATTTGAGCTTGCAGCTATTCATGGAAATGTATTTGAATTCAAGATGAAAACGAACAATCCACTTCATGCTAATAATGAACTCTGTTTCTCTTGCACCGTTTAATTTAATATTGAAGTAAAAGTATTTTCTGTAATCTTTCACATTCTCACTCACACTCATTGTAGCTCTCAGCTACCTCATGCAGATTTGTGGGTATCAAAAAAAAGAGCTGCTGGGGCAGTGAGGGACTTTGCAAACTCTTAGACAAAGAAATCCATTAGGCTTGTGGGATAAGCTCAGGGCCTAAAGAATGCCTGAAGAGACTGTAGAGGATCTACTTTCAGGAAACTCTTCCTGGGCTGTCTGGAAGCCCAGCCGGATCTTTCCACCCTGGCAAGAGCAGATTGCATATTTTCAAAATGGTTAAATCTGGAATCTACAGTAAATGCTGTGACTAGTACATTACATCAGCTATGGGTATGAGCAACAGTAGCAATATTCATGTTTTATGTTATCTAAAAGTTCTTTGTTTCTGGACTGCAGAATAAATGATTATTGGACATATGGCATTATATATACAGAGTCACAGAAATCTGATTGAAGTAATGTTATATAGTTTGTATAGAATGTAAAGATCTACCAATATTATTGGCTGTAGTGTCTAATGGAAGATTTTAAAAATAGGCATTTCTTGTAAAACTTTAGCACCCTAAAATTTATTGTACTTTGGCACCACTAATTTGGCTTTTGACTTCCCTGAGTCCAGAACTCTGCTGTCCTACAAACAAGGGGCCTGTTTGCTGCAGGAGTGGAACTGGCAGATGTGGTTTACCATTCCAGCATCCCTTGACCTGGGTTAGGCTGTCTTGGGCTAGCTCTGATTAATACTGGTTTATGACAGTGAAAGCAGCACAGTTGCACAGAGCTGTGATGTCTCTTTTTTCAAAGTTCCTTTTCATGTTTATAGGAATCAAGGCAACATTAAGAGTGACCCAGCCACTCAGCAACAATCTCATCTCATTCTGGTTTTGATTTTACACCACACCAAACTAATTTCTTCTGACAAAACTCATGCAGGATCTTTTCTTGGAATAACCTCTAATTCACCACAGATGGAAGTTGCTGTGTTAGCTGCAGAGGAAGGCCACTCATTACTTGCTAAATATATTTTCTCCTATGTGATCTTTGCAGAAGGCAGATGTGTTGCGTGCCAGTCCTACACATGCACGTGTTTGCTTACAAATGCAGCAGCAAACACAGGAGGCCTGTTATAACCATCTATGCACTTGTCTTTTTGAATGAAATTTTGTCTTTGCTTGTGTATATAAAATTGGTTTCTCAGGAAAAGTACTTGGGGCAAGAGTGGCTGAAGGATCTAGCAGGTCCCAAAAGTCATTTATGTCTGTGAAGTCACAATAAAGCTGTTCAGTTTCTAGATTTAGTTTTGTGAAATGTACATGAGATTTCTTTATTTATTTTTTTTTTTAAGTATACCAAAGATAAAGCATAGGGTTAATTAGAACCAAATGTTGCTTAGGTTGGAGCACTGATGTTCTCTGATCAGTGTGATAATTAGCTTCAGATATTTTGAACAGCATTTACTCGAAAGATATTACATTACCTTCCATGTCTAAAGGGGCTTAGTAACAATAACTATTCTCTTCAAGATGCTGTTATTTTCCATACAAATAAGAAGACTTGACTGGACAACAACTGCAGGAGCATATCTAATTCCTTTTTCACAGAAGCAAAAATTAACACTTTACTTCTTACAAGGACATACACTACTCTGTTCTCTCATAAAAACCAAATAGATTATGATGGATAAGAATTCAATCTTGTGAATATTCCTATTTTCTGAAGATTAACCTATCATCAAATATCAAAATGGTGCAAAAATGGTCCTCCAAAAAAAAAAAAATCCTCTAAAAATTAAGTTATCATGACAGTTACTTTGACTCTTATGAAAAAGATATCTTTTGTGTTAAACTGATAGAAGCTGTCTGTTAGAAACTGAAATGTTCTAGGTGAATTCAGGTGGGCTTCTGATCCTGTGTCCAGTCAATACCCACCACAGGCTGACACAGCAGTGACAAGATCCTCTGATGTCAAAATGCATTTCTCTTAATTGAATTTATTTCTTTGTAAAATGAGTTTGTTTTCAGCAAGACATAACAACCATAAAAATAGCTCCAGACTGGCCTCTCGGCCGCCTGTAGCTTTACTAGTAAACTAAGAAGCAGAGATTTAGTAAGTGGAAGGGCTGGGTGGAGAGGTGGGGCTTGCAGCTCTTTTAAAAGTAGCCAAGTACATACTTAATTGCATTTCTGCAGGGAATACATTCCAGAAATGTGGGCTTGCTATCAAGAAAAGTCTGACAGCAACAAAACTGGCTTGTGGTTAGTGCACTGGACTGTGACTCAGGATATCTGCGTGCTAGTCACAGCTCAGCCACAGGCTTCCTCTTGATTTGGAGCCAATTATTTAATCTTATTTTCCCACAGGTAAATCAAGCAATAACTCTCTATCAGGGAGGTTGTGAGGAGAAAAATTCATTAATGGGTGCAAGATATTCAGAGTCTACTTCTAGACAAGCATTTTGGGAAAGGGATCAGACATCTTGCAAAATGAAGAACTCTACTGGGGTCTCAAAGAGTTTGCACAATATTAGATTATATGCAAATCATGGTAAGTGAACCAGAAAAGCCAATAAATAAATAATGCTTCATTTAATCTCATGCTAGTTGGAAGACCAGGCTTCTCTAAATCATGTTGCTACTGTTTTACCAGCTGCTGGATTACTCTGCTTTGAGTTTTTTGCTTGTTTGATGAAAGAGGGCAAAGAAGCTGTTAGGTTTTCAACCTAAAAACAAAATAAAACCCACTTTCTAATGTGGAAATTGCCTTCAGAACTGAATAATACCTTCTTAACATAATTTTCATAGATGAAAAGTGGAGCAAAGAAGAGCTCTTGGTACACAACAGGAAATGATTGGTAGAAACCATGTACCCAACGTTATCATGGCCACATGTCTGTGTAATGTGGTGGTGGAGAACAAAAATAGCTTATTAGAGTGAATTTTTAGCAGCTTACTTTGTGTCTTGGACACCAAAAACTGTCCAGTTGCCCATGCCAGTCTGCTGTGCTGGGCTCTGTCTAACCCAGCCCCTGCTCTGCACACACACAGAGACCGCTCCAGTAAATGGACACAGAGCCACAGCCTGCGGGAGATTCAGATCCCCACCAGCTCCCACCTAGATTGTAGTGCACATTTCTTACACAGACAGATGTGCAGCATTCTGTGAGACAAATTCACTCTGATATGAGTAGCCAGTGCCAAACAGGAAGATAAATCACAACAGCACAGGCTCTGTTTTACCCCTTCTGAAGGGCTCCACCAGAGGTTTGCTCAGGTTGTTACTCCATCAATAGAGACATATTGATGGACACTTCCTCAGTCAAGAAAGACTCTAACACACTGGCTGACAGCAGAGGAGGGGCTATCAATACTTATCTTTCATGTAATGCATCATTTTGATAGCTGTATCCTCAGTGCTGTCTTATTGCTGTGTCCTGCCCAGCCTGCTGGCAGGAGAGCCAGGGAAAGGGGAGGGTTAGCAATGAGCCTGCAAGGAAAGTGTTCATTGAGGACACAGACCGAAAGTGCCAGCTCCTGGGCAGGCAGCACATGCAATGGAAAGGTACAAGGCAATGAATTTCAGGCAATCATGTGAAGATGGGGATTCAAACCATAAAGCTTGGGCTGTTACCAAGTCTAAGACCAAAATATTAAAAGCCAAACAAAACCAAAGCGAATCTACTTTAGTTCTTTCTGCTTTTCTGATTTCTTAGTGTCAGAAATAGTGTGGGTTTCCTCCTGTAAAGACCATTCTTAGATCTGCCCTGCTTTACATCAATAAATCTGGATAGCCAAATGCTGGATGGCTCTAGGAGAAAAGTGATCTGGGCTCTGAGTATTCAGAGGAGAGTGTGAAATTATTGGTGTATATTCCATTCTTAGCACCAGGAAAAAAGCTTTCCTAAAGCTACATTACGCTCCAATGACTTTAGGAGGCCTGAGTCTGTTTCAGTTTTAACGCTGTTCATTCAAGTCTATGTTTTTTTACTGCTTGCAACTTGAACCTAATCTGCTGTTCTTGCGAACCAGCAGTGAACATATGCACACCTTCCTGTACCAGTTTCCTTGTTTTTCCAAGTTCTGACCACCCTTCACATTGCAGGCCCCAATTCCTCAAAAGAAAGGTAAAAGCACTGTTCTGATTTTATTGCAGCTACTTGAATGGGAATATGTTACTCTAGCAAAGTTTTCCAGGATCTTAGCATAGGAGAAACACATCCAACAAAAGTTTGACGGAATTGCCTGCCCTAATATCTCTGTTGTTTCCATGTAGAGAAACAGAAGATGCCAATTAGTGTTGTTTTTATTACCCTTGGGTTTTTTGTTATCTGTCTGTTTGGCCACAGTGTGTACAACACCCAGCAGGGTTCCACTAGATTTTATTTTTTAATAAAAGCTTGGAATACAAAAAAGTGACTCAAAGGACAAGTTCATGCCTACACAAGCATCTGCGGAATAATTCTTCTGTGTCTAAGAAAGAGTGTGGGAAGAACATCTAGGTTTTTGATTGAGAGCTTCCCAAATGAGCAAGGAATATCAGGACGTCCAGGACAGAGTATCAGGGAAGCTGGTGCAACAAGAGTGGTGAAAGATAAGCAGCAGCTGGGAAGAACAGAACCTTGAAAATTGAGATAGTGATTGCACTGTGGAGAAAGGAAAGATGGGGAAGACATAGGTAATATATGACTAGCAATACAAATAGCCTGAAAAAATACAGTTCAGCCAGAATATATACAAAGCAGGACAGGAAGAGAAGATAAACTCTCTCCCTTACAGTATCTTTATTTTGAATGAGACCATTGAACTACCTACTGTGGCATGTTAATTAATTTTTACATTGTTTCATTCTACATTACTGTGCTATTATTCAGGCCTGTATATAAAATCTGTGAAGAAGTATGACTGATTGTCTGTTTGAACTTTCAAACACTGTGTTTGTTTGGTTTTGATTGTTTCTTGCCATATGGTTAAGCATATGTTTAGCAGTTTTACTGGGGAGGAAAAAAAACCCAACAAAAACCCAACACATGTAGTATACAGTTAAGAGTTTAAAAGGTACTGGCAACATTTATTAGCTTCTAATGCAAAGCTAATGTTAAAAATAGTTAGTGACAGGATACAGTTTAAGGCTGAACAGACCTGTGCTTAGTTTCCTGTACCTCTAGAGATACAGGATCCAAGGACTTGGGAAAGATTGACTTGCTTAACTTCAGCAATCTAAAATTTATCTGAGTAGCCTGAAGTAGTTGCGTGGGGTAATTTTCTTTCTCCATTGATGACAGTTATCTCTGAGTAGTTTGTTTGCCTGCCCTCTCTGAAACCCCTACCTTCAAATGGGAAGTATCACCTTGGGGAGGTATCTGCTTCTCCTCTTTGATTACTGACAGAGACTAAGCCCTTAAATTGGATTGGACGCTTACCTTTTAGAAACAAAAGTTGTGTGTAACCTAAGCAATCCCATCTCATTTTATAACACCGGACAGGATGATTGCCAGATACTGCACAACTGCAGCAGAGAAGGATTCTCCTGTCGGGAGTGAGACACTGGAGTGCTTCCTGTTTCTTATGTTCCTTTTCTTAAGGTGTATTTCTTCTGCTTTTTTAATGTTTTGCATTCATTTCAGAACCATGGCCTAGCTTGATCCCACCTCATTACAGAGAGTTAAGTGAGTTATCTAAATGAGGAGCCTGGTTGGCCTTGCGTCCTGTGCAGATAAGCAGAAGGAAGAGGCCATGGAAAAGGCAGAGGGTCCCGAGCAGAGGCAGCTGTGAGTTGCCCCTGGCTTTACAGACTATGGACGGAGCCCACAGTGAGGAGTGCCAAGCTGAGTGCTGCATGCAACTGGTTGGTGCTAAATAGGAAAATATTGTGTTGTGACAGCTGCTCATAACTACTTGAATTCATCATCCTTTAGAGGTCTACTCTAATGGAGGGAAGCAATGAAGGAAGGCTTTTAATCCTTGAAAGAACTAGTCTTTCCCTCTAAACTCTGTCATAAATAGTGGATTAATTATTTCCCAAAGGGAGAGATAGTGTTTCATGCTTGACTATGATAACTCAAGGTAATCATCCTGATTTCGCCCTACAGTGTCTAACAAGGACATTTGAAAGTGTAAACTGATGAAAGAAGAAAAAATCAATAACAGCACAGAACACAACTTTTTGCAGATGCTTGTATTCAAAATGTACAAGGCATGGCAGCTACGTTGCTATTGGCTTTTTCATTCCTAAGAGAGTTCAAAAAGGGGTGAGGATCCTCAAGGATGACGAGATTTGTTTGTTAGATGTGTTTGTGAGCTTGATCTTCCAGTGGAATCATCAGGAATTAAAGTGCACTTTGAGACAGGCTGTTGCAAAGGAAATAGGTGCCTGGTCTTTGCTAACCGAAATGAAACCTTTCCCTTTTGGTGCAGAGATAAAAGTCAGAGTTTCATTCCAACACTCAGCTATCAGGAATGTGCCTTTCAGGACTAATAAGTGATGGTTTCTACACACGGCCTACTGCAGGATAGCTCAGCTCACACTCTTTCAACTCATGTGGCTTTTAATCAATAATGAAGCACTTGCAAATTGTTCCACGAAACTGTACAGGGGTCAGAATTAGGGAAAAGCCTGGACAGTGTTCAAAAAACTGGCTTTGCAAAGCAGCCAATACAACAAATATAGTGTGTCTTAAGAGAGAAAGAACGGGATGGGGGAGAAACGAGGAAGAAAAAGGCTTTCAAAACGTATCAAATGAAGCTTGTTTGATAATAGTCGCTGCAGGTGGGGAAGCTGATTTTAAGGGTGAAAATATTTAACATTTTATTGCACACAAATACTTTCATAAAGCAGTCATCTGTGTGTGTGTGAGTGCGCACGCGCGGGTACATGCAGCAAACAGAAATCTATTGAGTTCCACCAGACCAGACGTCTGCATTCTGGAGGGCTCATTGCAGCCAATAAATTTGACTAAAACTTCTTTTTTTTTTTTTTTATTTTATGAATTCTGCTATAAAAGCTAATCCTCCTTTCTAGACTTAGCATAATTACAAGACACTATTCTGAGTGCCAAAAATGTCAACTGAAGGTTGCAAACATGGGCACTTTTAAGCAGAACCATATGTTAGAACACAAGGAAAGACCTGAAGTAAGTGAATCAGTTTATCTTTTTCTGAAGAGTGAATTTATAATGCAACTTTAGGTCTAAGAAATAATAATACAGTCAGTGATAAATTACATTGCTCAATCATTTATTAATAAGCTTCATTGGAAAGAAAGATTTTATCTGTGCTCAAAATTCGTGAAGTTACAAAATCACAGATGTTCAGGGTTCTGGAGCCAGAAACCTACTATTAATGAACTCTCATTAATACCTAATCAACTTGTGATATTTTGATCCTGTGAGAGAATTGATGGCCAATAAAAATAAACTCAAAATGTCTTCCTATCTAGGAAAAAGAAAAAAAGTTATAAATCCAGGAATGCACACAGTAACCATGATGTGGTAACTAAGGTTAAGCAGCTTAAGGAGACGAAATGTTAATTTTTTTTTTGTATAGGATGGATTTATTCTGTCACCTAGACAATTTCAGAGTCTTACTTTGGAGGATTTATATAAGCATTCAGACTTAGCAGATGGATTCACGTGCAATACTTTAACTACGCAAAACTGCTTTCCAGGCTCTTCTGGATTAGGGTCTTACAAACAGACCTCTCTGGAAAAGAAATCCTTAAAAAAAAAAAGCCCTGTTCCTCTCTGAATGTTATTCTACTGCACTTAGAGTGTGGAATCTACTTAAACACATATGGCATTTGAAATCATATCATATGTATTTCTGTGTAAGAATGTGCTGGGTTTTTAACCCCTCAGTGATGACAAAAGGGGAAAGGCAAGTGTCTTTTGGGCTTGAACTAGGAACACAAAATTTCTTGCAGTACATCAAGGCAATGATCCATCTGGTCCACTGTTCTTTCTCAAAGGTGGCCGGCATCAGACTCTTCATAGAAAAGCACACCAATAGGCAGAATTAACACTTACAAAAAACCCCAATATTCTTAGAAAAAATGCATTTTAAAATCAAGTGAATTTATGCCCTTAATCAGTTGTGAAATTCTAAGCCTTTATTGTAAGCATGCAGAATTTCACCACCTTTACAATTATGTAATATGATTTTAACAACCCCCTCTTTTCTTTAATAAACTAAGGAATTTAGAGAAAGGCCTTGTAGAAACAGATCTACAGGATGCTTGCATGCAATACAAGGAAAACAAAATCCTTAATTCTCTTCTATGTGAGCTAGTCATCAGATTCCCTAAGCATCCTCATATCTGAGGTAAATAGAAGTCTTGACACCACAGCATATTATACTCTTAACATCATTAATTTAATGTCTGTGGGTCTTCCTTCTTTCCTTCCTTCCTTCCTTCCTCCCTCCCTCCCTCCCCCCTCCCTCCCTTCCCCTTTCCTTATCAATCTTTACATGCATCCCATTCATGACCCTTTTCTCCCCACTTTTTTGTGAAATCCTCTCAGAATTACCAGGAGAGAGGCCAACAGCCACACCTTGACATTTTGGTGGTGGTGGCCACACAGCACAGTCACCCCTCTTTTCTGGGCATGCCTTTCTGCACGCCCAGCAGTTCAGGGCTGTCACTGCCCTGCTACACCCACATCTCCCAGAGCAGCCTTCACCCCATGATGGACATCCCTGCTGGTGTGACGGGTTTTAACCATTTTTGTCTCTCGAGCAGAGAGTTCACCAATGTGACCACTGCAGCAGCTGACTCTCTCTCAAACACTTGCAAGAAACTGGGGGTTGTGAATGGCAGGATTTCTTGCTCTGTGATATTTCAGGGAAATGAGTTCAACATTAGCACTGCCTGAGCTTCCACAGAGAGAGCTGAACAGCTGAAATGATCACATGTGCTGGGTGCAGGTTTATAGAAGTGGGAGATTAATATTTTCTTTCATTCTGATAAAGGGAAAGGCTACCTTTGAAATTGAATTAGAAGATGATATTGTGACTACTGGTCTACAAAAATTAAAATAAATGTCATTAATTTTATGATAATCTATACCAATTTCAGGTGTTCACAAATAGGGTCAGGACATTTTATCAAGATGTTGACCTTGGCATACATTATTAAATCGAAAACTCATTTTCCAGGTACCTCTAATAACTGATGATAAAACTTGTTTTGAATATCTGCACATATGGAAGTTTGTGACCTGTAAGAGTTTCAGAAACAGAGAGCAAGAGATGAATTTTACAATTTTTACTAACTTAGACGTAGTTCAGATCTTTCTGAAGAAGGTATAGAATCGAATGATTGAATTAAATTATTGAAATAAAGAGCTGAGAGATTGCGTAAAGCTCTGTATATGCCTACCACCATGCCAGGCATAAGGGGATATTTTATCTCTGAAATAAAAGCTCAAAGCAGTAAATGATATGAATGCCACCACAGCAGAGGAGAAATCGACTTCTTTAACTTTATTCTAGTTTTGTGTCATCAGTCCATTGCCCACCATTGCAGGGGGACTGGCTGCCACCGCACAGGTGCAGTGCCAGAAACCTTTCTGAGTTCTGCCGACAATGTACCTGTACAGAAGTCTAGAGTAGTCCCATTTAACAGGGAGGGAAAATCTGCCCGGAAAGCTGACAGTTTTTTGCCACAGCTTAGAGAAGCCTCAGCTGGGTGAAGCAGAGGTTGAGCACAGATTGCAGCCACAGTTCCTCACAGTGCTTCTGAATATGTATGAGGGGAATTTGCCCTGCTGCCCCTCTGGGCAACCTCAGGATGGAAATGCACCTCTCATTAATGGAAATAATGAAAGGAATAATAAGAAACTGCATCATGTCTTTATAAATAAAACATACTGGACTAGCATGCATTTACTATAGAAAATAAGCAGAGGTGTCAACAGCAAAGACCCTGGAAACAACATGCAAAATAACATCATGAGGCACCACAAACAGCTCCTTTTTGCATCAAATGGACTAAGTGAACAGGAGGAATATTCAGTTAAACTATTGCCTTTTGCAGTTGAACCTCTGTTACGAGGCGAGATCCTGGTGTGTTTGTCAGTAGAACTCGTGGAGCTTCAAATCTATTTTGCAGTACCCTCTGGAGTGCCTTCAACGAATATGAACCATTCTAATGTTTTACAACAGTGCAGCAGCTTGTCAGTACTTTTGTTTCTGAACAGTGTGAGAGAAGTGCCAAACGATGCTATTGTAAAATATAAGAGTGCTTCAGCATGTTGGGGAACACGAGGTGGCTGTCGATGTGACATTGATTAATGACTGTGAAGTGTTAAAATGAGATATTGCACAGTCAGTCTTGGATTTTGCGTCAATCCAAGCAAAAAATTATGCCTTTAAGAGTAGTCCAAAATTCTGATCAGCTCCAAAAAATGGCATCATGTTTGGTTGATTGTCTGGCACTTTGGTAACTAATTCTGACCTGGTTATTACTAAAGAAAAAGAAATTATCAAACTAGAGAAAGTCAAAAGGGTCTATTGGTATGGAGATGGAAACAGAAGTCACTACTTATGTTACACACTTGGGACTTTGTGTTTAAGCAAGATAGATATTTTTTCTATCTATGGTCTAATCTTCCAAATTAGAACTCTAAAATTTATTCACCCACTATACAAACAAAATGCAATGACATATTATCTACTGCTTGTATGGCTCTGGGAATACACCACATGTGATTACATTTGTCAAAACATAAACTAGAGATAAATGAACCCAACAGCACTTTTAAAACTCAAGTCTAGAGATGGAAACAGAGAACAAGGAATGGAAAATGAGAATATTTTATCTGATGCATTTAGGATTTTTAAATGTACACAAAATAACAACATGTACTTCCAAAGCAGTAGGAAATTTACATACTTTAAAGATATTTAAAATGAAGTTTCCTTTCATTCCAAAATACATTAAAAAGAACAACACAAAAACCAACTGTTGAAATTGCTGGTTCAGTGTAGAAACTGTTCATTTTATTAAGATACTGTTTCAATACTACTTCTTAGTTTTGTTTTGAATATTCGAATATCATGCATTTTACAGTATATAAGTGACATACCCAAGCATTTACAACAAGTATCATACTTTGAAACTCTAAACAAACCAATCAGCACAATATTTAATTTCTGCATTTTGGTACCATTGGAATGAAATAAGAATGTACAATTAATTTTTTGCTTTGTCCCATTGAATGTTTTATGAACATAGAAGCCTCCTCATTATATGGTCATTATATAATTTCCATGCACAGCAGCAATCATGGACAAGAGATTGCTACCATGACTGTTACTGTTAGTCCCAGCTAAGACCAATGTCTGTTCGTGCCAGATACTGGACATACAGGAACACCTTATTCCAAAAATGTGATGAACAAGGAAAGTAGCAAAATATGAAAAAAGCAAACACCACTGTCCCCTTTCCTTATGTGCAAACTAAAATTAATATCTTATTAAATTGTTTCACTGAGAACACTTAGAAATTTTGTGCCAGAACTGAGGACTTAAGTTACATCTCAGCTGCGAACCTGTTAAGCCTTTTTCTTCTACAGAGGAAATATACAAGTGTAAGGCCCATTGAAGTGCCATGAATGGTGTGCCATGGTGTGGTTTTAGGTCTGAATGCAGAGAGCGCAAGGCTTACACGGAATCATCCCTCTCTGCACAGAACTGGAAATTGTTTAGTAGATGCCCAGTTGAAGCTACAGCCATTTATTTATGCTCTTAAAAAAAGTTAGTATCATTAATATAGCTGTAGTCTGGCAGATCTGTGAAACCTGGAACTCAATAATTATCATTATCATCAAGAATTTGACATAATAGTAGTTACCAAGTTAGTGTTAATTTCTGATTCAGTTTTTCCTTTGATCTTTCTAACTTAAAAGATAAAATGCACAGGTCTGAGAATTTCAGGAGAGATCTTTCTTATAGGCAAATAAGCATATCTCAGTTCAAGAGGAATGATTTAGTTAGAAAATGTGTTTGTGGCAGCAATAAATAAGTGTATAAGGTAAACAATTTCTTCTAATGATTAGTGAAATATAAATTCCTACTTACTGTGCAAGTTAAGCATATTAATTTTCTTCCTCAGCTTGCTTAGTTGTTGAACAAGCTATTCAGAACAGTAAAAAGTTTTAGTAAAAGTGTTTATAACATTAAAAGCTTAATAACCCCCAGAGCCTATCACTGGATTCAATAAAACTGTGAAGTTAATTTGGATGATGTGAATAATAAAAAGATGACTAATTTGAAAATCTCTACTGAGATGAGAAACAACATAAATTATTTGGCATGAGTTAATTTAGGAAAAAAATACTTCCCACAAACATTTGGATAGTAAAATATGAATTAAACCATCACATTTCTAGAAGATATTTTTAGAATACAGAGAAAAAGTAGTAATGGTATTGTAGATTAACTAAGACAGGCCTCTTGCAGAATAGCTTCTCAGCTATGAGCTGAGAAGAAACTGGATCACATATGTACCACAAAACTAGTTGTTATCTTAGAACTCAGCACCACAGATTAAATTAAAGGTGTAAAAGAATGTCATAAAAGAAATGCTTTGTATTTCCTAAGAAAACAAAACTAATGTTTTATTTCTTGCCTTCTAAACTTATAAATCTGGCAAGGATGATGCAGTCATGGTAAGGAGCTCTTGCAATAGAATCATAGAATCACAGAATATTCTGGCAAGGAACCTACAAGGATCATCAAAGTCCAGCTCCTGGCCCTGCACGGGACAGCCCCAAGAATCACACCATGGGACTGAGAGCATTGTCCAAATGGACAAACAAACCCAAAACATTCTGGTGATCACCAAGGTCATTCCTGTTCAGTTGTCAGTTTTGGCCTGAGCTACCCAAGCTGCCCAAAGGCGATCATTCCCAATATCTTGTCTGGACACAGTGATCACTGGTCCCTTCTCATTTACTTTTGTGGGAAAGCCTGAGAGACACAGAAGAGATATGGTGAAACCTTAGCAGTTTCAAAAGTTAAATGCAGACAAAAATGGCTCATGTAGGAGAAACAACACAGACAGGGGAAGGTGAAGAAATGAGGTCCAGAAACAAACCTGGTGAGAATTTCAGAGAGGAAATATTGGAACATGAAGGAAAACAGATGAAGCTTTTGGAGGATTAAAAGGACACATTTCCCTCTCCTTGGTTTCTGTAAGTTCCACCATATACAAGATGGGATGTTATGACTCTGAGGATTTATGTTGTACCCTCTACTGCTTTCACTGAGTAGTGCTTTGTTAGGAAAATATGTTGACCCTCGAACAACACAAAGAAATGGCAATAAGTCATTTTAAAAACCTTTCTGCTGAGGACCAGTTGAACTGAATGGATTACCTTGGACTGGAGCTAAAAACTGTTCATAAAAAATCCCACAACTATCAATAAAAGAATACCCTGAATTTTGCTTTCTATAGGCAAAATGCTGGAGAGCCGTGCTGCAAATGAAAGAAGATGACGTTCACATGCTGCGTCTGCACACTGTGTTTTCATAACAGCACCTGAAGCAGATGAGAGTTTAGATCCAGTGCAGAAAGTCTCTGTTGTAGCCAGCTACAGAAACACTGGCATCAAGGGCCACAGGGGATATCTAGCTCTGCTGTCAGAGCCTTCACTCTCATTAGTAATGAACTGACAGCCTAAAAATGTATTTAGTTTCACTGACTTTGAAAGACCACAAAACATTTCAAAGTCCTAAAAAAAACCAAACCCATAAATCCGAATCCATCTGAAATGTAATTTACTTTTTCTGCCAATTCAATACTAAAGTCACAAACTGAAATTTGATGGATTGACAGATTTGTTCCCACAATTCATTTCTGCTCTGTGGCTTGAGAAGAATTACTGTTTCTTAGCCAACCAAATAACCTGCTAAACTTATTTCTGTTTCATATTTGGTTTAGTTTTAACTTCTCTTGAATTGCTGCTTTTGCAGTAAAGTCATTTCCACTCAACAAGTACTTCTTGGCAAACAGGATTTTTGTTTCTTTGTTATTGTTATTTTCTTTATTTAAAATCTGATTTTGAATTCCAAATTCTAAATTCCTTTTTAACCAGGAACTTCTGTTTTGAATTTAAAGTTAGTTTTAGTTTGTAGATGCTCCTCTTCACATCATATGTTGTAAATACATGGAACAATCTTCTTTAAAATTATTTCCATTAAAAAAGTAGATACTTTTTAAAAGGCAAAATGGCATGGAAGGACCATCTTGTTGCATCATCTGAAATGGGTTTGAATGACCTCCTGCATCCACACTCTCATAGCACAGACCACTTGTGTAAAAGTGGTCCCTTTTGGCAGTGGTTCTTGCCTTGGGGGCACCTCTGCCCCTCAGGTGATGCAGCTGGAAGAGCCCACGAGTGCTGAGCAGTGTCAGCCTCACACCAAGGAGCTGTCGCTCACATACTGATAGATCTTTGAATCACAGAACCAGTTACATTTTAAAAGAGCTCTAACATCATGGAGTCCAACCCTTAACCCAACGCTGCCAAGCCCGCCCAGGCCACATCATGTCCCTAAGTGTCACATCTATAACTCTCACAAATACTTCCAGGAATGGTGACTCAAACACTTGCCTGGAGAAGTGCCAGTCTGCCCAGGTCCTTCAGCAGAGGGAGATTTCCAACCCATTTAATATTACCTGTCAAAACAGCCTAGGAATTAAAAGATCAAAATTAATTATCAAAACAGAAGAGAAATGTTTGCTTGTTGTTGTACGTCTGCTCCTCTGCTGGGTAAGACCCACACTTTCTCAGAGACAAGAAACAAATGTTTTCTGTCTCCATATGTCCTTCAAAACTTGAAAATTTTCATTTGATATGCATAGGTTTCACAACAATTCTCAAACTGAAACTCTGAGGAATGAAGCTGGAATTTAGAATAGTTTCAACTACTAAAAGTTCCTCATCACAAATTCTCCAGTTGTCTCTATGATGGTGTTTCTCTCAGCATCTGATTGTGCCAGAAAAGGTTTCTAGATTTTCTTGATGCATAGAATAGCTTCCCTTTCCTGGTTTGTGAAGTCATAATCTTCTTTTGCTTCCATAAGCTTTTTTTTCTTTGTGAAATGCACAGACAAAAAATCCTTACCAAATGTAGAGAAACAGTAAACATTCCTTATGTTTATCTCTGTTTAAAAACATTTATGCATGTTTTATGATTCAAAAATGTTAGAGGCATTGGAGAAGCCCTCATAACTTCAGTGGGCCTTGGCTCAGGGCCATGGCTTTCTTGTGTAAGCACAAGCTCATGCTACTTGTCCCCATTTTGACCTCAGATAGGAAAGGGACAATTCATGGAGTGCCATAGACACTACAGGCATTGCAGCTAAAGTGTGAGGTGGGTCTGAACCATGTTCACGAACAGATGATTCTTAGAGAAGGAGAAATACCTAAGAAGAAAGGACTAATAGAGCTAGAGCTAGAATAAATGTATTTTTAATGAGACTAAGGGAGAAGGGAGGTACCAAGGGCAGTAGCAGCATTCAGGGAGATGAAAAAGATGTGAATTTCTTGTTGGAGTGGAGGAGGTTTCTGTTTGGTGCAGTGGTTCAAAGCACAGACTGAATGAGATCAATAGGGAGAGAGGAGCCCTGCTCAGCTGCCTGGCGGAGGAGAGACCCTTACAAATCCCTTCCTGCTACAGCACACTGCAGAGGAGACAGGACTGACCTTTCAACAAAGAGAAAGACCTGCTTAGTTTTACCCAGAAAAACTCTCCAAAACCAGAGCTTTTGATTCTGTATTACCAGTTTAGGAACAAGAGAAAAAGGGGAAGAGAGAGATAAGGACTGTATTATTTCAGGTATGTTCTGTGGAGTTTATAATAGATTATTATTATTTATGATTTTTCAACACCTAAACACATACTGATGGTTTCCTGCACAAATAAAGAAAATACAATTTTGAAAACAGCCTCTCTTTTGTGCTTTCTCACTAGTCAGGGATTAAATATTAACTCCTTCAAATAATCCTCCCCCCAGCCATTCTATTACAATTTAGTTACACCCCAAGTATGACTTTACATTTCCCTTGTTATGTGAAATTCTCACTCTGCAGATTCTATATGCTATATTTGGCAATATAATTACTGTTGCCTTAAGCACTTTTTTCCCCCACAGAATATTTCCTCCTCATTTATATTATTACATTCCAAGAGAGTTTTCAGGAGCCACAGTGAGTTTCCTTGCATTGCCTCCAAAAAAAGTCTCACTTAGGCTATATTTTCTGGACTATAATAGTGACAAGCCACAGATGTTTCAGAATTGTGTTCAGGCAAAATATAAGCATAATTATTATTGTTGTTGTTGTTGTTCCTATTGAGCCTCTTGGCTACAGTCAGGGACAAGGTTCTATTGTGTTAGACTCTGTTTTCACATGTAATAGAAAAGACAAGTGTACAATCCCAGACTAATTAATTTAGGGGCTACTCCTAGCAGGTGCTGAGCAGTCACAGCAGCTAGATGGAGCATTAAGAACCACCTTACAGAGCCATAGCAAAGACACATGCCACCCACTGCAGTTTGGAGTTACCCCCTGCTCTCCTTTGCTAATGGTACCTAGTGTGTGTTTACACTGCTAACAAGCAGTTTAACGAAGAGGAAATTTTGTTACTTTCTGATACAGTTCTTTGGTGTATTATTTACTGGGAGATGACCATATCCTTGTATGTCTGTCCAGGGCAAATATTCTGAGCACATGCAGAGCCCTCCAAGAGGACATGACATCAGGCTGGGATGGGGGATGCAAGACCCAGGTGGTGTATTTACATCCTATCTTCTCTGGGAAGATATGTGTGTTCCGTTGGCCACTTTCCTAAATTTGCATTTAACTTATTACATGAACAGTTGAGACACTTATTCTTTGGCTCTGGAATATCAAAATGATAAATGGTTGACAGTTAACTCTTTTATCTGTAAAACAGACCTACATGGCTTACCAGTGTTTCCTGCTTAAGGGAAAATTAAAGAATGCTTTTCCTTGGTGTCATGTCTATACTTTCCAACAAAGAAGGTCTCAGATTCGCTTTTTGGCCCTAGATCAGCAATGTACTTGAAAATGTGCTTAACTTTAAGCACTTCCTCAAGTTCCATTGAAGTGTACTGTCAGCACTCAACAAATAATAAATCGTAACAACAATTGAAGCTAATCCACTTTCCTTTCAGAAAGCGACATGATAATGCCATAGAGCAAATATTATATGCAAAAAATATTCCTTTGTGAAGTCACTCAATGGTACTTCAGCATGGGCTTAAATGATTTGCTGAAACAGGTTTTCAAATGAGTTTGTATAATACAACAAGATCAAATTGCAATGTGTGTTTTTCAAAATGTCGTCCTGATCCTGAAAATTACTAGGTGAGTAATTTAATCAGTGTTTTCAGAGTGTAAGTGTAGGCTGCAGCTGAAGCCAGAAGGCAAAGGTGTCAAATCCCATTAACAAATACAATAAGTAATATAGGTGATTACGGTAGCTTGCTGAGTACCTTCTGGGAGATGCTGACCTCGAGGGATTGAATGGTCTGTACTTCCCAGAAGATACTTGCAGTAGCAGAATAAGAATAATACAAAGAGGTATTCTAGTCACTAGTCAAATAGGTATTTATTGTCTGTGAAAGTTGTAAGGAAAAACTGTAGTTGCAGGTCTTTGCCTCAGTAGGAGCTGAAGTTCCCAATATGTTGCAGTGCTGGAAGTCTGTCTGAATGGCCAAGTCCAGTTTTTTTTCATTTAACATAGTCAGATGACATTTTTAAGGAATACTTACACTCAATAACACCAGTATTGAGAACTAGGCTAAATGAGCTCCTGCTGGTTCAGCTAAATGACTTGTGGCTCCTAAACCCACAAGCTGAAAGTCAGGCAATGAGAGAACACCAACAAACCTTGCACTGTGGAGTTTTCTTCATTCTGAAGGACACTGGAGCTGCAAAGCACACTCTGGGAAGCGGATCCAAGGAGCAGCACTGGCTGCGGCCAGGGAAGGGCAGGGGCTGCCGGGGCTGCCTGGCTGAGGGGTGGGGGTCCCTTGGTGTCCGTGTGGGTGCTGCTCTGGGCACTTGGAAACAGAAACCTGGAAAGCACAGTAACAAGAATCTTTGTGACCTTGCAGGGTTAGGTTTGCTGTGGAAAGCTTTTTTTGCTGAGTTTCGAGCTGCACTTTTGCTGCATAAGGCAAATTAGACCACATGTGCCAGTGGGACTGGGGGTTGAGAAGGAAAAGAAAGGGAAGGAGGAGGGACAGGGGTATGGCAGGGGAGTGGGACAAAAATCAAATGCCATTGTGGTTTTCTCACATGGTAATTATTTACTTTTAAACAACAATACGAAAAGCAAGCACAGCTGGAGGTTTGGCACTTCCAGTAGTATTCATGGGCCACTTTGGGTTCCTTTTCTTCCTGAGAGTATGTAGACAAAAAAGATGCAAGAAACCTGTGGGTAAAATGTCTCCTCCTTGATCTCCAATCTGTCTTGCTGCAGCAGGCTGAGCACAGTCCCTGTACGCACTCTGGGGCAGGGCTACCAGAAGCTCAGCTCACTGTGGTTTCGGCAGGCAGCCAAGGCCACCTCACACTGCTGGCCACACGTGCCCATCAGCCACATCAGCTGAAGTGACACAGTCACACTCACCTCCTGAAAATAAGGAAGGCATGCTGGATTCTTTTAAATTTCTAATAAGGCATTAGAGAGCGAATCAATGTTAAACTTCCTGTTTTCCTCAAGATTCCACTGTGTCAGGGGGTGGCAGCCATTCCTAGCTCCAGAGTATAATCTGGGAATGCAGCTGCACCATTCCTCCAAGTGTTAGGACATGCTCTGTCAGCTGTGCCCTAGCTCTGTCCCTTTATTTAGCACTTGAGCATTGTCTGATGGTTCCCAGGCATAGCTATTGATGCCCAAGAAAGGCTTTGGAGAAGGTGGGGCACCCTGGCAATCCATAGAGGTTGCTGAGTGTGTGGATAGGGTCATGTCAGTCTCACTGAGTACAGCACTGCAGGGCCAGGAAATAAAAGGAGCACAGTTGATGAAAGAGCAGAGCTCAGCTTCTTTACAGGAGCTGAATACCCTGCAAAGAAGAGATCTGGGGAATATTAGGGAGTATGAGTTATTCATAATTCATTGTTACTGAGGAAAAGCCTTCAGGATACTTAGCTGATAAAAAATATATTATTTCAAAGATGTGATTTGCCGCATTTTGTTGAGTTTCTATAAAGAAGCAAAAGCTAAACAGTACAGAAAATGGCACATTTTGGTTCATTCTGTTCTCTTGTCCAAAGCTAGGAAGCCCAAACATTGTTTGAAGACTTTTGTGTTCAGAGCTTTTGCTATCAGCTGAAACCATTTTTTCCCTTTGTATTTCCTCTCAGAAAAGTTAAGATCTTAGGGTTGAAGAACAATATAGTAATTTTAAAATTTAAAAGATCAGTTTGAAGAAGATGCCCAGTATTTAAAAACTCAATTAGTTTTTGTTCTAAGCAAGTTTAGTTATCAACAACACACTGAAATCTCAGATCATCAAACTATAGGTTCTTTGGCTTAGTAGTGATGCCAGTATTTTAAAACTTAGTCATGCTGAGTCAAGAGAAATGGTTTTCTGGAAAATGTATAGTTGAAACCCTCTCTACTGAGGGTTCCTTCTTTTTTTCCCTTTCTCAGTCCTTCTCCCAGATTATCAAAATTAACATGACCTTTTGGAAGGGCTCATTGTCACAGAATATGTTTTTCTCTCATGCAAAATCCAGCAAATAATACCTGCCTATCATTAGGTAAAGAGAGTATATTTTTTAGTGCCTATCAGAGGAAGCAACCTGAGCTTGCAGGAATTTCCCTCCAGCCTGTGCACAATCCAGGGATCAAGAGGCAACTGCCTTGCAATGCTGGCCCTGCGTAACTCTCTGCCCACTAGTAATTCATGCATGTCTAGTTTTAACAAGTACTAAATTGGGAGATTCTAAAATACGACCCTCAGACTGCTTCAAAAGCCAGAAGAGTAGGGTAGGGCCAAAGGCTCTTATTGTTGCAGCGAAGCTTCCAGACTCTTATCCTTACTTGTTATGGAAAAATCAGATTTGGATCTCCCGACCCGGCATTACAGGGTGGGAGGGATATTGTATGAACACAGATTCACTCTCAGCACAATGAAATAGGATGGTGCTTTAAGGCAGAACTATCATTTTATTCCACGTCTCTATACTCCCTTGCACAGTGGGAGTCCCTGGCTGACTCCAAGCCCTACTGTTTTGTGAATAATATCAACAACAATAACCATTTCAGCTATTTCTAGTAGGAATGGGGAATGTAATTGCCAGTTGCCCATTTGATAGCACAAAACTGTTTTAAAAAAGCATAAGAAAAAGCCCAATACCCACAAAGCAAGAAGAATAAAGTCGATTAAAATTAGCTTTACACCCTCGTGTATAGGTTCTCATCCATTGCTGGCTGCCTGTTCATCTGCATGATTCCTCCATCTGTCTGACAATTCTGTACTTACTTTCAGTCTTTATTAAGATTCTTTCTAGTAAAATGCTTTAACACTTTTGTCAAAAAGATGAAGTCTTAGAAGAAGGCATCTTTAACAGATTTTTATGCTGATAGATCTCTGCATCATGCTGAGATATGATGAAGACACCAGTATTTAATTTACACAGGTGTATAGCTTAGCCAAGTGTGAACAAATACATTTTTATTTTATACTGACAGACATGCATTAGCTTTAAATACTTCTTTTATAAGATAATATCTAGATCTCTGGTGATTTCTATGCTGTCTCATAAAACGGAGTGAAGCATTTCATTTTGGTAGCTTGTGCTGGAAATCTTATTTGCTACCCTTCACTCAAAGACTTTAACTGCAAATGAGCAGCAATTGTGGAATTACCTTCCTGGGCCATTTTAGGGAGTTTTGGTCATTTGTGTGAGATGTTCTGTGCCCCCACCACAGATTCAGGCTGCAGTGTGTAGAAATGCACTGCAGACTAAAACTAAATAGTCACCTAATTACTTTGATTCAAGGGAATTAGGTTACTTACCTGAGTAATTAATATGAATGTTTAATTAATAATTTTACTTTCACATGAGTTATTTTTATTATACTTTTTTTCCTACAGGAAATTAAAAACTTAAGTAATATTTTCAGACAGACCAAAATGAGATTACTTTAAACCTATGCTTTCTAAAAGGGTCTGCTGTTTTAAGGGTCTCTCACTGACCTCTCATTGACTTTCTCCAATGTTGTATTGTTATGTCTAATAGAAGATAAAGGCAGATTAATAATAGCCAATGACTGGAGTACTGAGTCAGGGCTGAAAATAGCAAGTGCCCTACACAGGTCATGTCATATACAGTGTATGCAAACTGCAAGGAGACAAAGAAGATTAGAGAGCTTAGATAATAAATAAAGAGGAAATGGATCCAGTCCTCTACTTTTAAAGCTGGATTCATATGAAAACCTAAATGTACCAAAAATTTGAAGGAAATCAGATATGGATAGTTGAAATAATCCCCAGTTAGTTCAGGATGGGGTTCAGGGTTAGTTCAGAGAGAGTTCAGAGGAGTTTTCAAGCACAAATTCCCTTTTTCCTTTATTCAGATGTTCCCAGTGTGGAGCTTGTGAGCAGGAAGGTCACCAGTCCAAGCTAGAGGGAGACCAGATGAATCTGATGAAAACAACTTTCACCTTTTCCATGAAGAGAATACCACTTTCTGTTAAAGAAGGTGAACCAAGTGTCCACATCGCTACCCTGAAATGTGCCGGGAGAAAACACATTATTCTTACAAATATTTCTTATATGAGATACACATGAAAACATGTGGCCTGAAATGCTTCCCAGCAATTGTCAGCAGCCAAGGGGCTCCTGTGAAAACCCTGTGGAGCTGCTGTGAATTTGTGAGAGGGGCTGGCATTGACTGCCTGCCTGTCAGGAGGCAGGTTCACGGCTGCTTAGCAAGTCCCTGAGGTGAGCTGCCACCAGCACCCCATAACTGATTATGTGCAGAGCACAACACCCTCATTTCCCCATTCGCGTACACAGCAGATGCAGAGTGTCAGCTGTATTTCAGAGTTTGTCAGCTGGAGTTTCTCTGCCAAGAAGGCTCTAAGCAGAGTGCAGTGGTGTCTGCAGATACGCCTGCAGTGACAGACCCATAGGCTGCTGGAGATTGAATACTAAAATGTGATTTATTTCCCCTGGTGGTTCTGGCATGTGTGTTTCATTGTCTGGAATACATACTATGTTATTATTAGTGCTCAGCTCTGTGTTTTAATGATCCTCTAGGAAACATGGAAAAGAAGATGTGTGAAATAACCATAATGTCCAAAGACAAACATGTACAAATTGAAAAGGGTTTTGTTAATAGAGTGCAAGAAGGTCTGATTATAATGAAGCATAAGTTCAATGCTGGGGTGTCAGACCTCTAGGAAGTAGCAGAGGTTTGACTTCCCAAGAAAGAGTTTTGCTCAGTAATTTCTGATTCTTATGCTTACTTGGGTTGCTGCTGGAAGTGCATGAACGAATCCCATTCATAAATAAAGGGATTTGTGTGCCTGCCTACTTCCCTCTCCCCTCCCCTGCAGATACCCCATTTTAAACCTGTACTCTTCTAAGTTTAACAAACATGAGAAGAAATTGTTAAACTCTGGTAATTACCCAAGGATAAAAGTGATGTATTGTTTCAAACAGGGTTTCACTCAGCATTAATGACAGCCTCTGTCATTATTAATGGATATGAGAATGAACTGGGAAAAAGAAGGTGGTTTTGGTTTTTTTTCCCTTAGTTATTGAAAGTTTTTCTCACTTTCTAAAATGAAAAAATATGTAAGAAAATAAGGAAATGCATCCACCTTTGTGGAAGAGTTCTCACCAATTCACACTTTTGGAGGCTGTAGCAAGGTGGGTATCAGCCTCATCTCTGAGGAAACCATGGTGAGGACAAGAGAAAATGTCCTCAAGCTGTGCCAGGGGAGGTTCAGGGTGGACATGAGGAAGAATTTCTGCTTACCAGGGAACTGGTGGAGTCACTATCCCTGGAACTGTTCCAGAAATGACTGGATGTGGCACAAACTGCTATGGCTTAGTTTACAAGGTGGTGGTCAGTCAAAGGTCGCACTAGATGGTCTTGGGGAACTTTTCCAACCTTAATGTTTCTATGATTCCTTCTATCTGAAATAAGGGAAATCAATCTATTTTTTACGAAATTGTCAAACTAACTTAAATTCATTTTAGGGATCTTAAACCAGGCTATCAATGACTAAAATACCTACATATTGACCACAGAATCCAAAGTTAAATTAAGTCAAATATTGTTTTACTGTGTAAGTCACTAACAATGTTATTCAAAATTATGCTGGAGCACTGCAGAACCCTCATATGTAACAAGAGCCAGTCACTGCTGAGAGCTAAGAGTTTCTGTAATACCTAGAAAATTCGGGTCTCCTATTCTTATTTTTTTTTTTCGAGTGGAGAAATACAATCCTGACCGTTGAAATTACTTTAAAAATACTGACCAGAATATGAGTAGTTGAGTTCAACTCTGTAGGTGAGGGCAGTAGAATCTGGTGTATAACTTACAGGGCTCTGATCCAGGAAAGAGCATAAGCAAATGCTTAAACCCATTCCTTTTCAGGAAAGAATTTCGGCACATCCTAGATTTTAAGCATATGTCTAAAGTTAAAGTCAAGCATATGGTTAAATGTTTTCTTGAATGGAGGCTTTCCCGGTTGAAGGCTTTATAGGGCAACGTATGGCATTTTCGAGGAAACCTAAAACATTCTCACTCTTCACAGAAAGACAGAGAAAGACAAATCTTTTTTTAAATACCTGCTTTATCGAATTCTATCACAGAAGGATATATTTGGATTTATCGAATTCTATCAAGGTTTAACATAAAACCTATGAAGTGCAAGAACAACAAAAACAAAATATTAATTTTGTAGGCTCATTCAATAAGCAGACACAGATCTCTAGAATTTTCAAAGAAGATAAATTAGTCCCTAATGCACCATCAAAGAGAATGGCAATGTTACCTAGTATATTTTGTATTAGCCTTTCACTTTATCTTCTTTACTAGAGTTTTTTCTTCTTACCTTTTTTATGTTTGCTGAGAAATTGGGTCATGACTGCAGTCAGGGAACACACAAGACATGTAAGTCATAAATCTCCCTACTGCAAGCTGTTTTCCATTCTGTTCTCAATTTATTTCTATTTTGTTAATAATAACCCCACAGCCTAATTCAGCAGAATAACGTGGTGCTCGACTGTGACCAGCCTTGAACAGACACATGTGATGAGCTTCTGAGGAAGTGGAAGGAGCCTCTCCTTCCAACTTCTTCCAGCTGTGGTGCCCCTGGCTGGGACAGGCTTCCTCAGGAGGAGACTGAGCCATGTCCATGGATGCTCCTGCGTGCAGGTCAGGCTGCAGCTTGTGCCCTGCTGACCAAACATTATCATCTAACCAGTTATTCTCCAGAAGTGTCCCCAATGGAGGGGAATAGGGAGGAAGGGATGGGGGAATTTGTCCTTTTGTCTCCCTCGCAAATCTTTTGGGCGTGGTAATCACATGTTCCAGCCCAGAAGGTTTGGTTATTGTTGGCATATTTACATGCTGTTAGATTCCCTTTCAAGTAAGAGTTCTATTCAGACAATAACTTGTTTCTAAGCATTTGTTGAAGAAAACAGACATCTCTTTGAGTGTGAGTCCTGCTGGATTTTTCAGGAGGGAAGAGGTTTATTATTGTTCATGACAACCCCAACTAGCAAAAGGATGCCGTAAGTTACAAGTCAGACACCTCACTTTCAGTTTGGCTCTTTAATTCATCCCAGCTCAAGACAAAAAGTACCACTGTGGAAAGCAGGGAACTTCTCTAATTATTTTCATTATAGCACAAATAAAACAAGATATTTAATTTTATTATTAAAAAGCCTTCTTTTTTTACTTGGTCCTTGAATATTTCACCCGAGTCTTTCTTTAAATCTGGTTATTTAGGCTGCCTCCCATATTATGCATTTGGTGTCTCTTTTCTTTGTCCCCTTAAGGAGACCTGTGGAGGTCCTGGGAAGCCCAAGGACTCAGAGCCAAAGATGACTTATGTGGGTGGAGGATGAAGAGAGGACAGATATGCATTAGATTTCTGAACTATGCCTTTCAGGATGTATCTGTATAATAATGAAGGGGTTTTTTCCCCTTATCCTCTGAAACATTTCAAGATAAATAGTAAATGTTAAATCCTGACTGACATAAAATCAAGGCCACTGTGAAAATGAGAACTGTTACCTCAATAAAGACAAGTCAGTACTGTTGCGACAGAGGCATCCAACTGATAATATACAAACTTAAATCAGTATTTCAATTAGTCAGAAAGGGAGTTGAAACAATTTCCTCTGAAATCTCTTACCAAAACAATGATTATATTGGGGCAGGATATCCATTCTGAGGGTTTTGGACAGAACTCCCCATCTAGACTGGAAAAGTGTTCCCAATAAAAATGTGTTAGAAATGAATATACTACTATGAAAACCTCTGGGTTTTCTCTCTTCATTAGCATTTTCTGATGAAAACAGGAAAACCTTTAATCAGAAAACATCCTGTCAGTTTCAGCTGATAAATTATCATCAATAAATTAATGTTCATCCTTCTCCACAATCCCTCTACCACCTCAATATCTGCAGAGCAAAACACTGCCTGCAGATGAAGTGTAAAAACACAAAATACACCCAGCAGTATGTCCTTTCCCACTTCCATCAGTGTGTCCAGAAAGAAATTTGTGATAATTTCTGATCACCATTTCACTCACCTTCTCTCAAGTCTGTTGTCTGAGCTCCCTCAGGCAGTGGTAAGGATGCACTAACACCCGAGGTACCTTTTCTTTGTGGAAGAGAGAACTATAGCAGGAAGTGCAGACCCAAGGCCAGAGAATAAAGAGGAAGACCCCGAAGATCATTGTCACCATCGTCCTTCCTCTGCCAACACTGACTCACAGGAAAAGGCACTGCTCTTCCTTTCTTTTCTCTCTCTGAACTGTGAGCCAGCCCTGTTGATGCAAATGACAGGTTTTGTTTTGTTTTTTTTTTAGCGTTTGACTTCTGTCCAACTCTACCTGCTTTGCTTCAGCTTGGGGTAGCTGATTATGCTAAAATAAGGCAGGTCAAGTTGCTTAGAGATGAGGAATAGGGGAAAAGGAGACTGTGAGGACGGGAAAGGAAAGGGAGAAACACCACCGAGACAAATACCATAAAACAAAACAAAACAGAGGCAGGGTGACTTCACGGTCATCCTGGGGTCAGAAGGACAGAGATGTAATCAGAGTAAAGAACAATCTGAGGAAAATGGAGGCAAGGCAGAGGCAAAGAAAAGTGTACTGAGAGGGCTGTGACAGGGAGGAAGAGTAGACAGAAGAGAGAATTAGGCAAGGAAGGATATAGGCAACTGAGGAAGGCTGCTGGGGGCGGGGAGTGGGCAAAAGCTTGGTGGTCCTGGGATGATCTATCCAAAATTGGGGAAGACAAAGTGAGGGATGAACCTGAAGAGAAGCTGGTAGAGTAAGGAAATGTCTAATGTTTTTCTGCTCCTCTCCAGCCTATAAACGACCTTCTTTACTGCTACTCAGCCCTTCAGTATTCTTTATAATGAGTATAAATAATTTTCAAACCAAAATGAGTAGGAGATGACTTTGAAACTAAATATGGCATATTTCTCAAAAGAGGGATGCTTCCTGGGAGGTGAAGAAAAGGGAAGGGGGGCTAGGAAAACAGTTACAACAGACAAAGAGTAAATATTAAGAGGGAACAGCTAAAGATAAAGGGAAGAAGATGAAAAAGATAAAAGTGATGGATGAGAGGAAGAAAGGAAATAGAAGGAGCCAAAATAATGAGAACAAAGGAAAAGAATAAAGAGAAGGAAGCAGAGAGGAGAAAAACACACATCCAAATGAATACCTGGAGTTCTTAATGATTAATATATTTTCTTTTACTGAGAATGTATTTATGCTGCACTTAAATAGTAGATTGAGTCACCATTTACACCTTTTCAGAGCAAGATACCAAATTTGAGCTTTTTAGGGTTAGAGTGCTCAAACTGATTAAGATACATTCTCAGCAGGATATGCCATGTCCCAGCTGCAAAATTAATATTTTCCTCCACTTCAGTGTACATAAGAAGACATTAAAATGAGTGGAAGGAAACAAATCTTCTCTCACTTATACCTATATTTTTTAATTTGAACTCTAATTAGTAAAAAATAATTAATACAATGATAATGTTTTATGAGTATAACTAGATATGAGAATTTGAGGGAATCTAACCAGATTTACATTTGACTCTTTCCCAATAAGCAGAAGGGGAAAAAAAAGAAAGAAAGAAAATGGAAAGGAATTTATTATGTGGTATCTTCAGCTATCTATATTGTCCATGGCATGGCTATTCGTCATGAACAATGTATTCAGACTTTATAACCCAAATATTTTGCAAACAAATAACACCTTAAAACAGCAAACAGTACAATAGAACAAGCTTTATTGTGTCCCTTCCTTTTCACCAATATACACAGCAAAGGAGACATAGGAGGAAATCAAGTGTAAATGGCATCTTCAGTAATGAAGGAAAAAGCTGGATATCCACAAGTCTGTTTCCTAGGCAACTGAATGGAGGGACAATCAGAATCTCTCAATTGCACCCCATTATAGATATTTTCTACACAGACCAGTAAAAGGAAGAAAAAGGTGATTGGAAAATCTTCAGCAAAAATCATCCTGGAGCACTTTGAAAGCATGGGGGAAGTGAACAGATAATACATAAAATGGCTGCTTACGTGTAGCTCCTGATTGCAATCATCTTCAGAGCTGTAAGAAGAAGGATGACAGGAAAATCGTGCATTTAATAAAAGGTCCCAGATTTCATCCCTGACTCTTAGGATGGGGCTGCACTGACAATTATATTTTATAGGAATATCTCACAAATGGACCTTGACACTGTGGATAGAGGGATTATTCTGAAATATGCATTGTAAATTCACTCTCTGCCTTTTACTTTGGCACCCCACCAATGCCATGGTCCAAGACTGTTAATAAGACCTGATGAACCAGAGCTCTTGTTGATCCACCAATATCACTTCTCTGAATAATTTATAGAATGCACAAACTTAGGCAAATGAAATAAGCATATGACAAGGGAGTTCATTTTTTCTGCACTGGCTAATCTCATAGTACCAAAAGTAACAGTACATGCTTTATTCAGGAACATACTGGGGAGAAAAAATAGATATGCAAGTACTTAGAGGATAAAAATATTACGAGATATCAAAGCTAGACAAATAAATGAATAAATCTAGATGAGCCATATGGACTTATTGCATCCCTAAATATTACAATAATAAGTATTACAGCTATCCTGGCCATCCAAGGAAATTTTCTTGGTACAGCTCAGCTAAGGAAAGACTAAATTACTTGTTACCATATATGCCTTCACTCTTCTGCCCTGTCCCAGCAGATTTTCTTTTTTCACTTCTTCATGTTTTGTCTGGGGTTTTTTTGTGGTTTAGGGATTTTTTGGTGTTTTTTTTTAGTTTTTTTGTTTTGTTTTGGGGGGGTTGGTTTTTTTTCCTTCTCTTTTTGTTGTTTGGGGATTTCTTTACTGTGAGCCAAAGTCTAAGGAACATCATACTAGTTTTCTAAGGCTGACCACACCAGCACAAAGTCATAATAGAACCAAAGAATCATGGAATCATTGAATGCTTTGGATTGGAAGAGACTTTAAAGATCATCTAGTTCCAAACATCTTTCACGAGACCAGGTTGCTCAGAGCCCCATCCAACACGGGCTTGAGCACTCCCAGGGATGTGGCATCCACAACTTTGCTGGGCAGCCTGTTCCAGGGCCTCACCACCCTCACAATAAAGAATATTTTTCCTGATATTTAATCTAAATCTACTCTCAGTTTGAAGCCATTCCCCCTTGTCCTGTCACTACATGCCCTATTAAATAGTCTCTTTCCATCTTTCCTCGAGGTTCCCTTCGGGTACTGGAAGGCCACATTAAGTCACCCTGAAGCCTTCTGTTTTTCAAGGCTGAACAATCCCAATACTCTCAGCCTTTCCTCACAGGAGAGGTGCTCTGTCCCTCTGAGCAACTTAGTGGCCTTCTCTGGACTCACTNTGGTGCAGCCCAGGACACATTTGGCTCTCCAGACTGCAAAGGCACATGGCTGGGTCATGTCCAGCCTCTCACCCACAGCACCCCAGGTCCTTCTCAGCAGAGCTGCTCTCATTCCCTTCATCCCCCAGCCTGGACTGATACCGGGGCTGCCCTGACCCAGGTGCAGCACCTTGCACTTGGTGATGTTAAACCTCATGAGATTCCCATGGGCCACTTCTCGAGCTTGTCCAGGTCCCTCTGGATGGCATCCTGTCCTTCAGGTGTGTCAGCTGCACCCCTCAGCTTGGTGTCATCTGCAAATTTGCTGAGAGTGCACTCGATCCCTCTGTCTGTGAAGAGGCCAAAGTGCACCCTATCATCTAACCTGCCAAACCTTTCCTCAATTATTGTGTTCTAAGAAAAAAAAAAGACATAACTTATAAACAGAAACATTATATTTCCTGATTTGGGCTGTGAGACAGAATACATCTTTCACACTGCAGCAACTATTAAAAAACTACACAAAAAACATTGTCAATTCTGATTGAGTTCCTTCACCAGGGATTGCAATTAGTCCAGCATAATAAAAGGGCATAGATGAGAGATAAACACTATCAGAGAGTGCTTCTGGATAGTGATCGGATTTTTTTTTTCCCTGGAATTTCAGGACTTCTTATATTTGTGCTCATTTATGGTCTTATCTTATTTCTCACAGAGGAATGGTCTATTTGTTGAGGGACCAAATTAAACCTGTTTACACTCTACTTGCCTCAGGCTCTTCATTTTCAGAGGAGGTATATTTTGGCTCATTTCCAGAGGGTTCTTTTGTTACTCTGTAATTGATTGTTCTGCTTTAATGGGTGGAGTTCAAAATATTCATATGTATTGGAAATTTTACGAGAAGATGGGGATGGCAAGTGTAGAACACTTTTGTGTAGGCAAAACTTATTAAAAATATATGCAGGAAGAACTTGGAAGGAAACAAAAGACAATATATCTTGGAAATATTGTATTTGGGCAGTAGCAGTGTGCATACTTTTGATGTGGGGAATGTGAAAACTTTTTTAAAAGTATCAATTTTTATCCTCAGCTACAACCAAATACAAGTTTTAATGAATAATTCGACATAATTATTTCCTCTGGGATGGGAAGTCCATAAGACAGATAGATAGATAGACAGATGGATGAATGAATTCTGGCAAAATAGCTATCTTCTGAAATGAGTGAGAAAAACCAACAAAACCTTTGTGCAACAAAATTTTAGTCTGAAAAACAGAAGTACTCAACTGTAGGATTGCAGATCAGCTTAAAGCTTCCACTACTTTCTATCTTCACTACTTAAAAAAACCACCCCTCTTATTTAATCTGAAACAGGTGGTAGGAAAACTAGCATTTGAGCAGCAATTCTATCAGCAGCAACATCACATCATACACTAGAAAAAACAACTGATTGAGCCTAACCTGAAGCTCTGTCCACAGGTAGACAGTCCTGCAAAATCCTCTGTATTTAATTATCTTCTCTCAGTCACTGCTAGCTTAGTTTCTTTTTCATCTTGTCTAACAATCCCAAATGTTTTTGTGTTTAGCAGTTTGATACAGTTTTATGGCATCACTATGTCAGTGTTGGTACAGCTTATACATGTTAGTGATATCCCCATGAAATCTGTCCCTTTCATCCTCACAGAGAAAATTCATGCTTAGGGAAGTACTTCAGCTTTTATTATTTCCTGATCTTTCTTGTTATGGCACAGACTGGATGAAATCTTGAAATTGAAGGGAAGAAAATTTCATTCAGGGAAGAAAAAGGAACAATTAAGAATAGTTTTGGAAGTAAAATGGATGAAATACAGAAGTCCATACCTAAATATGGCCATGGAGCATGGAGGAGACTGGCCAAACCCCCACTGTTCTGTGAGTAGATTAACTTTCTCTAGGCTGTCTCCAGAAGTATAGGGCAGAATAATGATGGTGGAGGTACGACAGCTTCCAAAGACCATGTAGGTGGAATAATCCAAAAAGCCAGCTAGAAAATTCCTAGAAAATTCTTGGGTCATGTTCCTGAGAGAAAATCAGGGAAGGAAGCTTTAGGGTAGCAAAGGAGCTGGAAAGAAGTCTCAGACGGAAAGCAAGAGCTTTCAAATACTGTTCCTATTATAAGGGTGAAAAGGACATTATGTACATTATTCATAAATAAATAGCTTTGCAGCGTGCACATCACTTATTCATTGAAATCATCAGTAGACTTCCCTTAAAAACCCCTTCCAAGCTCCTCAAAGCTGGCTAGGGCTCTGTGCAGGAAGGATAGTGCTATTAGTACAGCAGGGAATGGATTAGTTTCCAGTGTACCTGGCAAGCATCTGTACAGACACACGATGACATCAGTCACAGCCAGGACCACACAAGTGTGTTCACATGTAGCTGTAAGTCTATTGGACAGCCAATACATATGGTTTATACTCTTCTGCCTCACAGTCAGGAAAGACTCCAGCTATTTTTAAGCCTGGATATGCATATGGCCAATATAAGGAAACTCGTGCAGAGGAAGAAAAGGGAATACTTGAATTTTTCAACATGCTCTCTTTATTTCTAGCAGTTTTCTTTTTCCATTGTGCTTCCTCACTCTTTCCCTGGAACAGTGAAGGGCCATCCAGGAACTTTTGTAATCTCTGAAGTTTGAACTAACACCCACAAAGTCACAAAGTTTATTTGTTCATGTACATTGTGAAGTGACCAGCTGGGACAGTGATGCAGTGGATGTGCAGTGGTGCACACTCAGGATGGCAACAGCTGCTCAGGTAGAGCAGTTGGGGGACAAAGCCTACAACAGGGAATATTTCCACCAAATTGTAAACCACTTTCACACTACTGTTCACTCACCTCAAGAGCTAAGCCGCAGTGGAGAGTGAGCAAATTCATAATTCTCACAGTTGTCTAGAAGTTAACTTCTAAAATAGAGGAAGTGGCTAAATCCTTTGCATAAATTATTGCCAATTGTCCATCTAGCTTTTGTTACAATAGGAGCCATGACAAAGACCGTGGAAACCATGATTCATGAATTTTCTGAGAGCAGCCAAGTGCATCATCCTCTGAAAAGAATATAAAGGGGGGAAGTTTACATTTGTGAAAAATGCCAGCCATTGGCATGCACTTTTCTCATTTCTTTAAAGAAAACTAGCAGTAAAGCAGAAAGTATCTACATCGAGGAGACAGTGGCTGTCAGTCATTAAATGACTGCCTCTGGTTGTGTCAGTCTCAATGCTGTATGTGACTGTAGCAAAAGAAACCAAAGTGACAGTTTCAACATAACCTGTCCTTTAATAAGGCATAATTGTACAATATGAAAATCCATGCTTTGACTGCTCTTTTCTCTCTCTCTCCCTTTTTTAAAATGAAGCTGAAAGTTGAAAAGAGAGTGGAGATCATTTAGCTACACACAAGATGCCTTTCCTGATACTTTCTCAATGCCTGAGAAATACTTAGAAAGAAGAGTACTATCTGATTCTATTTCCTATTTCCCATTCTCAAGCAAAACCATGGAGATTCTAAGCCACTTATTTTAATTCAGATTCACTTGTTGTGTTACCTTAGGGTTTGCTTTTTTTTAAATGAAGTGCTTTCATAGAGTGATAGGGAGTTGTAGCTTAGTATTTGTCATAAGGCAGCTTGATCTATATCTCTACAGTTCCCTAGAGATTTTGAAAAAGATGACCTTATGACAAAATTACTTGTTGACAAAAACTACTACACCAGTCAAATGGCACAGGCTAGGTTAAGAAAAATTATCACATGGTGACCGTTTTACTGAATCCATGACTGTTTCTCTTTGAACCACATACTCAAAGATTTCTGTTAGAGGCAAGGTCCTTCAGACTGGACCCAATACAGACGCTTTTGAAGTTTTTAAGAAAGCTGAGAAAGCTCACCTTCACAGTGACACTGCTGAGAGTGCCCCTCAGAGATATTGGATCACTGTCCAAACTGTATTTCTTTTTGTGCTTCCTCCAGCAATTAAACTCTGGGTAACTTTTCCTGCTCTAATGTCTAACTTCTGATTCCAGAAAATGAAAAGCTTCGTAACGGCTGCTATTGCTTCATTTTATTACAGCGTAGTAACAGGTTTTAAATGCCATAATTACTTATAGGGATATGGGTTTAGATATTTTATCTCTCCATGAAAGTGCATTGATTTCATCATTCTGTTCATTCCACCGGGCCCCATCGTTTTGCAGCTAACTTTAACTTCCCTCTAACACACTCTATTCCACAGACCCTACAAATAAATGAATATTAGAAAATTGTCAGAGCTGACCCTGATTTTTCTTGCTCAAGAATTCTTCAGCTAGCCTTGTATTTTATTTGTCTGTATTTTGAGGCAGTTACTGTAGTGCACATCACACACAAACACGGTAGGTGAACCCTCCTCCAAACAAAATGAATTGGGAGCTGCTGTCTCCCCGTTCAGGGGCTTGGGCTTTTTATGTCCATTTCAGACTGCTGTCTTAGCAGCTTTCAGGATGAGCAGCCGTTCTCCTCCAGAGACGATGGATGGACACGCAGTGTTCGGGGGGTTCACGTGCCGGGGGCTGGGTCAGAGCTGCAAGGCATGCACAGAGCAGCTGCCAGGCAAGGCAGCTCTGACAGGGCCTGTGTTTGCAGCAGAGCACGCTGCTCTGTTTGTCCAGGGCACTGGAGCTCTCGTGCAACGCTAAACCTTTTGCCAGATGGATGTGCAATAGCTCTGACAGATCCCAGGGCAGAGCTATTACCCAAACACTGGCAGAATCAGCAGCTCCTCCAGTGAGTGGCAACAGTAATAAAACCATCTGGCTTTTCAGAGCCCAGCAGGACAGCGGCTTATGGGTTTATACACACCAGTTGCCTGTTTTGCCATACAACTCTTCCTATTATAGAAAGCTATCCTGATATTTTCTATGAAATTAAGACACAGGCTATTCACATATCTCATTGTGATCCTTTACAGAGCAGATTTTTCTGAAAGTTGATCCAAATCTGGGACAATAACTACGTGATTGCAAATCATTTCACCATATTGTTAGTGATTATACCTCTGAGCCACAGGCAAATACAGCCAGGACCGAAACGAAGCCATTGGCTAGCTGGAGCCCTGAGTGTCAGAATTGTATAGCAGTTCAGGAAATACTGCTGGAGCAGAATTTCTGAAAGATAAACAAAAATTGCATAGAGTAGTGAATAAAAAATGGAAAAAATTAACCTTTAAAAACAGAAATGAAAATCAGATACTTAAGATATTACCATCTGAGAAGCGAAGTCCTCCAACAAGATTGGAATTTAATCATATCAGTTTGTTGACTGCAGGAGTGTGAACAAAAGCTACAAAAACAAATTGTACCTTAGACGGTTGAAATGTTTCTCCTGAAGATCTTAGCACATCAGTATCTCATTTGATATGGATTCTACAGCTGTATCTAGGTCTAATTTGGATCTGCCATGTAATCTTAAACTGACTCTATAACATAATTATTACTATGCCAAATGAGAGTAGAACTTTGTTTAGGATAAAACCATACATGCAACTATGGACAATTCTATATATTTTAAACCAAAAAATTTTCATCATTGACTGTCTGCAAAGCCATGATAGGTGAACTAGAGCTGTTTCCCACAGTGATTTGAAAGAGAGTGCCTTTTACACAGAAAACTATGTTTAGTACAGTGATGGTGTGGGTGGACAATATTACCTGAGAACAGAAAATTCGGGAACCACCATTTGGGGTGTAAAACTGCCAGACTAAAAAAGAAAATAAAAAATCACATTTTCTAAAAGGTAAAGGTTTAACTAAATTTTTAGTCCTGAAGTTAGGCTGGCTTAGAGAGAAGGAAGCTGGTTGAGGTGACCTCCAGAAATCCCTTCCAAATGAAATATTTCTGTGGTTTGATCCTGTCAGTGATCTTGTGAATGGAAGGACTCTACCACATAGTCTGTCAAATACTGTGGAGCAGTGAGAACACAATTAAAGGCCAGATGTGTTAGATGCCAAAATAACTGCTGCACAGCTGTGGAAAATGAAACCTGGAATAGGAATCCTACAACTGTTTCCAAGGTATGTCTACCATTAAAAAAATAAAACCATAAAACTTTCCTAGCCATGTGTACGCACCCAGAGCATTCCTGCTCTTTCCTGACCACTGCCAAGGCACCCTGCTCTGACCCAAAGAGGAAAAGCATCTGTACACAGTTCCAGGATGTTAAAAGTGCTGTTAGAGAAACTTGACATAATCTGTGAATTACTAACAAGTTAATTTTATACAATTTTTCTTTTTGTTAATTGAGAAGTTTCATTTAAATATGTTTCTCAAAATTTATTACCTGGAATATTTTTGCTTTTCTTCATGGTCATTCTCAAATTTACAGACCTGCATTGGAGTTATCTTTGCAGGTCGTATTTTCAAGCATGACCTCAAGACATTTGTATTTAGAGGCTGCAATCAACCATTAGATAAATTATGTGGCTTTAAGGGACTGGTCAGTTTCTAGTCAAAACCCTTAAAAAATGCATTTTTTAACACAAGTGGATTTACCTGAAGGGTAATTCTGGGTCCCTGCCAGTACCTCCTGGCAACAGAGCATGCACATTCATGAAGCCTATGCTGTGTAATTCCTCTTAAAGGAGGACAGTGTCTGCTCCTGAAGCTCATGTGACCTGAGCATCCCAGCCTGGCCCCGGCTGTCACTTTTTCTGTTGTTAAAAACTGAAGTGGACCAACATCTCTCAGATGAGCCTCACTGGATTCTTATTTACTCTTCTTATAGTTCTAATTTATCACATTTCTAAAATTAAAAATAAAAGAAGTTACATCTGAAGTGATTGCAATCTCAAATAATCTGAACTGGCAATCATCTCAAAGGTAATTATTCAAATCTGCTATTCATACCCCACTGTTTTGTGCAAGACTATTCTTGTAAGACAGGCACTTCTAAATTCACTCACATTAGTAATAGGAAACACCAGCATTTTGGGAGCTTTTTTTTTGGCTGCTTTCAGCTGATCTCTATGGTTTCTCTATTCTGTGGTAATTTAGCTCCTAATTCGCTGTTCCTGTAATTTTATTGTTTTCACAGACAGGAATGTTGCCATTGTTGCTATTTTACTTTGCTCTCCAAGGCTAATATGCACACCTAGGTTTCACTGATACTGTAGCTGGGCTTTAGTGGCACTGTATTCAATCATTGAATTATGCCTGTCTTTTGAAAAAACAGCTGCTCTAAACTGACCAGGAAAATAGAGATCTGCCACAGTAGATTCTAGATGCCATTTGGTAGCTGGTAATCCTAATTCTGAAATTAAAATCTCTGGCTGCCCTCTCAGACCGCTAGTCATCGCTCAAAGAGCAGGACTCAGAAGTCAGGTGATGCCAGAGGCTTTAAGAAGATGGGTGCCCAAGCTCTACAGATACTGAGAGTATTGGCTCTTCCAAACATTTTGTTTCCAAAGACCATTGACAAAACCCATTGTTTTTATTCATGTTTCTAGTAAAGTCATAACAGTCATTTTACAGGAATGATTATTTTCCACAGAAATAAAACTGGCAGAAGAGAA
This sequence comes from Origma solitaria, assembly GCA_013397895.1. Lineage (NCBI taxonomy): Eukaryota > Metazoa > Chordata > Aves > Passeriformes > Acanthizidae > Origma > Origma solitaria. Next base: position 57,215 of record VZRL01005110.1, read on the forward strand.
TAAAAAGATACTGATTTATAAAGGAAAAAAATTGTTTACTAAAGTGTGCAACTCTTTGGCCCTTCATTTGGTCCTCTGTCACTCAGAAAGTCAAAGCTGTCATCCAGCAGCTCAGCATTCATACTCAGAGGGAATCTTTTGACTTTGCAGCATCTCCTCTTGCACTGACATCACACTCCTCCCATCAGTATCAAAGGTGTGAGTTAAATAAGAATTTTTTTTCTGACAGAAGCATCTCTTAGATGAAAGGGCTCCATGTTAACTTTTAATATGTCAACCTTGCTGCTCCCTGTGCATTGGTGGCTGATAGGATTGTGAGTAGCATTGAAAACTTTCACTAAAACCCTTCCTCTCCACAAAGAACAAGACTAGCATGGTTTCCTTCCCACTGATAGCACCCTTCTTTGTTTAGACCCTTTCTGCGGGCTGAGTGTACAAATGGATTCCTACTGAAGAAAGTAAGGAGCAAGGAAAGAATTTAGCCTGAAACAGTTCATTTCCTGGCCATCTCCTGGGGCAGCACTCACACATGCTACCCTTTATTTAAGAGAGACTTCAGCCTTACATGCTAGTCTTTTATTCAGAATGGCAAGATCGCAGCCAAAAGTAGTACGAGATAATAACAGGTATCGCATACTGCTTGTGGTTTCATAGCATCCAAAGTCTGCCAGACTAGTTGGATTATGGGCATTTTAAAGTTAATAAAACCAATTTGTTTAAAAAGAAATTACCCCTTTGCCTCTTGTTGATCATCCAGTTGGTCTTATTTTTCCAAGAGGCAAAACACATCTGTATCCAATTAGTATATTAGTTAGAGTGCCTCTGCACTGCTGCATTACAGTTCCTGTGCATGGCTTGAAAAAATGTGTAGGATGTAAACTCTTCTCTCATCTTGTTGCAAATCAGCAGAGGCTTTAGTGGAGCCACAAGACCCAGGGGGTGGGGGAGAAAGAGGGGCTGGAGTGTGGAGGTGAATAACAACTGGATTTTGCTCAGCTCCTTGAGCTCAATTAGGTTATTTTTTTATTAAAGGTAAATCTTACACTTGGTTTCTGACATAACGAAGTAAAAGGAAAATCTCTATTTATTTTAATGGAATGCAATTTAGGCTTCACATGATCATAAATAGTGCAATATTAGTACAGGACAACAGTACATTATTGGTTCTGTGCTCGTGTCTTCCTTCTCTTCTTTCTTCCTAATCCTGCTGTGGTAATCAGAGACACATAAATATCAATTAAAGACACAATTAATACAATTAAACCAAAGCAGCAAGTTCCTTCAATGATAGTTTGTATTTAACTGTCTTATTTATGGTATAACCCCACTCTCTCTTTCCAAACATCATGGTCAGCCTGAGAGCGGTCATCGCAGCTGCTCCAGGCTGAAGGTGGAGAGCTACAGGAGCCAGAGACCTCATGGCTGTGCTGAGGGATGAGCAGCACAATAATAACAAGGGAATTCGAGAGGCCACGAGGTGAGCTTCAGGCTTCAGAGTGCGTTTTTAAACAGAGGAGGTTGAATTGACAGAAATTGTAGCCCCCAGGGCTTCAGCAGGGGAATGAGACAGAGTTGGAGAGGAAATTTCCTTGCACCAGGTGGGCCTGCTGAGTCCAGGAGACAACCTGCCTCCTTTGGCCAGCAGGGCAGGAGCATTCTGTGAGCACATGGAGAGCCTGGTGGAGCCAAGTGCAGTGAGCCAACATGGTCTCATGCTGACAGGCTTGGGTGCCTTCCCGGGCTGAAATACCTGTCCCCTGTTGTGGATTGATGCTGGCTGGGTACCAGGCACCCATGAAAGCCACTCACTCACTCTCTACAGCCGGACAGGAGAGAGGAAATTTGATGAAGGGTTCACAATTTGAGCAAGATAAGGGCTGGGAGAGATTGTTCACCAAATACCACCACAGGAAAACAGGCTCAACTTCAAGAAATGAATGGGGCCCCCTCAAGCTGGACCCCTCTCTTCACACGTTTCCCACAGGATCACAACCTCCTCGCAGGTATCCACCTGCTCCAGCATGGGGCTCCTCCATGGGCTGTGGGTGGATCTCTGCATCCCCGTGGTTCTCCATGAGCTGCAGGGGCACAGCTGCCTCACCATGGGCTGCACCATGGGCTGCAGGGGAATCTCAGCTCTGGTGCGTGCAGGACCTCCTGCCCCTCCTTTTACACTGACTGTGGTGTCTGCAGAGCTGTTCCTCTCACATGTTCTCACTCCACTCTTCTCTGGCTGGAATTAAAACTGTGCCAATTCTGTGCTTGATTTCTTCTTAACTATATTATCACAGAGTCATTACCCCATTTCTGATTGGCCCAGCCATGGCCAGCAGCACTCCATCTTTTGCAGCCATCAAGGATTGGCTCTGCTGGACATGGTGGAAGCTTCCAGCAGCTTCTCACAGAAGCCACCCCTGTAGCCCCACCACTACCAAAACCAGGCCAGGCAAAATGAATACACTCCCCACCCAACCTCCTTTCTCCAGCCTCTCAGGTTGATGATTCCTCTTCACTGTTTCTCTCTGGCACACTGCCCTTCCTGCCCCGGGAAAAATAAAAATAAATAATTGTATAAATTGAAGAGCAGAGCTTAGTTTTTGCCTGAATGGAATTGCTTTTCCATGTGTGCTCAGGGCCAGATTAGGGTTGGAATCATCACCTCTACTGTGGGGGATCCCTGTGTGCATCCTACAGGACACCCATGAACTCTCCTCTTCCATGCACGCAGAGCACAGAGGCTTTTATGAGCAGAGGTCTAATGAAGGCAGCCTCCTTCAACATGTGGCAAAGAGAAGCCATACCTTTAAGAGGCTCTAACTCAGTTTTTGTGTTAGGCAAAGGCTGGTGTTGCTCAATGCACAGCACCCAAAATTCTGATGCTGATAAAGCACCTATCAGATTTCTTGATTCTGAGTGACTGGAACACGTGCTTTGTCAAGAACAAAAAACCACTGACAGGATGCCCTGAATGATCAGTGCGGAGGTTTTAAACAGCTTTACACTCTGATTGTGCAATCTGGATGCACATGCAAAAGTACCAGAAGGTAACATTATTTCTGACAACAGCTGGTGCTACAAAACTGGGAGCAATTCAGATGCTTACGTGTATGTTCTTTGTGCCATTTTTGACACTGTAGGATACACAAGGTGATCATTCCACACAGAATCATTCTCTTGGTGTTTTTAATATGTTTAAGTTAATATTGGTCAAGGAGACCAAGAATGGAATTGATGGTATGGTTACAAGGCCAATGCAGCTGAGCCATATATCATGGGCTAAAAATTGCTACCTTACACACCCAATCTAGTTGCTTTAGAAGGTATCATAGAAACCAGAAAAGTAGTGCTTTTTTACAAGCCCAGAGTGGAGGGTGTAGGAGTGTCTGTCCACAACAGATGAGCCCCAGAAAAGAGCAGATTTACCTGCTGCTCCACAGAAGACCAAGAGAACACTATGGTGCACAGAGCAGCATGGGGCAGCAGAGACTTAAAAAGCATGTCTTTTGGATAGAGATAAGTGTGAAGATGTTTATCTTCCTCCACTGACTGACTTACAATAACAGTTTTAGGCTAAAAGGTCTGACTTTCAGGTGGCCAATGGTGGGTTAGAACTCTCCCACCAACGGAGCACCGCTTCCCTTTAAATTATAGATATCAGACACAACATATGGTTTTAACGTTGTTAAATTTTCCCTTTCTCTACTTGCAAGGGGGTGATGTGAAGTGCTTTGAGGGCTCTGGAGTGAGGCAGCTGGACCAGCTGTGGTCCAAGAGGCTCATGGTCTCCAGGGCTGGCTGCCTGGAAAGCTGCCACTGCAGGAAGCCGACTCCCACCAGGCTCCTCGCCTCTGAACAGTTACTGAACACGAAAAACAAATCTTGTTCCTTTTGATTAGATGAATTTCCTGATAGGTGTCAGGAAATGTCTGAAGTGTAAAATAAACTGTTGTCCTTTCTTGCCTCGTAGTTTTCATAACGAACTGTAGCAGACAAGAATATTTAAATATTTTTATAATTTCTTTTCTTTCTTTCAGTTCCCACAGGTATTCACATAGAAACAGGGCCAAAAATTCATTTGAACAAGACTTCCTGTTCTTTGCATGTCAGGTGACATGCATTAAATTGTGCAAAGTAGCTGTGTTTGATTCCATATCTACCTGAATTTTGCTAAGGGTTGGGTCATGCATGCCAGAGTCTATTAAATACAGTGGTTTGTTTCATCCTAAATTAAGGCAGGCTGGCAAGACTGAACGCAAGAAAAGCAAACTGATTCTCATGACCTACTGTAGCCATTTCCACGGAAGTCCACCTAACCTATGTCTTTGGATTCATCTAATGAATTCTAAAATTCCAAACAACCATTCAGTGAGATGGGGAAAAAGGAGCATTCAAAATGAAAAGTCAATAAGGGAATATTTTAGCTGCTAGTTAAAAATATCACCTGTCTCAACCAGTAGCTATTTTTTGATGGGAGAAATGGATGGAGCAAAAGCCAAAAGGGGAAATTTTCCAAGGCTGAACTATAATTATTCCATCAGTTTTTACTTTATGAAAATGAAGGTTTTCAACATGCACACCAATTGTGCCTTTATAGTTTTTGTCTGGAGTAGACAGACGTGCTCAAGGAAAGAGAGAAGGGCCGGAATGGTATGAGCCATGCTTCCATCAAATTCCAAGGTTATCTCCCTGAGAATATCTATCTTGGTCTTATTAAAAAAAACAAACAAACACAAAAAACCCCAAACAAACAAAAAAATCCCAAACACCCCCCCCAAAACAAACAAACAAACAAAAAAAACCCAAAAAACCAAAAAACCCCCAAAACCAACAAAAAAGTCAAACAAGTAAAAACCCAGAGTTACCTTTCAGAATTTCATTTTATTCTACAAAACTTTATTTTTTAGTCTTCTTTGTACACATAAGACTGTATTACATTTTTTAAAACTCTCTGGCAGGACATTAATAGAAACTTGTAGTATTCAATTCTACATTTAAAATTTAATGTCTTAAAATATACAATCTTTTTGTTGCTGAATCCTTCCTAACTTCAGAGGAATCCACCTAATGAGAAAGAATGGTTTTAATTAGTTTGAATAGCACTGGAATTTATATATAGCTTTAGTGTATGGAGATTGCATTGAAATTCCCTGAGCATAAAAGCAAAATTAGGAGGTAAAAACTAGAGGTTAAAAATAAAAGTGCTTGTGTACATGACTGATTTGTTTCTGTTAGCATCAATGATACTTCAAATCTGAGCATTTTCTTATTAGTTGAACCCCCTTAAAAATGCATGAGACTAAAGAGCAAGATAAGATTGATTTTCTTGTCCAATGATTCTCTGAAGAAAGAAATTATCATGATAACTCATCATTGACCAAACCACATACTCTTAGTGGGGAAAAAAAGTCAAATCCAGGCTTTCACAATTTATAGGAAAGGAATGTCTAGCTGAGCTGGTCAAATATCTTTTTGATATCTAATAAGCAGATCAGTAACTTTAACTGCATCAAGGTGGACAGGTGGATTTCATTACATTTTCCTTTCATCATTATCAGAAAAGTTTCACCATTTAATAAAAACACTGTGATCTCATTTTATTATTTCCAGGAGCTACTCCTTATCTAATGGCCAAATTTAGGGATTAAATTTGAAATCTGCTTTCAAGTGAAAAGTTTGGCTGGCATATCTAGCTGCACAGAATGTTTGCAAGTGTTCATATATATCCTGGGCTGCCTGGCTGCTCTCTAGGAAATGTTCTCATTATTTGGCTGTTTTATCTTTGCCCACAGATGCTCTGAGTGGTGGAGTGTTACTACTTTCTGAAGCAGGGATCTTTAGGAAGTGCAACCAATGTAACATGACTCTGAGGGTTGTTGTAGTCTTTAACAACGGAGGATATGGTACCTGTAGGAAAAATACACCACAAAAAAATCCATTGAACTCAAAAACCAAAAATGAACACCACCAAAGAAACTTTAAGGATTAAATGATCACTGTTTATTTTCTGTTGCCAGCTATATCTGATATTAGATCATTCAAGCAGCCAGTCCATACAGATCTGGTCTTTAGCAGAGAAGTTGCAATTATTAGTGTGCCTATTATTACTGTGTTGCTGTTGTTGTTAACAACTAGAATTATAATCCAAAGCTCCCTAACAAATGCAAGTTCTAGAGAAGCCTACAATTATTTGTACATTTTCTGAATTTATTATAGCTTGTCACAAAATAGAACTGTCAAACTTTGTCTCATAGTCTAGTAATTGCAGCAGTCCCTTAGAAAACAAAATACATGGCTGAAAATCACTGCTCTACAGAAGACTTGAATGTGAGTCTCCAGGTGTGTATTTTAAGCACTGTGGCTGGAGGGGCCAGTCCCTCTCCTTGTTCCAGTCTGACCATAAGCGACAGGATTTAGCTGCTTATTGCCAAAGGCTCTGAAACCAAACAGACACCAGACTGTTTCTCTGTTGCTCAAAGTTATCCAAGTATTTCTTACATTTTTTTTAGTGGCAGAAGGTTAGAGTAATAAAAATCCACAGAGATGACCCGGGCTGTCTGTCCTGCTTCTGGAATATTGCAGGCTGTCCCAACTGGGCAAGTGAGTCGTTTAGTTCTGATCGTTTGTATCGACATCAGGAACATCACATAAAAGTAGCTTATAGACACAGATGTAGAAATGCATATATATACATATATATATATACACACACTTATGCACACACACGCATATGCATATTGTGTATCTTAAAGGAGGAAGCGCTAATTACCTCTGATAATCTGGCTGGAGAGCATCCCCACAATATTCAGGTATGTCCTATGCCTGATCTACATGTACTGTGTTCAAGCTCCCTTTCCAGGACTTCAGCAATTATGAGCCTTCAGTTCAGAGTGGGGCAGCAATAACTTCCATCCTGTGGATGTTATGATGTGTTGGATGTTCCTGTCTATGACTGGGAGTTAGATGAGATGATCTTCAAAGGTCCCTTCCAATTCAAGCCATTTTATGATTGTTTCTATTATCCACCCATTATACAACCTGAAATGTGAAACTCTGGGTTAAGGCAGAAAAATGGAGAAAGTTTGCATCTGCTGCCAAGACGTTAAATGATCTTCTCCCTGTATAGGATGTGATAGTATTGTGATGTTGCCTGATACACATTACCACATCTTAATGTCAAGGTATTCATTCCAGTAATCTTTGCTTCATATGAAAGCTCTCTTACCTTTCTGACACAGACAGTTCTTCCAAGTGAACTAAATCTGGGTTGTTGGTTCCTCACTGGGGACATATTTCATATCAGAAACTAGAGTTTCAAACTTGAGTTGGGGATTCCAGGAGACATCACTTTTGGCCACATCAATACAAAAGTAAAATTCTCTTTGTGGGTCCAGAGGAAGATTTTCAAAGGTGAAAAAGCCAATTATTTATCTAACTCCAAGTGAATATCTGCCCTTGAGATACGTTGTTACGTAACATTTTCCATTAACAAAAATGAAAAGACCATGTAAAAAAGTTTTATTTTTAGTAGTTGCTTCCATATACTGGATGTTTCTCAGCACTTTAGTCAGTGGGAACAATTTCCAGTGGTCTTATAAGGAATAATTAAGTGGCCATCATGACCAAGGCAGAGAGATCCTAAATAACCTTAATCCTTTGCATAGTTTTATAGGATGCCAGCACTTTGGTTTTAACAGTGAGGACCACTGTCAGACTGAGAGAAGGGTTTGACAGCAAACTGATAGCTCATCACAGTAGCACAGTCTGTTCTCCCTGTTGACAGAAGTATTTTAGTCTTCTGAGGTGCTGCTATATAACGCAACTGCCTTACTGCTGAATATACCAGCAATTCTACACTCATTTTCTGAATTTCAATATTTCAGCAATAGTTCAGCTAGTATTTTCCAGAATTACTGTTATATGTGCTGTAAACGACAAGTGTCCTATAATTTTTTGAGCTACATGAGGAATGTTAGTCTCTGCATGTCCATATACAAACTTACTAATCTTTGCCCTTGCATGTCTCTGAGTTTTGATATAGAAAGCATTTTGTCCCTGGGTAAACAAGTCATGGAATAATGGATAGGATAATGCTTACCATTTCAGTTGTAATTACAATCCGTTTTCCAAGGAAGAATAAAGTTCCAAAAGATGTTACTGGCTTCAGGATTATATTTTTGTACTGCTTGGATATTGCTTTGTGGAATAAAAGTTGCTGCTAATAACAAACCAGTGTTTCTTCTCAGCCTTTAGTGATTCTTCAAAAGCATCTAAGAAAAAGCCTGGGGAACACATTTGCCATTTTTAAGGCTTGTGTATAAAATGAAAAGTGTTGTGGTGAGAGTTCTTTTTTGTCTTTGTTTAATGAGCACCTTGTGACTCATCGAATACATTCACTAATCCCCTCAAATGCCTAAGCTGCTCCATCAACTCCAAAGTCTCCTGCTTTGTAATTATCTTTCCATGACTTGCTTCAGCTCAAAAGGAGAGACACATAGGAAAAGATCACTATCTGTCATTCATCTGTCAATATAAGCAATGTACCATAGCAAGGAACTATTAAATATATTAAACAGCACAATCTTCAAAAGTGACAACAGAATCATTTTGACAACACAATTCTGAACCTGGCCTCTTGCATTAAGGGACCGTCTGCATCAAAAGTTTCTCTTTGAATACCCTGCATTGCTTTCCGGTTGTCAACAACAAATGCTGCTACTTAGTCTTATATATGTATGCCTTTTACTTCTGCCTTCATCCTGTTTAACTGGGAAACATTTCCAGGCCAGCTGTTGGCAGCCAGTTCCTCATTCAGGCTCTGTGGTGCTTTCTGATGTAACCTACTAGTGCTGAATTGCTTTTGCTTTCAGGGTAAGCTTTGTGTCTTTATCTGTTATATATCAGCATTAGGATCCAATCCTATAAGAATTCTGAAGTTTATTGTTAGATTTAGGAGAGTACTTAAGTCCTCACCTAACTTTAAGCCCATCAGTTTTAAGCATTGAAATGCTCATCAGGAACTGTAGTGATAGGACAAGGAGTAATAGGTGCAAACTGAAAGAGGGAAAATTTAGGTTAGATATACAGAAGAAATTATTTACTCTGAGGATTGTAAGATACTGAAGCTGGTTGCCCAGGAAGGTTGTCTCGGAGCCTAACTCCGAGAGTGTTCAAAGTCAAGTCGGACAAGACTTTGAGCAACCTGATCTGGTGGGAAGTGTCCATGCCTATGGCAGGGCAGGTTGGGTTTAAATGACTTTAAAGTCACTTCCAACCCTTAATGTTCTATGATTTTATGATCCTTTAAGGAGTGCTAAGTGTATATATATATATATATATATATATATATATATGTTTCTTTATTTATATATATATATTTATATATATATAAAATGTGTATTTTACTCAGTATGTGTACTTAAATCAATAACACTTGTGATTAATCCTTCTGTATTGAGCAGAAGCAAATCCAATGAGAGACATATATCTCTGAGACTAAAATGAGTTGTTCTTTCATTTATTATCTAATATTGATAAAATATGGTTGTTCCATAGTAACATAAGGATTTTCTGTAAATGATGAAGAATACAAAAATTATGGATAATAATTAGAACTGGCATTTTACTGTTCAAGCTGGAGGCAGAAATTTGAAGTATAGTTATCACTAAGGAATTTAGCAGCAAGGAATGGATACATCCAATTATGAATATTTGAGGCCATGAACTGTTTCAGTCGATCTTGTGCAGAAAATAGCGCTAGGAAATGCCAGTGTCCATAAAGGAGACAGAGGAGTCCTGCAATTTTATTTGAACAAAGGGAAAGAGAGTCCACTGACTCATACCCCTATGGGGTTTCTCTCTCAAGGTTTCGGAGGACACAGCCTCCTTTTGTCCTGAACTCCTGGCTGCATGTTGCCCTCTTCCTTTCCCAATTGGCTGTGGTTCTAGGAAGGTACAGCTTTCCCAACCCTTTACCACATATCCCTCCCTTGAACATGTAATTTTCCTCCAAAGTTCAGAAGTTCAGGCTATCTGAATTCTGCAATGGACTTTTTGCAGACCCATTTGTCTACTGCCCTAAAGTTCAGGAGTCAAATTCTCTGGGTTCTGTAACAAATTTGTGCAGCTTGAGGTTGGTAGAGACATTAAGATCTATTTCAAAAACATTAACATCCATTTCTCCTCAAGACCCTCTCCCATCAAGTCGTTTGTAAAGACATTAGCACCCATCTTTCCTATCAATTTTGAGTCACATGTCAAATCTGGAACATTTTCTTTACTCCTTACAGACAAAATCACAGTTGCAGTTGATGTCACTCTGCTAGATAAACGATCTGAAATTTCATTCACATTATTTTATTTAGTGAGATTTGTTTTTCAGGAATCTAATTCAAAGAGAAGCGGACATTTGAAATATGTCCTCCTTTTCCACACTTATTATTATAATTGATGTAGGTTGAATTAGAGCTTCAGTCGTATCAAAACACTCTCAGCAGCTCCTGTTGTGATATGACATTGAAGAAAGTTACTACAGAATCATTGCATCTTGGCAGGAATATTAAAAATAAATCTGTTTTATTTGTCAAATTTGACATTGATATAGAACAATGAAAATGTGGTGACTGACCAGAATAACAGTGTACTACCTCTTAGCAATGTATAGGGATGGAAGAATATCTCTGTCACTGTACAAAGTGATTTTTAACTGCTACTGAATCAAATGAGGCAACAGTTGAGGCACCAGAAGTTGTGAGCTGTCAGCACAGACACGGCGAGCACAGAAAATGCAATGCTATTAATTGTATTATGGTGGCCAAAATATTATTTAGAGGAGAGAGAAGTAAAAAGTTCTTAAAGAAAACTCAGAAGAGCCTTACAACTTCACTTGAAGCCAGAAAAATACTCAGCTTGAGAAATAAACATAGAATATATTGTGATCACAAGTATTCACAAAGGGTACAAAAGGGATACAGCACAGGATTCAAGGTAAGACTGTCTTGATTTCATGTAAAATAACCCACATTAGGGTCATATCAAGAGCAAGATTAACTCCCTTTGTTGTTTCGAATGTTGCTATTGGGTCAATCTCCAACATTTTGTACTGTTATTTGCTTCCTCTTTTATCTCGATTCAGCTTCTATTAAAGATAACACAAACCAATGAAAACTGGATTGGGCCAGGGTGTTATTAGCACCAAATTTCCTCCTTCATTTGCAGCTTCCATCATGTGCATACTGAATGTTTCCTCATCACTTTGCAATTTGAGGGCACCCATCCGTTAATTTGCTCCCCAGATGCTGTTTCAGGATGTTTTTGCTGTTTCATGTAACCTGTCATTTCAGAGATGCTCAGACTTCATTTTGGCATCTAAGGAGCTGGAGGATCCTCTGGAAGCTGTGGAGCTTCAGAAACAGAAGGCAGCCTGAGGGCAGGGAGCGTGGTTTCTGGGCAAGCTGGAGGCAGTCAAAGGATGTGGTTTTGTGGATGGAAAATAAGCTGGATGGAGCTCAGGAGATGGTCTGTCATAAAGAGGTCTGGCAAGATCCAGGGCCATGGCTAGTGACAGTGCTCTAGTTCTGATGCTGTTGCAAACTTAGGCATGCATGTGCTGGTGTTGTACCAGAAGAATTGATTAGTAATGAAAAGAGGAAGAAATAGTATCAGAGAGATCCTTTCATTAAGTGATGAGGAGAATAATTTGGACCAAAATGTTCCTGAAACAAAAATCAGGCTTTCTGTGATCTCAGAAAGCCAAACAAAATCATTGTTTGAATTTTGTGCTGCAATAGAATCACGAAATGAAAGGAATCCTATGCAGAAACTGCAATAGAATTTAAAAGATAAAAAATTCACAGATGTTTAAAAAATGCTGTATCAAAAGCAAGCTAACTTTTCCAACAACAGGATAACTTCCCTAGGCCTTGGTTTAAGCAATAAACATTCATTTTCCTCCTCCTTTTTATATGCTTAAGCTGCCTGGTTATCTCAGAAATCTAGTTTCAACAATAGTTTAAACAACAGAATAACATATTTTCTTTAGAAAAGACATGGAACTTTAAAAAAAATTAAAGAGGTAAGAAATGGTCAGGATTTGTAGTGTCCACTTTTGGCCATCTGCATTAATTGCGTGTGTGTGTATTAAAATCAATTAAATGAAAGGATGCCTTCCTTCCAACATAGAAAATAATTAGGTAATATATTAAAAGTAGATAACCTTGTTTGCCTCCCACTCAACCTTTCTTCATCATTCTTAATAGCAAACATCTAGCTATTGATCGGTTCATTTTAAATGCTGCGAAGGTAAATGCCGTACTACTTTGAACTGATGAAAGAATTGAACAATCACAGTAATTGTGGCATGTTGAGGAATGTAGATCACAAGAACTGAATACAAAAAAATGCCTAATGCAACCTTTTCTTTCATGTAAAATATTACAAAAGAAAGAATACACAGGTATAGGGCAGCCAGAGAAATTTAGTTTAACTCAAGGCAGATCACTCTCATCTCTTTCATTCTGCCTTTGTAGTAGAGACTGCAATTTCATTCCAAATCAATACATTTTCTCAGGCAACATGATTCTATTATAAATCATCATTTGTACAATGTGTTTCTGCTAATAAATCTGCAGCTAGAAGGGATAGAAAGGAAACTGGTTAACAATGAACTGTGCTGTTAAACTAGGACAGAAACAATTTAAAACACAAGGTTATCATTGAAACCTGTATCAACAAATATGCTCTGGATGTCAACTGTTGCAGATTAAATGTACTTTCTCTTGCAAATAGCTGTCTATAAAGTTAAAGCTGATGCTCAAGACAGTGAAAATGCTGAACCCAAACTATTCATGAAGAGATGAGGTTTAATGTATGTAATTTAGCTAAAAAACTGGCCAACTGCATTTTGAGCAGATTTTTCAACAACTTCATGTAGCAAGGCAAAATCGGACACAAATACATATTTTGTGGCTTGGATGTAAACCTAAGGAACTGATTACCCAATAGACTAAAAATTTCCTTTGAAACCTCAAGTGCATGCTCAATATAATCTGTTTAAAAGCTAAAAACACCAAACTGGGTAAAAAAAAAAAAAGGCTGATGCTAGTATAAACTATTGAAAGTCCATGAATTCTGGAAGTTTGGGGATTATACATTTCTATTTGGAACAGAAGAAATGCTTTTAAGTATGTTTCCATCTTGACAATTCTCTCTCTGTGTCATCACCATACCCCCTCCCCCACAAATTAGGAACCTAAGATAAAATTGCTAAATCCTAATTCAAGAAAAGGTTTACAAAAACACAGCTGAAAAGCATATTTTACTGTCTTTTAGTGACATCTGAACTCCAAATTGCTGTCAAGAACAGAAAGGAATATCTGCCATTGACAGGATGGCTCAGAAACACCCCAAAAGGGAAGAGATTGGTACAAATCCTCAGACTGCACCAACTTCTCTTCTTGCCTTTGAAAACCATTCTCGTGAGCTAATACGCCCTGAAAAACTTTGCTTCATGCCTCCTCTCCAAAATAAATTCCCCTTTTGACACTTTCCTTCCTGTCTATCATTACCCTCACACTTTCGTTCTTCCAGAACTGTGAGCAAAATTACACAATAATCAAATCCACCACATCAGAAAATGTAACTTCTGAATAAATGGGCCAATTTTCTATCAAATTCAGCATCTTTCAACCTTAAATTAGTAGAGACATTTCTTGCTTATGAATCTGAATAGACTCGGGAGTTTGCAGTTCTTTTTAAATCTTAAAAAAAGTCTTCCGTCTTTTTCTTCCAATCCATCAGTAATACAACAGCGCACATTATAAAGTGAGTGTTGTTTAAGAAAAGACCAGAATCTACTAAATTTTTCCATGTAGGGGAATGGTACCATACAAGTAAACAGAACATATGCAGTTCTCTTCATTAAGACTTCTTCTATAGTAGCCAGTGAACAGAGTTCCTAGATTAATTTATTAGTGTTAACATATCTATTCACATTTCGCGTTTGTTCAGACATTAAGAAAGCACTAATACTTTTGTGTCTAATGTCACCATGTTCGCCTGAAAAATCTCTGTGTCAAGGAAGCTCTGTGCAGCCCCTACAAACAGTTTCTATTACCTTATTCAGGAACTGAACAACAGAAGTCCAGTCTTGGGCCAAATATTTCCCCTGCTTGATAAATTTGTTAATTGCCTCTCACATCTTGTTGATTCAGTGTCAATCAAAGGCAATGCTACTGCTCACATACTTGCAGCTGAATTGTAGCTCTAAGCATATGCATTAAGTGCTTTTCTGGATACATGCCAGAGTTGCTTGGGTCCTTGCCATGTCAGGCCCCTTGTGAATACATTTTTCTCACGTGAAGAGTGTTTTCAGGACCAGACTTGCATCTTTCAACACATTGACAGCTATGCAACTCAGCACAGGTGAGTAGGAGCTCTCCTGTGATGAGAAGATTTGACTCCTTGCTGTGCGCAATGTTGAGACTGGACCTAAAGACATTTCGGGATTCAAAGGTGAGTAAGACTGGAGAATCCATCCTCAAGTGAATGCAACTCTCTATGTGTGGTGGTTTTGCTTGGCCCAGTTTTTGCCAGTGAGTAGGGTGGGGTACAAAGATGGCTCCTGTGTGTCCTGTGTAAAGATTCTGGAAGTTTTTCACCATGTCCAGCAGAGCCAGTCTCTGACGGCTCTGAAGATGATGGACGTGCTTCTGGCCAAACCTGGGCCAATTAGAGATGTTAGTTACGCCTCTGTGAAAACATATTTAAGAAGAAATCAAAACAATGTGAGCACACACTTCTTTTTAGCCAGAGGAGGAGGAGGAGGAGGAGGTAAAAATATGTGAGGGAAACAACATGGAGGCACCAAGGTCAGTGGAGAAGGTGGGGGAGGAGGTGCTCCAGGCGTCAGAGCCGAAAACTCTCTGCCGGCCGTGGTGAAGACCATGGGGGAGCAGGTGGTCCCCCTGCAGTCTACAGAGTCATGGGGGATGCAGAGAACCCCCCACAGCGTGTGGGGAGGTGCCCAGGCCAGAGGAGCAGGTGGGAGGCCTGCAAGAAGNCAGCAGGTTCAGGTGGATATGCTGCTTGTGAGATTGGACCCATGCCAAAGAAGTTCGCAGAGGACTGTTGTGGGAGCCACCCCGTGGCTAAGTAGAGGATTCTTCTCCCTGATGGACTGACCCTGACCAAAGGAAACCCTCATACTCTGCCCCCACCGGAGCTGTTGGTTGGAAGGAGGGAGGGGGTGAGCTGAGAAATGGTGTCTTAATAGGGAGAGGGGTGAGTAGAGAAACAGTGTTTGTAGCAGGAGAATTGTGGTGATGAACTGACTAAGATAAAAAACCCTATACCCTGCCCCAGAGCTGTTGGTTGGAAGGAGGGAGTGGGGTTAGCCAAGAAACGGTGCCTTAAGAGGGAAGCGGGGTGAGTGAAGAAATGATGTCTTAAGAGCTTATTTTTACCTCTGATTTATCCTCCGACTCTGTTAGGTTAATAAATCACTTTGCAACTTTATGTTTGGAACCTGCTTTGCCATTTTCTCCGTGCATCCTCCCACCAGTCTTTATCTCATCTCGAGTCCGGTGTGTTTGTGTTAGTTTTTTTTCTCTCCTCTGCATAGCTGCAGCAGCAGAGAGCTTAGAGAGCCGAGGTCGAGCTGTAGGTGCTTGGCATTTAGTCAGGGTCAAACCTCGACACTATGTTATCACTAAATAACCCACAGACACAAAAGACAATGTATTTGAACACAGAGGAAGAAGCGAGGCATGGAGATATAAAAGTGAAGAAAAATGTGCAAAAAGTTAAATGAATAATTTTTAAATTGTCTGGGTAACATAATTTATTAGGCTAATATCTGGTTAAATCTTTCCCCTATACTCAGACTATCCTACTGTGCCTGTTTTGGCAATAAAGTAAAAATTTATTAATTATCTACAACCTTACAGGTATTACCCTGTGTTTTCTAAATCATTTTGGAGGGTCTGGCAGCCTTGTGTGAGCTTCTGAGCAAACCAGCCCAGATCACTTCTGCGCCGTATGTGCAGTGGGACTGCACTGGACTCCTTGTGCATATGGTGTGCAGTCACCAGCAAGGTTGATACACCACAGAACGGATCTACATGTGCTCCTCAGAGATATTCAGGACACACAGGATTGATTTAGTGCCATGCTCAAACATTTAGTCATGTCAGGTATACCCAGCCACTAGCTCTATGTATTTTGGGAATTGCATCCATGGGCAATGCTGTGTAAATAATGCATAAATAATGGCACAATTAAATCTAAGGTTTCAGATCTGGACCCTGAGGAACAGGGTCTTTGAGCTTCTAGCAAAATATTCTTTCATGCATATATTTCCCTAATGCAATCTGCAAATTTAAGGCTGTTTTACATGGACAGAGGTAGGGGGATTGCCTTTGGTGCTAAATCCTAGGTAGAGGGTAGTACAAGCCATTCATTCTGTTGGTGGAAGAAGACCTCAACTTAGGCTCCACCTGAGGCATGAATATTATGCTCCCTTGGAGGTAAGGCCCATGTGACATGAAAAATGCAGAAGAAATGGCTTTGGGGTTTGAATGAGTACTGAAGAAAAAGAATATTACCGTCTTACCAACTATCCTCATCTTAGTGTGCTCAGCTTCTAGTCAAAATGGAATATTCTGTAAAATATTTAAACTGCTTTCTTTCAGTTGAGGGAGTAATGCTTAATGCATTAATTAAGAGACAGGAACGGCATTGCAATAACTTAAGGAACTAGCATATATTTTTAGAAAAGGTCAATATAACTAAGGCAGTGGCATATCTTACAGTTTAGGAAGATAAATTTATGTAAATGTTGATGTAATATTTCTATAAAGCATGAAGTATATATTAAGTTATTTTGCCTACAAATTTGTAAGTATTTGTTTGAAGCCAATTTTCCTCAGTGTGTTTTGGACTGACAGGGTTCCCTGTTTGTTCTACTTGCTAATGAAAAGTTAACAGTGCTGATGCATAATGCTTATTCTTTACAATAGAACAGTGTCAAGAGGCCAAAAGCATTGGAGGGCTCTGAAGTTAGAAAAATAACATCTCACAATAGTCTAATTTTTTATTTATTAACAAAATTCTAGTTTTAATTACAGTGATGTAAGAAAAATCATATATATATATATGTATGTATATATACACAAGATCAAAAAGAGGACTAACACTGTACATTTCTTTTTCAGAATAGCAAATTATTCACTAGCTTTAGTGTGCTGCTGCAAAGGTACAAAAGATACATATGTATTATAAATGCATCTATGTGTTTATAGAGTGCAGTGTATAAAAGTTATTGCTGCAGACACCATCCAGATATGCAGTGGTGACACTTCTTTCTCACAGGGGTAAATGCAGCCCTAACGTGAATGAGAGGAAGGCAGAACTGCCTGGCCAATGCTTTGTCATAACCTATACAAAAAATGTGCCACTTTGAAGCTCACCTAAGCCTCCTTCTTCACTGTACTGTGCTTGTATCTCTGCTGTCTGCTCAAATGGGGTGTTAACAATCCTGGGAGTGAAGACTTTCTGTGAAAAAAAACCAGCAGGGTTAAGGTACAGCACTGGCTTGTGTTACATAGCAGTAACTTATTTAGGAGTCTGAACTCTGACTCCACATCCTCAGTGCTGGGAAACATGTTCCTTCACAGCTGCAGGTAATACCTTGGGCAGAGCAGCAGCAGCTTGAGTGGACACGAAATACTCAGGCCCTCTTTTCTGGTCATCTTTCACCAGGACAGAAACCTGTTGGGAAGATAATGTGGCAAAGTCTACCCTGCTTCTCCTCCTGGTCTGTAGAGAGCCTTGACATATCGTTCATGTCAACTGGGCAACCCTTCTGAAGGTCTGATCTGAAATTTGTATTCTATCTTTGATGATTATTTCATCTGATTTCTGACAATAGTGGTCACACACAATATTAATCAAGATGGGGGGAGGGAAGGGTTCAAACTGTCAAAAGAAAACTTATATTTGAAACCCCTCACAATTTTTTCAGCATTTTAAGCAAGTCCATTTTACCCTGTTCATCCCTTAAATCAAAGCTGCTTTCTAAGAATTCTCTGCTTTACCAGCAATGACATCCCACACACTTTTAATCATCTTCCAAGGTCAAAACTGAAGTAGAACAAAGCTTCAACAAGCATTAATTAAATATTATGAATTTATTTAAATTAGATGTAGATCTGCTAAATGAAATAGAAAAAAACCATTCTCATTTCTTTTTTAGCAGGAGGAGAAAAACTCAGACAGTATGGGATTTAACACTGTTCATTTGATAGAATGAAATATACGCTAATTTCTCTGAGCTTTTATGCATTTTTCATTGCTCTACTGGACTTTAATAGGGATTTTCTTTCCTTGCTTCTTGTACTGGACAGTGATATGCAGCATATAAACTCATTCAGTCAGCCAATGATTCATGATGATTAAGATTTATCTTACAATTGCATTAGATCAGGCACAAATTTTAGCTTTCTGTGTATTTCTTTCTCTGTGAATGGCTCTTCACTTTTTCAACAGCTCTGTTATGCAGGAGGCTTCCACAAAAACTGATCTCAGGTTTCATGCAGATTAACCACAATGAAGGAGCCTCCCTGGCAGGTGCTGGGCCTTTACCCTATTCAGAAAGTTATTTTTCTCTTTCTCTTTTAATACATCCATAGAGAGGGGTCTAAGCCACAGTTATTAATCCAAACACTCCCTTAGTTTGGGGTGAGCTTGGATCCAAACCAGGATTTACAGCTGGGACCCATCTGTAGTTATAACACAATATCAGATAGGTCTGCAGTGGTAAATTGGCACAGATTCATGGACTTCAAAGGAAGCGTGCCAGCTTGCAGGAGCAGAGAGTATGAATAATCCTACCTCTGTAAGGAAAGCAATAAAAGGGTCTGGGGAAATCAAAGTAGATAGAAGAATTATGAAAAATCCAGATCAAACTGAAAAACAAAACACCTTGAAAGTTAGAAATGTGGTGTTATGCAGAGGTACATACATGTTTGGGATACATTACAAGGATACTTGGCCTTGTCTGCTGTTATTTGTGTTGCATTTTATGTCCTCAAGAACAAAGAACCCATCATTTCTCATACTGAACTTCTCACAAAATTGCTTTAACTATTTTCTTTCTTTGAGCAAGAAAAAAATGGCCCGAATCTTCGAGAATCCATCAATAGTATTCCCCTTCCAGATAATTATTTGGTCAGTGTTTCATTCTCAGAGTGCATGTCAGTACTCACTGTGGTCCATTCCTGCCATAGGGCACCACAACACTCAGCATTTCTCATCCTTCAAGCAGTTTTGAAAATATTAACTAAACTCCTAAAAAGTCTTATAAAGAAAACAGATTTTTGTATCCACATTTTTGTAGTCACCAATCCTGAACAAGGTGAAATAACTTGAATTAATATAGAGAAACAGAAAGATTCCCATCAGGTATGGAACTCGGATGTTTTGTCTCTTACCTTTACTGACATAATTGAATTATTATATTCTTGTTGAAGATGGAGATATTTAATTATTTGATTTTAACATCCTGCATTTAGATTTGGAACATCAAAAAATATATTTATGAGAACATTATGATTCTTTTATAACAGAACTCAGTCCAAAGGAAACTGTGTATAATTTTCACACATGATATTTTGCCATGTTATTTGTCATGTGTTGTTTGAAAGGAATAGGCATGCCATGACTGTCTCACTCATCTCTTAGGACATGCTTGGATACAAGTACTTTATTTCTGCTGGAGCCCCTTAGTAAAATTCATTAATATGAAATGAAGTCACGTTGATATAAACAAGCCACTGTATTTTTAACAGTCTTTTTAAAGTCCTGTAAAACATTTTAATTGTCTTTTAAATATTTTGTCCTACTTTATAAATTTTAATTTCAATTAAAAGTAAGGAAAAAATAAGAAAACATTAAAGACAAAGAGTCCTTTGGAGTCCCATTAACCAGCATGCAAGGGACATACAGTACAAATATAGAAAGTAGATATATTAAGTCTGACAGTTTCTTTTTTTCCCAAGTGTTTTTTCCAAGCCTTATTGAATATGAGCTCTCTTATTTCCTCAAATAAATGCTGCCCACTCAGTTCTTTCCATGACTTTTGCCTTGTAAATTCCACCCAGCTGCCATCCTCCTGCCTGGACCATTGCGTGTGCTCTGCTCCACAGCAAAGTTCACGTGCAGTGGGGATGCCGCGGAACAGATTTGTGCTTGCTGCTCTGTGGCATCAGCACTGGTTATATCCCTGTCTTGGATTAGAGACAAATATCCTAGATGGAAAGCACTCCGAGCAGGTGCCTCCCCCACCGCAGAGGTTTCTGGCACCCCTCCCCCCACAACACAGAATATCTCAGCCTAAAGTGGAAAGAACTGTTTAATTAACAGACCACACAGTGGAAAGGGAAAGGGGAAAAGGGGTCAGAAAACCTGAACAAACAGCTGATGAACTTAGTGTCCTTTTCCTCAGGCGTAGCTTCCCCTTTCTGGGGTGGGGGGGCCCCGAAGGGCTAGGTGAAGTTCCTCCGGTGGCTCCCTGGACGATTCTCGTCCGCTGTCCCCCGGGGCTCCTCAGGTTCTCGGATGAGAAAGCAAGTCGAAGAAAAGGGTCCAAAACGATGAAAAACAATCCCAGGGAGGGAAAAAAAATCCAACCAAGCAGCAGCCACACCAGCAGCACCAGCCACCAGCAGCAGCAAC
The DNA here is from genome assembly GCA_013397895.1 of Origma solitaria. Taxonomy (NCBI): domain Eukaryota; kingdom Metazoa; phylum Chordata; class Aves; order Passeriformes; family Acanthizidae; genus Origma; species Origma solitaria. The sequence continues at coordinate 77,942 of VZRL01005110.1, forward strand.
TGACTGGGGAAAAAAACCAGTGTACCTTCTTTCTCACTCCCCCGTAGGAGAGCTGGGGAAAGTTTCAAACCATCCCGCGCTGGCGGCAGAGCTCCCAGCTGCGGGACACAGTTAAAGCTACAGGACCATATTTCTGGTCAAGTATACAAAACGATAGGGAATACAAGATATCATTATGCCACCCCAGGACAATCCCAAAGCACAGCTTCCATCCACTCATTCCCTTCAGGACTGATACCAGCCACCACATGGATGCAGCAGCATTTTGGAAATAAAACTGTGTAAACAGTAAAGTGATCTGTGCTCAGGTGCTTGCACCCTCATGGCTGAGAGGAGGAGCTGTCTAGAGAATTATTTAAAGTTAGACTTGTATTAAAGGTTTCACCCAATCACTGCACAGTGATATTTAGAAGACAATTGCTGCTAGGAGATCACAACTGAGTTGTGTGCTGGTGAGCATCAATGAAAGCAGGCAAAATAAGCATTTCATACCAGTCAATTATAACCTTTTCCTTGTCACAGAACTGCCAGTTGATCTAATTAGGTAGGGACAATGAAAATGCAAAGCTGGCACCACAGATCTACAACAATGTGCACATAGCCTACATGTCATCTCTTCTACCTTTATAAAAGCTTGATCTGAACCATTAAAACCGTAGAAAGGACTGGTTTGGGCAAGGAGTAAGAAAAAATGTCTATGCATCTTGAAATGTCAGTTTGCTGTAAATGAGATTAAAAAAAAGATAAATGATGCGTTCTTATTTTACATCTGATTTCAAAGCAAACAACAAAAAAGCGCTTCTGTTGAACTATTGAACTGTGTCCCAAACACTCCCTTGAAATATGGAGATTACTTCATCTGTTCATTCCTCTTAAGTATAGATAACCTCTGTGCACCTGCTCAAGACTCAGATATTTAGGTTACCCTTTTTTCATCCTACTTCCCTGGGTGGGCATCCGAGCAGTGTGTGATGCATGCATGGGCATGGAAAAGGGCTCCAGGCAGCACTTCGGTTACACAAGTCTACGCATAACAAGTAAGAAATGCAAGCATTGCTTCGTCTGTGGCTTAAACCAAACCACACAGGGCACAGCCCACGGAGGCCAGGCTAGGTAGGGAAGGGTGGACTGGATTTCTTCCCTTGTTATGTCTGGCAAGGGTTTGATACACACACACACATGCACACACAAAAAGAAAAAAAGACTGGAGGGATAAAGGGATAAAAAACCCATAACTGTAATGATTTCAGGTGTAAATTCTGTTTAGAAATAGAGGCGTTTTAGATTTTAAAGAGATTAGATATCTACTTATTCTTTTTTCTGCTGTTAGAAGTGCACATCCTTAAAAATTCTTGTATAATCCTGCCTACAACTACGTGAGCAAAGTACAGACACCAGCCTAGAGCCTATTCTGGAATCAAAACTTTCACTCTGCTCTACTGAGGCTGTTCCAGTGGGAGCATCCCCATGTCTGATGGTTGTCTAGGTGAGTTTATTTTAAGGATTCTTTGTAGCTGGGACTCAGTGCAGTGATAAGCATGTAAGAAGCCATTAAGTGAAATGGGTGGTTTGTAAGAACACAGTCCATGCTCCTGCAGAAAATAGGACTGCCCAGTTTAAGGAAATGGGTAATTCTGGATTCACTGAGAGCACAATCACAAAACAATTGCAATCTTTCCTGTAAATTATCTAGTTAAAGCAGAAGTGATGCCATATGTATATTATATTATGGAAGAGGAAAAAGTGATGTGGCTACAGGACCTACTAGCTACCCAACTGACAGTCAGGGTTTAAGAAAACAAGCATTGAGGGAGAAAGGAAAAAAAATAAATTCTATTAAAAATTAATAGACCTGTAGAGATAGGTGATAGATGATTGCTAGGTAAATAGCTGTATGCCTTTATATTGAAATATCTGTTAATTTTGTGTAGGTAGTCTTTGAAAAGACAGCTTTCTCCTTAGAAAACTGTGTCACAGCTATTTCTTGATCTCACTTAACCATGTGAAATTGTAATCGACTGTGTGATACTATGAGAATTTTTTAGTTAAACCGGAGAAAATAGGGATCACAACAGGACAAGGGCATAAAAGAAGACCAGCTAACTTTTAGTGCTGACATAAGAACTGAGCACTGGGTGTAACGTATTTTACATCAGGGAGGTTCCTACTCCTCTTCCCAGGCGTGGGTTCTTGGTGCTGATTTTGTGCACATTTTTTAATGCCCTTGTTAAAAAATAGTTGGTGTGGTGCTGATATGTCCTGGTGATAGAGGGTTGGGAGGGAATATGACTCTGAAGGATGTCTGGGATGGAACACACAGGAAGAACCGCGTGACGTTTTAGGCTGGAGTAATTGAAATTCAATACTGCAAAATGCAAGGTCATGCACTTACGGACTAATAACAAAAGCCTCTGCTACGGGCTAAGAGCTCATTTGTTAGAAATGACTGAGGAAGAGAAAAACCTAGGCATATTAACAAGTCACAGGATAACTAATAACTATCAAAGTAATGTACTTGCAAAAAAACAACGTTGACAGGAGCAGTATTTCTTGTATGGATAAGGAAAACTTAGTGCCATTGAACAAATGGAGATATTGTCAGCTGCGAGCTGGGAATGCTGTATACAGGCCTGATCAACCCTAGGAGAAAAACTGTAACCAAAACTTGGGCATGAAGAGGCTGTGGTAGGGTAAGAGAGCTTGTGGCTGTGTCCAATGGGAAGCAGCAAGCAGGAAAACTGCGTGCAGTTCATGCAGTAGGAAACTGGCTCCAGCTCAAAGACAATGCCAATATAAAAAACCAGTAGCACACATAACTTTAGGTTAAAATTTAAATATACTTAAAATCAGTAGAGCAGTGAAGTGGTCAAACAATTTCTGTTAGTAGCAGGATCTGCTGAGACGGAAATTGACCAAATAATGCAAAAACTTACATAACATGTATATATAAGGTCATTTGTAATACAAGGAACCGGGACCTGATAGCCCAGCAAACCTATTCCAGCCTGAGCTCAGAAGGATTTCTTTTTCTGCCCTCATGAGACCTGCAGTAGCTGCTTCCCTTCCTGTGCTGCCCCGACAGGGCTCACTGAGAAGCAGTGTTGATGTAACACGATGCAAAGCTCCATGGCTTCGTGCCCAGCGCTCTCCCAGGACAAACCCGCGAGTTCTCTGTGGTAGCTGCAGCCAGAAGGCTCAGTGCCACTGAGACACAGACTCCCAGTGTGACAGGGAGGGAAGGGTCCTAATGCAGGAGGAATCCTCTGCACATGGGATGCAGATGGAGACACTTCCCCCACAGCTGGAAAAAAATGTTCGCTTCTGCAAAGTGCTTGCAAAGGTGTGAATGAGACATCTCTGCTGCCTACTTTGCATATATACATAGTTTCCAAGTAATTTAGAGCATCAAAACAATTATAATTTTATATTAATAGGATTTTGGTTTCTGATCAAATTATTTTCAGAGCAACACTTTGGTGCTGCTATCAGTTTCCATTCCTTCTTCATATTTACTGCTATATATATTTTTTTTTGAAAAGTATATGAGATTGGACATGTTGCTGAAAGTATTTATTTTTTTGCAAAGTAATAAGTATTCATTGGGTATGAGTATGCAGACCTAATTCACTTGAATAAGTCATGAGTTTTCATGGGATTAAATGTATATAGAGGTATTGTTCAGAGTAGGAGACTTAAAGTCATGATCTGAAGATTGCCAAACATCAGCAAAATAAAAGTGATTCCTCTGATACAGGGGAATGTTAAATGCTAGATGTTGTGAAACATGAATATACTGCCAAAGAGTTCAGTGTGAGGTTTGGTTTATATGTCTCCAAAGGTAGTTTGTTAGGAAGTGACTGGGGGGGATTAGTGAAAGAATATGAAACATTTTAGCTGTAAGTCACTTGTTCAAATCCTCTCCACACCAGAAGTGAATATGGAGCTAAAGCACTGGAATTGATGGAGTTGGTGCTATGGCTGATCTTAAAGTTATGTGTGTGCTTAATAGCTTTGTTGGACAGAGGCTGCAAAGTCAATGTTATTTGTTGGTCCATGTGAAATAAGTTGATGTCCCTGATTCAATCCCACTAAGTCAGCACCAAAGGATTAAGCAGCAATGAAGTGTTTTTGCACATCTGGTGCTTCTCCCCCTGGAGCACGGCTGAGTGACAGGCAGGGGAAAGCCATACCTGCCTTGGGTAGAGAGGATTTTAGTCTCTAGTGCTGTAAATCTGGCACCTGTCACAAGCACTAAAGCTCACATTACATAGGACAAACGTGAGGTTTTGTTTTTTCTTAAATGTTTTCACAGCTACATCTAATCAATATAGTCTTCTCTTTGTTGTAGGAAGAAGTAGTAATTAACTTTCTGTCTAACATAAGCATCCTCTCAAGCTGGCATAAAATTCTGAAGAAGAAAAACAGTTTTGCCTAAACTAATCAGTGTCTTTTGCCAAACTCATACAATTATTGAGAGTACCAAAAAAAAAAATCAATGCTGCATATCTTCATTTTATTACACGGAAACATTAAGGCAGTCACAGAAAATCCAGAGAGACCCTGGTCAAGCATTCATCAAGGTAACACTTTCAGGATTACATGGATGGAAGTAGGTACTCATTGTAGGATTAAACAGCAATGTCACAGTTTTGTGATTTGCCTCTGGAGAAGGAAAGGAGATCAAGAGCTTTTATCGTGTTCAGGTGCAAGCCACAGGAAATTAGGCTTGCTTTATAGACCATGATTTCCTGACTACACAAGCATAACAATAATTAGAAATCTTGCAGAGGAGATTATATGCTGCAAATGTAGTTGTTTACATCTACATTCCTATTGTGGTATGAGTTTTCCAATACCACTAGTTATACTGTATATTTTCCCTAGCTGAAACAGGAAGAAAAAAGTCTACATATTATGAGACTTCTAAAGCTGTATGGCTCATGAAGTCAAATAGATGTCACAATATATGGCAATAAAGAGGAGGTGGCAAAATCAGAATAAAATTAAGCGAAAACTCAGAAAATAGAGTAATTTTATGGATATGACATTGGTATCTATCTATCTGTCTATCTAATCTATATCTGCAAGTGTGTATCTATATATATATATACATATGTCTCTTTTACCTATATCCCATTTTCTGTAGCTTTTTGATTGAAGAGTTCATCCAGATCAGAGCCACCATAACATTCCAAACTCATGCTGTCCTTGGAAGACAAATCCAGAGAAACTGAAAAAAAACCCCTACCCAACATAAAGAAGAAGATATACTTGGCTTATAAAAAGACTTGGTATATAATGGATTCTAAGGTGATATTCTCTGACTTTGAAGCATCTGAAAAGCTTTGTATTGACAACCAGAAATATTATTTAGAGGTGAAGAGATAGAACCAAACATCAGATCATGCTAATCATTCACAGATAAATGAAAGGTAGAAATGCCAAAGGCACATTTCCTTTTTGAGTAGCAGCTACCAAAAGTTTATTGATGAGCGTAACACTTACTTTTTGTACCTACCACACACAGACGTTATCAGATTTTCAACCACCATGTGATAGAGTGTTTAGAAAGTATACAAACTTAAAATCTCCTCACTGCAATATATCATGTCCAACACACTTAAGACAGCCTGTCAGCTTCCCAAGTGTAGCATTGCATTGTTTTAGTTCAGCTGAGCCATTAGATCGTTTTAGAAATACATTGTGTATATTATTTAGACCCATGCCAACAGCAATAAGACACTTAAGCATAATTGACAGCTGCCTTATCATGCAGTGAATGGCAAGGTGTATGTCAGAGACAGACAGTCTTCAACAAATAGAAGCCATTGTACAGAGTAGTGACGAGATTTCCACAGAATAAGTGGTACATTTGTATTAAAATTTTATTGGATTAGATTAATCAATGAGTTTGAATTGAGAAGGTAAGTTCTAACAGCTTCTCTTCCTTTGATTGATATATTGCCAGTTATTTAGCAGGTTTTGTTTGATATTTCACAATCTCATTGCTCGCTATATTTTTTAGTGGTTTTAATATTAATTATGAGCTAATCATAACACATATATAAGATGGGATTAATTTCACCTTCTTTAGTGATCTAATATCTAGATATCCACTTGTGTCACCTCAGAGTTCATTATCACTCTCCAGAGGACAATTCAGACTATCTGCTTTAGGTACCATTTTCCCACACGAAGCAACCTGAATGATGCACTTTGATAGACCCCTAACATTTAAATGGCTGAAGTGAGATGAATGCTATCCATAGGGACAACCCTTTCAGCCTCTGAAGGTGAAGATGAGATGACCTCTAGAAAAAGAACCCATTTAAAGTCAGGTTTATAGAATAAAGATAAAATAAATACTGGTACCTTCCTTCCAAACCACTGAGTTTCAGTACCATCCTCACTGGAGGCAGGAGGTTACCCTGAGCCTTGGTATGAAAGGCCATCACACACTGCCACCTTGCCTGTTAGCAACATCAGATGTGAAGAGAATTGTGAGTATTGTATCCATTACATTATCTTGGAATCAAATTTTTGATCCCTTTTAGGCAACAGCAGATTGCAATGAATATGGAAGTTGGACTGTATCGTGGAATTAGTGGTGCAGACTGAGAACTCGCTGAGCCTAATTCCTTTCATGTGCAGTCCATCCATAGACAAAGATACATTACTGATATTTAAAACTACCCAGAAAGTATGCTGAACACTGCATGACTGGAAGACAATGAGAGAAAAACATAAGTTCAAACAGTGGGAGTGAGTAGGTAACATAAAGTTTCATGCTGGACTTGATTTAGACTTCAATTGTAAGGGGTGGTGGGTATGGTGAAGAGTGAAAATGATGCCTCATGAACTCATAATTGAGATATATAAATAAGTAAGTCCTGTATATTGGAATTACATTTTTTGTTTTCTTTTGCTAGCTCCCAAAACAGTTCTGTATGCTTCTCAAGTAATAAAATTATTTTCACATTGGTGAATACTGCAAGGTGAGAGGCTCAAAATGACTCTGGTGTATGTGCCTATTCCCTCTGCTGGAAGGACATCTGTTTCAGTGACAAATTCAAAGAATTAATCTGATTTTTTTCAAGGAATACTAAAATCTATGGCAATATTGTTGTAGTGGAGATGATAATCTTCAGGTGACTGACAGTAAGCAGCAGCCAAGGTTAACTTTTTTACATCTGCAAGCAGATCCACAATGGTACTTTCTCCATGACTTGGATTCCCAGAGGAGATTTTCAGCTGTCATGTGAACAGGTCCTGGAAATATTGCACATTCAGGACTCGTTTTCCTGAGAAGCCTTGAGTGGAAGATTTAAAAGTCATACAAACAGGACTCTCATTGTGGCTCAGCACTGTGGAACACTCAGCAACTAGAAAAAGCTATTTGGCTCTTATGTCTAGGGGAATCATTCCTATTTATGAAGAAATTCATACATCAGATTAATTTTAGTGAAAATATGAAAATTAGTATTTAAAATTTATCTCTCTTGTTCAATTGTATCAGGAGTTTTGTACCAGCACTTCTATGGTCCAGGAAGAAAAGCAAGCGCAAATATTGTCACTGACTTAGTTAACTTGAGGTCTGAAGCATAATCATTGTGTTACATGTGGTTTATTGATATTCGCTTAAATTGTTTTAATGAATTTTTATTCAGGTACAGTATGTCAAATTCTGAATAGATTAATTCTCAGTTAAAACAGAAGGACAGAATGATCAAAAGGAAAGGAGGATTACCCTATTGTTATCACTACTAGTAGGTTTATTCTCTAGACAAAATTCAGTATCTTACAGTTTGCTTTATGTGGAAGGAGAAATAAATGATGAAGAAAATAACAGTTGAAAAAGCTGTACATAATCGTGTTTCCTCAAGCATGACAAATCTGAACACAAATTTCAGCATTCAAAGTCATCATGGGTTTTAGCCAGCTTTCTACTTAAAAAAACACATCCTACATCCTATCACGGCAATCACGGCCCTAGAGCCATGGCGCAGTTACTCTTCCAGCTGTGCCAACTTTCTTCCCTTCCTCTGTCAGGGCACTTCTCTTTGCTTTTCAAAATCCGAACACTTCTATTCAGGTAAGGATGATCCCTGAGCCACCTTACATCTGTCTCCAACTTGAACAGTGTTTTGTGTTTATGTTTTATTGTTGGAGATTTCTATTATGTCAGTTTCCTTCTTCTTTAACAGAGGTTAATGACTTTTTGAAGTTATCTTAAATGAAAGGTAGTGGTTAAGCCTAATAGTTCCACTGAATTTTAATCCAACCTATAACAATGTTTTAAGACTTTCTGGAAGTAAGTTTAAAGTTTTACAGGGCTATTAAATGTTAACCTGGCCTTTGACAGCAATAGTGTGGTTTCATCAGCTCACACTGTGAAGAATTAAGGAAGCTGGAGTGCAGAATGAACTTCCCATTCCCCCTCACATCCACCAGTACTCCATTTAGGTTTTAAATACTGCTTACATACTACTGTGAGATCACTGGAAACAACAGGGCATCCTACTAGCAATCCTGCTGACCTCCATCACCTCTTCCCCTGCTCTAAAAAAATTGGTAGCAAATGTTTCTCTGTCTTTCTGATAAGCTTGACAGGTTCATTACCCCTCTCTAGTTTGCTAAAGCTCAGAATAAAAGTAGTCATATGAAATTCTTAAGCAGACCATTCAATTTCATTCATACTACTTCATAGTACTATGTTAACACACAAAGCATTGCACAAATATGCTAACAGTTCTTCAACCTGAACTGTTGAAATTAAAGCAAAAAGGTATATTTGGACATGTTTCATGCCAGTAGAGAATGCTCTCCTAAAATAGTTCTTTGTCAAATCCAGCTTTTAATAGAAGTGGTTGTAGATCTCCCTTCATCTAGTAGGCTGACAGGTCTGGTGTTAAGTTTCATCCTGTCATGCTTACTTATAATCCTTGTGCCAAAATAAACCATTCCTTTCAGTCATGGTATTTCCGGTTTGCAAAAAATTGTGATGTTACCATGCCCATCTTAAGGTCAATCAAAAATCATTTAGAATTCTTTCTGTCTTTCCTTGTAAAACAACTTTTCCAGTGTCTTTTTCCTCAACATTATATTTTTCTGAATTATTTACAATTAATCAGCATTATTCCAATATTACATTTACCCAGGGTTTTACACTGTTTTTATTAATGCAGTGAGAATCGTTTATATGAGGGAGATGTGTACAGTACAAACCATCGTGGAAAATAACTAAATTTTATCCTAGTTAAATAATTTATCCCAGAATAGACAGATAAGGCCTGTTTCTTGAGCATGATACAAGAAAAATGTTTGTGTCTGCCCAAGTCGGTTATTCCCAAACTCTAGGTCACAGCTGTGAGCAATTAAGGTTAGTGGGTTCAGGAGCCCCACAGATATGTGACAGACAGTGGGGAGGGGGGTGGGTCAAAGAAAAAAAAAGCAGTTTTAGGAATCACTGATCTAACCTATTCCTACCATGGCTTCCAGAACTCAAAGGGGCACTGCCATGAACAGGGAGTACTTCGGATGGTTCTCTGTTCCCCATCAAACCCCAGCCTGAGTTCAGACAGCTCGGAGTCTGGTCCAGCTCATCCCTGGTATCTGTATTACTTGGAGAACAGAAAGAACATGTGGATCACATCAATCTTCTTCCACTTCTCACATGCCTTCATCCAGTCCTTTCTAACCTTTTTTCTCAGACATTTCCTTTCCACTGAAGGACAGGGTACTGCTTATTTAGGAACAACCTACTTGGAATCTGCTCTGTCCAGTTCAGAGAAGGGACAACAGGATAAATATGTGTGACACATGGGAAGGACATCAAGTCTCAGTGTGCCTCATCCTAGCTGTTTCCAGGTAAAAAGAAAAAAATCTGCATTTATTTCACTTTTCCTGATATCCCTTGCTTAACAGGCTCTGTTAGGTAAGTTAATATTTTGCCTGTATAATGGTTTTTCAAGTCCTGCCCAAGCAACTGGTAACATGATTGTCTTTTATTTTTATATCCTTGTGATTCACATGAGCCCTGAAACCTACCAAAACCTGAGCTGTCTCAATTTTATTTGAAAATTAACAGGGATTATCTATAGGAAGGATTCTTTGCCTTTGGAGAAACTGAGCTCCTGTCCCTGCAAAGAGCTATCACGGCCATTCACGAGTTCATGTAACCATGATTTCTCCAGAAAGACCATTTATAGGGCAAGCACACAAACTCCTTATCTTCATCCTTCTCCTGCTACCAGACTGTTTCTCCAAATGTCCTGACTCCTGACTGTACAGTGATGTTGTTTTAGAACCACTAAACCTTCTGTTTAGTTGTTCTAGACATGCTTTAAAAAAGACTAGTACATTTTAAGTGGAATCAGGAGCACTTGGAAAGGGCTGGAAAAGAATCAAAACCTCTAAGACTCTCTTCTCTCTTTCTACAATCATTGCCCACAGCTTTGCTACAATCCTTGCCCATGTCTTTGTTCTTCACATGCTGACCCTTGCAGCCTTTCTTTGTTGTTATATATATACATATATATATGTTGTTATATAGATATATGTTGTTTTTTATATATATATATATATATTTATGTTGTGTTGTATCTTTTCTTTGAATAAATGCTAGTATTGTCCTGATTCTTTTCTTTTGTAATAAAATAGTTTACCTCCCAGTCATCTTGTATGTCAGGTTCATGTTTCTTTTTGCAACTTTTAAGTTTATATGCAAATCTGCCTCATGTACACCCTTCTGTTTAGTTCTAGCTATGCTTAAAAAGGAAAGACAGACATGTTTTAAATGAAATTAAGAGCACCTGGAAAAGGCTGGATGAGAGGAATCAAACAATATAATTGAACAATAGAACCACAGAATTGTTTAGGCTGGAAAAGACCTCTAAAATCATTGAGTCCAACCCTTAATCTAACACTGTCAAGTCCCTCACCAAACCATGTCCCTAAGTGCCACATACACAGTCTTTTTAATACTTTCAGGAATTGTGACTCCACTACTTCCCTGGGCAGCCTGTTCCAGTGCTTGACAACTTAATAAAGAAAAAATTTTCCTAATACCCAACCTAAATCTCCCCAAGCACAACTTGAGGCCATCTCCTCTTGTCTATCACTTGTTACCTGTAAGAGGCTGACCCCTACCTGGCTACAGCCTCCTTTCAGGCAGTTGTAGAAATGATAAGGTCTCTCCTGAGCCTGTTTTCCTCCACACCAAGCAACTCCAGCTTCCTCAGACACTCCTCACATGACTTGTTCTCCAGACCCTTCACCAGCTCTGTTTCCCTTCTCTGGACTCACTCCAGCCCCTCAATGTCCTTCCTGCCTGAGGGCCCCAGAGCTGAACACAGCACTCGAGGTGTGGCCTCAGCAGTGCTGAGTACAGGGGGACAATCACTGTCCATGTCCTGCTGGCCACACTATTGCTGACACAGGCCAGGTGGTCATTGGCTTTCTTGGCCACCTGGGCTCACTCTGGCTCATGTTCAGCTGCTGTCACCCAACATCCCTGGCTCCTTTTCCACAGGGCAGCTTTCCAGCCACTCTGCCCGCAGCCTGCCATTGCAAGGGGTCGTGAGCCAAGGACAGGACCTGGCACTTGGCCTTTTTGATCCTCATGCAATTGGCCTCAGCTCATTGATCCAGCCTGTCCAGATCCCTCTGCAGAGCCTTTGCATCCTCCGGCAGATTGATGCTTCTGCCCAAAGTAGTGCCGTCTGGAACTGACCGAGGATGGACTCGATCCACTTGTCCAGAGGCTTGATAAACATATTGGTATCTTTAAAATTCAAAGGATACAGAAGCATTTCTTTGCCAGAGAGATCTGCATTTCCTATGAGCATTGGCTAGCACAGCAGAGATCAATTAAAGCTTGACACATATTTTCATTTAAACATTTCACAGTGAAAATAACTATTTGTTCAAAAAATAAACCTTTTGTATGGTTTCTATGCCCTTATTTGTCTAGATACTTTAACAATTTTTGTTTGTTTTTATTATTTTATTTGTTTTACCCTGATTTTTTTTTTCTGGGAATGTGGGTGAATGAAAGGGGTCCGGGATGTTTTCTCACTCTTTCCATTTTGTTTCTGTCTTGTATCTTTTCAAAACTTCTTCAACTTTGGAAGAAGTAAAGAGAAAACAAGTAAAATGAAACTCTGTAATTTTGTCACACTGTAAGATTTCAAAAAGGTGAAAAAGGTAGTTAAAATGTAACAGAAAGAATTACAAAGTTTCAGTTTACTGTTGCTTTACACTTTTCCCGCGCTAAAAAGGTTTTTAAATTTACAGAGGTGCAAAAAGGAAAATGTAACAAATAAGGAATAGGCAGAATAGAGGTCACAGTTTTTAATGCATGTTTAATAGAATGGGGAAGCTGTAGGCCAAAAACAGAGGACAAAGAAAAAAAAGTCAGATCTGAAGCTATACAAAGAAAATAATGTCATTTTACACAATATAAAACAAAACACAATTTCCACTTATTTAATTATTCATACATTTTCTTAATAAATGCATTCTCTCTTATGAATGGGATCCATGGATCAACTCAAAAGCAGTCTACAAGGTCTCAATTGTAGTGCATATCCATATTTATCTGTACATTTACCAGGCTGCAGTGTCTGGCTCTTGGTTGGAGGCTGTAAATAGCAGTGAAGCTCATTTGTGAAGGAGACAGAGCATTCTCAGAGGCCTCTGCTGCGAACACACTTCCCCAGGCACTAAATTTAAACAGGAATCTCATCGCCCTCTACCCCAAGAGAAAGACACATTTCTTTGATGCTGCCATGATTTATACAAATAACTGTAGGACAGTAAATATTGCCATGCGTATTTTTGCTTTGTCTGCCTCCATGAATCTTGTGCTGAGTGCTGATGGTTCAACTCCAGCGGCAGAGATGGATCTGCCCAAGCCTCAGGCAGATCTCCAAAGGCCCTGCTCAAGAGCTGCAGCCTCAGAAAGGTGCCAGAGACAGATCTCTCATAGAAAAGCAATCTTTTCTAGGAAGAAATTATACAAATCACGTAACTAAACATAGTGATCTGATTGATGTAGGGCCCCTCTTCTGTAACCTTTCTGAATTACCACAAGACCAAGGCATCTGCTTCCATGGTGCTCACTTAACCACAGCTGAGCAGGTTGTACAGCCATCCCCACCAGTGCTGGGGGAACCTCCTGCCCCAGCACAGGATTTTAATCACCTGCAGTCTTAGGCAGTGATGAAATTCCTGGCACCAAAACCACTTTACCTCCTCAACAGGGATCTAGGTGTGCACAGATTCTCTGAATAACACCTGAAATGTGGAAAGCCCAAGAGATTCAGGCATCTAAATCCCAAAGTAATTGTTGAGACTGGCATCAGGGGAGTTTTCATAGAGCAGGAAGGCTCCCTGGGGCTCACTCTGTGGCCTAGGGGCTTGGGAATGGTGTCCTCGTCTCCCTCTTAGGCTGCTGGAGCCCAGGCACACAGAGCCTCTGCGCTGAGTCCTGACAGCCCACGTTATCCCATGCTGCTGGGACTGCAGGAGTGCTTCCACCTTGCACTTGAGAACAAACCCAAAACTGGAGTCACGTATGGGCCTATAAAAATTATGTACGAAAGCAACTGTGTAAAGTAGGATTTATTTAAATTCATTCTGTACACATTAGATGCAAACATAAAGAAACAAATACAAAGGGGGGGCACGGGGTGTGTGTGTTTTTCAGATGACAATGTTTATTTCATTAACCTCTGAAACTGGAAAGATCCTAGGAGATGATTCAGATTATTGGGTAAATAATGCATGTTTAAGAATATGACCCTGACAGTCCCTTTTGCTGGTTCTTCATTTTGTTGAATGATTAATTTATAGCATGTCTGTGAATCCAGTCCCTTCTGTGGGTGATGTCATCTTTCTCATGTATTACACATGCTCCACCCCAGGGAAAAAGGCAGCAACATGATTCAACACTTTACTATTTCTCCTTCCTCTTAGTATGTACAGTTTATATACATATTTGTTTCAAATGTCACTGAAGCATCTATTTAAAAATATACATTTATAGAAAAAGAGTAAAAAAATTACAGATGCCTGTTCAAGTTCATTTTCTCTATTACTGACATTTCAGATAGCAGGCAAACTGTTCTGTTCTGTTTGTGCCATTCACTTAAGCCTTGTTTGTAAAGAAGTCCCATAGAGCTTTACATGTCTGATGGCTAACACTTAGCTTTGGAGAGATTAATGAATCCAAGGTGAAATGGTGATAGTATGAATTAGTAGCAAGAAGGCTAGAAAAGAGGAAGAAGCACCACACCCACCCCCAACAAATGAATAAAAAAATTTAAAAATTTTTAAAAAAGAAAGAAACCCCCAACCTGCTGCTATTCTCCTGAATTTAAAAAAATAAAAAATAAGGAGATTCTTACATTTGGATCTACTTTTCTCAGTAAGAGGTCATTTTTATGATTATTTTATTTACATTTGATTGTATTTATTACATATGTGAAATGTGTAAAACTTTCACATCACAAAGTTACTGGAAAGGAGGATGATAAAACCCAATTAGAATAACTTTCTGTATTTCGGAGGCAACCTATTTCTCTACACTGCACTGGGAATTCCATCCCACACATCAACCTCCCAGCTGAGCACAATATAAGAAGCTCTCAGGAGGCAATGAAAATTTCCAGTCTCTGCAAACTCTTGTGAGTTGGGATTTGGTGGCACCCCTTTAGTAGAAAAACTGTGGTTTCCCTGGAAGAAAACATTTCTATTCCATTGCTACCCTGCCAGTCCTTACCAGATACTCCCTCTGTTTAAAGGCTTGTCAAAACTTATGATGGAATCAAACTTCTTTTTTCCTGTGACTGTAACATTCAAGGCATCTTATATAGATAGAACTAAGTGCCTGCTTTAAACCACAATCCATATAAACTAAATTGAAAATAACTTTTATAATAATATATTTACACATGGTATTTCGAGTACCTGCTTTATGTTTCACACAAAGGACAAGAATTCTGAATTCCGGGAATCTCTCTCAAAAAACCTTTTTGATATATATCGCCTCCAACATCCCAGTTCTTTTACATGCAAAGAGGACATTAATATGAATGAGAATGATTTGTACAGTAAGGAGACTCTCAGAATCAAGATGCATTAAAAGGTTCTCAGAGGAGAATTTTAGATAGGGGAAAAAAAACATGGAATTATTCTGTGAGTATGCATTTGACTAGTCTATCCCAATATAAATTATACAGGAAGTAATTTCTGACTCTTAAAGCAATATTCTAAACAAGTGGTTGTTGGACCAAGTAGTGAATACCTCTTTTAGTCTTCTGTACCTGAAAATATTTGAGTTAAAATTTATTAGTGTTTTATTTCTTAAATATTCTTAATGTTATGGATGTATGTATAGATATACACTTCAGATCTCAGAGTAAAAATATATCTGACCAAAAAATGCATGTATCATCACTGAGGAAAGCTAAGCTTCAGATAAATGTATAAGGTTCTGTCTGGAAAGACTAAATCCATTAGTGAACTGAACTAATAGGTCAAGAAAAGTAATAGCCAAATAAATATTTTATTAGCATTTTGTGAAACTTGCTAATGGTTAAGCCTACTAATCCTACACTAGTGGGAATCTTTATTCAATATCAGGTCATTATTCAATAGATATTGTTTCCAATTTCATATGAAGTGACTTTCTGGGCATGACTGGAGAAAGGTATTTTCACATTAATTGAATATTTTAGGATGCAATGGACAATATCTGTTGCTGTTCTAAGTTTTTTTGCTAATAAAATGATTGGGGGAATCAAACAGAACTGTATGAAGATACAAAAAAAAAATGTCACTTTTATTTTCAATACGTTTTCATAACTGAATTTTCTCCTGAAATGGTCAGTAAGGAAAAGGCTGGTGTCAGGCAGTAGGAACATTCCTTAGCTCAGAATCTCATTTTCCACAAGTGTAGTGTGGAGATCCAGCCCTTCCAAGCACCTCCAGTCGGTTAGGAGAGGAGCTGTTTGTGAATGCCAGCACAGATGTGGGATTAGCATGGGTGTGGGATTGCATGGCCCTACCCTCATCATTTATAAATCCAAATTTTACCTTTTACTTCTTGTTTTTCCTTTGGGGTCAAGTCTCTCACTGTGGGAAACTGCTGGAGGTTGGAGTTGCCATGTGCCCCATATGAAGTCAAGCACAGTACATCTTGTTGGCTGGGGTTCCGGGCACACACATTTCTCAGAAATTGTTTAAAATAGAGAGATCCTGATGGATCAAGCAGCAGAAGCAGCACCTCAGTGTTCAGGGCACATTGGAAATTAACCTGGTGACACAGCTGTCTCATACTGGTGTTAAAAACCAGAAAATATAGAGCTCAGTGGGCAGGTCATGACAACTGTCTGTCTTGCCTTTCTCTTTTATTAGTTTTCTTCCTTTTGTTTCCAAGTCAAGCCTACTCTACACTGATTTTCATGCCATCCACAGGAGTGCCTGCGTCTAAGTTCAAACTTAGGTGGTATTTATTCTGTCAAAACCAGCATTAACATTTTTAGATTAAGAAACCACTGAACATCAGAAAAAAGCTTGAGATCTGTTGCAGTGCAGATGCACCATTTTGATTCTATATCAGTAAAACAACCCAAACGAATCTGAAATTTCTATCATCATTTATGCTTTTCTAGCATGAGTTTCATCCTTTATCCTTAGCATTTAAAAAAGAGAAAAAAAACCCCAAAACTTGCATGTTTGAAGACAGGACCTTTTATGATTCAGTAATCACTGAGGTTAGACCATAACATTGATGTACTGACCGAGGAAGCATTCCTTTCTCAGGACACTAAATCAATTTTACTAATTTATGTTAATATTTAAGCAGGGAAAATACTTAATGATTCTCTCTTATCTAATCCAGTTGGATTGATTTCTTTTCCTAAGAGTGCAGTTTATGAAAATATTGTCTAAACTAACTGTGAGAGTGCTAGAAGAACATAAACTGTATGATTCTTATGTATAATTTAAAAAGCAATTTCAAGGCTCCAATTCTATAGCTGTTCAACATATAAAATTCTCACTCAGCTCTGCAGTTGGAAGAGATTCAATAGAAGTGATTTTACAATTGATTTCAGTAGGTGTTTTGACTACAAGGGAAGAACAAAATTGGCCAACAATATTTGTAAAGTGATTTTGGATTCTTGGGAGTGAAAGCATTGCAGTGTAAATTGTTATCATTTTTATGAGCTGGAGCACTCATCCTATCCCAAATTCTCTAAGAAATTTCTGAGTTTTAAAAAATTTGCATCCATAGCCTCATCCTTTGCTCCCCCTGTTAGGACTGAGCACCCATGTAAACAGGAATGCCCCAGCTGTAGAACTGACACAGTATATCATGAGAGGTAGTACATGTCAGTAATAGAGCAGAAGAGGTTTTAGGGCAAATTCCTTTTTGCTTTGCCTTTAGCCTCATGTTTTCTGCATTCCAATCATACACAGTGGTGACAGCTTCTCTCTGAGACTACTCCGTAGATTGAAGTTTAGGTATTCTCCAAAATTATAGGGGCTTTATGATCAAAATCCTGCAGAAACAGGGTTTGTAACCTGTAGCTGTAGTAAATTAAACCAAGGTCTGTTCCCTGGCTCGGAAGCCAGCTGGCATGATCTGCCCACATCTATGCTGTTAAACTCTCTTACTTTCCGAAACAGAGTGTCTGAATCCAAACTGCCTATTGGGAATGATCTTTGGCCCATGTTAATTTCCAAATTGTTCCAGTGATTTTTTGGAAGAGTGCTAGCATTCACCAGCCAAAACCATGTCAGGGGTTTTGTCTTCTAGCAATTTAACAATACAGACAGCTGAGTTCCAGCGCCTGGACTATGTGCTGACTCTGTTTTAGTTTCTTAGTCTAGATGCACTTTCTATCTCTGCCCCAGTGCTTTCTATTTCCCAAGCACATGCTCTACCTACAGGAAAGCATATCAGTGGAACGAGTTTGTCATCTCTCATCAGAATAAAACTATTAACTCCTTGAGCCCTTGAGTGGACAGAGATATCCAATGTGAAGTCCTGAGCCAGATGCTGGGGACATCAAACATCCTGTTTTTTCAGTGAAGCTGCAGACAGCTCCTCACCCAGCACAAGGGGTGAGTCCAGAAATCTACCATGGATGGTTATGATGCCAAGTGTTTAATTTCTAGGTACTGCACTACTTGGTGCACATTTTGTCATGGCAGTATATGTATTAAAAAGGATTTGAGTAAAGACGCAGTTTTTCCTACATTGTTCCTTAACTTTGCATGACTGATACAGCAGCTTTAGTAATGTTTGTTTAATCGCATTTGTACATGAAATACTGTTATACCTATCAGTATTTATATCTGCTAATTTCTGTAAAAAAATATATGTGCTCAGGAAAAGGCTAGTGGGAGAACATGTGTGCAAGAAATAGATATGGGGAAAGCAAAGATAAATATTTTGGAAAAACTACTGCCATGGTTTCTCAAATGTCTTTAGTATTTTTGTAAATATTTTTCCATTTATATGGGACTTTATATATATTTCTGCTTGTCTTCCAAATGCAAAATACATTTGTGAAAACGTGGTATTTTACATCTGATCAACTAATATAGTGGAAGTATACAAAAATGTCTACTCACAAAAAGTTCTTCTTTGGGGCTGGAAAAGTCTCAGGTTTATCATGGCTACATCAAGATTCGCATTTCAAACAGGCAGTTATCTGGGGGAGGTGGTGATGGTATTTTTGCTGTTATTTTCCCTTTAACAGACATTAATACTCCAGCATTTTTTTTGTGAAACAATTCACATCTTCAGGCAAAATGAGGATGGATAGTTTTAGCAGTGTAAGTAGGTGGTTTTCAGAAATCTAATTGAATTCAATGAATCTTTTGCAACACTCTTGGCTTTGATAACCCACAATTGATGAATGACCACAAAGATCTGAGGAAAACGAGACTGTTTTCAAGTTATGGCTGCCCATAGCCCCAAAAAGAGATAGTAGCCAAAGTTTCCAAGGACAAAAACGGATGGGCATTTCTCAGTGATTTGTTACCCTTTTTCTATTCTTGGAAAAGAATGCTACTGTCAGAGGAGCAGTTTGCTTCTGATTGCTGAAGAGTATGAGCACTAAAGCTCAAAGAACAAGGTGTATGAAATTAAGTGAATGAAAGGCAGGCTTTAAAGAGATTTAGGGAATATTATTACAGTAAGATTATGCAGACAAAAGAAGTCTCATCAAGTAAAGGCTAGGCTCAAGTGCAAGCTACTTTACAAACATTTAGACACAAAATCGAAGTTCTTATAGTACTGACTTGAGAAAGCAATCTCAATGTGAATTTGTTGCATATTTATTTATGCATATTTGGTGTCTTAGAGAAAGAAACGGTTACGTGTGAAATGCCAAAATGTCACATTATTATGAAACTTAACAGGACAATTGCAACTGAGACCTAAATTTTCTTTTTCACTATGCATTTCTTTGACTATCTCATTCTTGTGTGTAGATGAATCTTTTTTATTCCCTGTGTACACTTCAGTATTTGTTAACACTACATTTTGAAAAAGACTTGTATTTTTAAGTATATATGAGTCAATTTTGCTTGAAGATGATCACCTTTTAATTGAATTTGCAGAATTGTAGAAAAAACTGATCTGTCATAGATGCTTTAGCTTATGCAAATATCTGAGTAATGCCAATAAATACAGCATCAGATTTCAAGAGAGGGCCAAGATCCTCTTACTCTGACTATTATGGGAATTGTCATTTCTAGAGCTGGAGATTTTTGTTGAGGGTGGCTTGCTTGTTTGGTTTTGTGTGATTTCATTCTGGTTTGGTTTTGCCAAACATTTGGGTTGGTCTTGCTTCTTTTTTAATTTTTTTTGTTTGTTTGGTTGGTTTTTTTACTATTTAATCAAAATATTAATAGAATATAAAAAGATTGTCTTAAAACTTACAAAACTCCAGGGACAACATTTTAAGTCCAACAGATGAAAATGTCATGAAATTCTCAGGACTTAAAGTTATAGATTTTAACAGACACTACATTCTAGCCATTTAGAGTGGTCCAGCCAGCAAGCATTTTAATGAAAATCCAAATGCATACACATGTGCCTGTGTTAAGTCTGTAATGCTGCAAATGTGTGTAGGCATTTGTGTGGGTCTATGTTACCTACAGTCCATGTTTTCACATATTTCTTCTAGGGTTAGATCTAACATTCAAACTTGAGAATATAGTATTCAAACTGAACTGCCAAGTAGTTCTTTCTCCCCAAACATGTGTTTCTATCCTTCCTTCCATATAAAACTGAGCCAACACACAGGGCGCACAATACCTCTACAGTGATAGTTTTCAGATGTGATAACTTGTGGTTTACCAATCCAAGAACACTTTCAAACATTAGATAGGGAAAATTCCCAATGTGTCATGCAGAAGTTCCCTCTGGCATTAAGACCTGACATAGAACTGAAGCCTGACTTTCCAATGAAGTAATAACTGCTCTCACTCTGGAGGAATCAAAGAGGTCTCCAGCTAGACACATTTGAGACATCATGGAGATGACCTTAGTGTATTCTACAAGATTTCTAGTTTGTCTTTGGTTAACTATGATAGGACTCGAATGAAAAACTCTATAGGAATTAAAAGGAAAAAACAACCTCCACCCACCAACTCCTGAACAAAAAAAAAAAAAAGGTATCACGGAATACTCGCAGAGCATTGTTTCAATACCTTCTAAAGTACCTTGAAAATGCTTTTTGAAACTTTTTTGATATGTACAGAAAGGATAGTGGTATGATGGCTGTATATAAAGTTTTTATTTCATTGATTTACAATGATCAGCTTAAACTTCCTATATTTACTATGACATGTCACATTCAAACCCTTATTTCACATCAGTTACACATCTCCATTCACACGAAAATATACTACTACAACAGACTTCTGAAATTATATAGATTGCTTTCAGTATTCTCAATAGATCTGATAAGTTAAATAGAAATCATTTGTCACCCAAGAATTGTTTTTTGGAGAAATGAGCTATTCAGCTAACTGTTGGAATGAGGAAAGAATAGGAAAAATGGGAAGAGCTGTGCTCAAGAGTCATACAAAATTATCTGGAACTTTTTACTTATTGAATTGACTCTCCCCAGGTCTAAAAATTTCTATCAGCTACAGCTGAAGTTGATTAGAATTTTTCTATTATTTCCTGGATATTAAGGGTACCCAACAACCCCCCCAGCAGAAAGGTATTATCAGTTGATATTTTCAACCCTGTGTAGACTTGGAGAAGTATAGACATTAAATGCAATCAAGAGATGTGTTTTGTATATTTTCTGGGATATGGGAATATGTCCACTGGCAGGAGCTCTAGAAGGTAAATTTCTGCAATAGATGGCTTGTATTAATTACAAATTTTGAATTTGTAACAATATAACTCCATCATTTCTATAAAACAATATTTAATATACAACAAACTTTCACCACATAAACACATTAAAAACACCTTTTTATAGTTTCAAGAATTGATTACAGGTTTCTCATAAAAACATTTTCATAACTAGAATCTTAATACAGAATGATTTTTTCTATGCCAAAATACATTTAGATGGTAAATTGTTTGTAGAAAAAGATACAGAGAGAAATGGGGTTTGCTGGCATGTAATCCATCTTATTTCATTCTTTCATGGTCAACTTTAAAGCAAAGTAAAAAATGTTTGTCATAAAGTACTTTATTGTTTTATCCGGAGTCTTAACCAGAAAAGAAGGGAGTTAATTGGCTTATTCTCTGTTTCAGTGTCTCTCAGGTGTGCCCAGAACAGCACTTAAGTACACACTACCCGGACCATAACTATCTGTCAAAGGTTTTTTTGAAAGGCATAACATTCCCATTAACTTTCAGCTTTAGGTGCCCAAAGAATGAGGAGTGGATTCACTGTAGCAGCTGAACTGCATTTACCAAATGCAACACCAGAAAAAAAAAATCCACATAAAACCACATAGGAAGATTGATCACACATTTTTATTAGAGTCTTTTGAACAATTGCATTATGTTGTTCCTTTATTTAAAAACTCTTGCAAAAAAAGACATTGGAGTGGACTGGTTTCAACCCTGAGCATTAACACTGCATATCAAGTACTGTAGTAAAGAAGCTGGTTAAGTTTGTAGCACTAGCACAAGTCACTGATATTAATCCTCTAGGTGATCAGGTTTTTACAAAAAAAATACATAGTTTTCAATAAATAATGCTTAATTTTACAACTTTGATACAGCAATGTCATACACTGTTTTGACACATACTAAACTCTGCATGCTATATAGTCTACTAGAAGACAAAACTTTGCCATGCATTTTCTTTTTCTAGTGCTAGAAAACACTTTGTCCTCCAGTGCATTGCCTCAAGCAGCCTTACCATCTTCCTTCTCTCACAGCAATAGGCCGTGCACTGGCATGCAAAAACCTCAAGAAAAGGTTTCCCCCCCACCATCACTCAGACTTCTAAACAAAAGTACTTTTCAGCTTTTCCCCCCAAGACCTGGAGTGGCTATGAAAACTAATTTCATGTGGCCTTGAAAAGTCTTTGAAATTACATATTTTAAAAGTGTCATGCTTGAAAAACTGCTCTAAAACATTCAATTTCCCCCATCTGTGGCCATCATGCAACATCATTGAAATGTTGTAACCATCAAAAGTCCCACATTGGAAAACAGGCCTCCATTTTAAAACAGCCCACCAAAAAATAAAAGGAAATAAGAAAAAAAGTATCACAGCATTTATGTAGACTCCAAAACGCCAACATATGTACAAGAGCAAAACCAGATACAAATCGTAAATGAACTAACAATGGCATATAACTCTTCTCCCTGGCTTTGCCAGGAGTTGAGGCAAGTTGGTTTTGGAGATAAGCAGGACGATGGAAACAAAAACAAATTGTGACAATGGGAGTTCCCGGATTAATCATTATTACTTGATCAAATTTCTTCAAGCAGTAAATCAATGTTTTGATTTTACTGGAAGTGTAAACTACCAAAATCTGAAGCTCTATTCAATAATTCTAAGTCAAACCTGCTTCTGAACTTCCACAAGTCTTAGAAGTTTGGCGCCCTTGCACTTTTTCATCCTGCAAGATTGCACTTCACAGAAAATCCACATGTAACTAACCACGAAAGAAGAAATTTGATTAATTAATAAGGATTGAAACCTCCATTCTCACACTTCCAGGTTGTTGTTCATCATTGAAAACCATTCACCCCTTCTTATCCATATTGCTTTAGGGGTTTCCTTGTATCTACAGAAGTCATTCCTTTTAAATTGCTGTCAATCACAATTTTTCTAAGAGTTTTTAAAATATTCCTATCTTTGCACTGGCATAAGTATTGGGTTTTCTAAGAGAATCTCACCCCAAAGAAGGTATTACTTTTATACATGAAATATTATGAACTTTTGTTTCCCTTTTTGTAAGTCATTCTACATTTTCTGCACATTTGTGCTTTATATTGAATATAAAAATAGGTCTTTAAAACTCTATTTACTTTAAACTCACTAAAAAACTACTTGCTTGTGAAATTCTCTTACAAATTCACTGCATCCATGTAGAGAAGATAAAACTAATTAGGCAGTTAATTGGTATAGGTAGTGTGCAAAAAAATTTAAAAAAACAAAAACAATCACAGCCTTGGATGTGAGTGAGGGGAAAGGAAATTAATCAAAGAAATACAACTGTATAGTAGGGGAAATGTAAGGCAACTCATTATATTAAGTTTTTGTTGTTTATTTTTTCCTGGCCATTCTTACAAAGGAAGGTTAGGAGGAACTAAGACACCTATCCTGCCAGAAGCCCTTGCGGCAAAAACTCCCATTGAGCTCAATGAGAATTTTTTTTTTTTTTTAACCAGAGCAGGTTTAAGGCCTTACTAGGCAACAATTGTGAAGACGCAAAACGGAATTCATGAACTGTTTTGATTATCAAACACCTAAAACTTAATGGCCCTGACTTTGACCCCACACCAGTTTTCCCCTGGTGTAACAACAGAGTTGCACTTTCCTCAAAAAGGCAGGAGTGAAGGATCATACTGCACGCATGCAAATCACATTCAATAGACTTGAAGTTTCATCTGAATGTCAGTGAATGCCTAAAGAGCGTGTAGCACTTAAAGGACACTCGGAATGAGTCTTTCTACCACATCTGTAAAAGACTGCATTTAAAGGAAGAAAATATTTCTTAATTGTGGTTTTTTAAAAGGAAGGGGTAAAACAGTAAAAACATCAAAAGGGGAAAAAAGTTTGCCAAAAATGCTCACTTTAAAGATAAAAAGAATCAGCATGTTTGATTAGGTTTTACATTGAGTTGACATCCTCAGTGTTAGCAAGCAAATTGTCTTTTGACATAGAAAAGCTCATTTTTCTCCCTTCTATCACTGAGTCCTATTACATGCAGAGTAGTATTATACAGAGACAAATGCAAGGAATGTGGGGAAAAAGGCCACAGAAGATACCAGGCCTGCAACAGGACTGCTCTAGCATGTCAACAAAGATTCCTATGTACACTAAAAAAAAAAGGAAAGAGAAACAAAAGGTATGAATATTATTAATGATAAAATAAAATAAAATAAAAAAGAGTAGCTTAGCAGATGCTATTTTTCATGAGTAGAAAATTGTTTTTTACTCTCAATGAGATCAGTAGGAGCTTAGACATTCAACAGCATCAAACTTCAGCCCTAACTATGCAGTGGCTTAAACAGAACACTACCCAATTTTATCTTGAACAATATGTAATAATAAACTATAAATAAAAGCAACTCAACTGTTTGGCCAAAAAAATTGTTTCCCTGCACCATACACCTTCCCTCAAAATATTCCTCTGATATAGTATAATTCCCATCTAGAAGAAAGAAAAGATATACTTCTGAGTGGGTATTATATTCTTTGACTAAAGTAGACCTGTTGCTCTTTTACAATATGCCTGACTGCTCTTTAATTGGATCATTTAAATCTGTTATCTTTGACTAATAAATACCATTTTAAATGGTAATTTTAAAAACAGCTTCCAAAAATATATGCAAGTCAAAACTTTTGTAGGCTGAGACACAGACCTTATTACAATGCAAACTAAATGCAGCCTGTATTTGACTATAATCATTCATAACTCATTGAACATCTGTAAAGCACAAATGTTTAATGACACTGCCTATTATCACTTTAATAAACAAGGATGCATATCAGAAGAAAGGGACAGAAAGAACAAGTCACCCTACCCTCATGATAGCTTGAAGAATTACTAAGAGAATTTTGGCTCAGTTTTAAGACTTAGAACCTGATCAACTTACTCCATCACCCTAGCCCAAAAGGGGATTTTTTTATAGCAGGATAGTGAATGGCTAGGCTAGAGCACTTCAGTGTATTTATTTTCTTTCAGTCTTTTGCCTTAGAAGAGATAAATGTCATTTGTTTTCAATCTGATTTCTAAGTTATTACATGGAGAACACACTAATCATTTGAGACCAAAAACTGAAAATTCAAGAAACTCTATTTTATTGAGGACTATCCATTGCCAAGGATATCTTGTATATTGTAATTAAGTTTGTTTTAAAACACAGTTTCTCATAAAGAATTATCACAATGCAAGACATAAATTTGAGTTCCCAGATATGCTATATCTCTTTTCTGATAGCAAAGATTTAGGCCAAACAACTTTTATTTAGAATCATGAGTGTTTTATTATTATTATTATTAGAAAGAGATCAGATTATATTAATCATTTTACTACCAGTTTAACTAACCTAAAGTAAGATATCTCACCACTTAAATGCCTAAGAGTTGTCTTTGATTAAACATAACATGCATGCAGGTTTTAATGTTATGTTTTATTATGCCTTACAAATGTGTATGCAGGATTTTCATTTCAGCAAGTCTGAAAGCCTGTAGCAGTGGTTGCCACCAAAATACCAGCACAGTGAATTGTCCCTGTAAACAGCTGGATCGTTAATTAGCGGAGAAAAACAACAAAAAAAAAGTAGTAATAATTTACCAATGCCTATCAGATAAAAAAAGTAAACTTCTTGAGGAACAAACTTCCACCTCGTGAGTCTGTTTATTGCCATCAGCAGCTATTTCAGAGCACGCAACTGAAATCCGATGGCTCCTAAAGTCAAAA
>VZRL01005110.1:107979-144380 GCA_013397895.1 Origma solitaria
CCGCCCCGCCGCGGGGGCCCGGGCGGCCCTCGGCAGGCACAGCGTCCCCCGCGCTCCGCACACGGCGCGGCCGGGCCCCTGAGCCCCCGGAGGAGCCCTCTAGGCTCCTCGTTTCCCTGCCCTCGGCAGGGCTTGTTTCGGTGTCTGCTCGGTAGAGAGCGGGGCTGGGAGGACGCAGGGGAGCGCTCCCGGTTCCCTGTGGATGCTGACGGTGCCTCGGCGGCTCCGGCCTGCTGGTCGGGGGTGCCCGGGGCGGGGAAGGTCCCCTTGTCCCACGGGAAGGCCCGGGCAGTCCACAGAAGGGACGTGAGAGTCGTCGCACCCACCTGGAGACATTTACCGCGTGGTGTAGGCAGAGGATAAAGGCGCCTTCTCCAAAGTACAGGGTGAAAATATGCAGAGAGCATCAAACAGTGCTGCTTTTCTGTTTGTTTGTGTGTTTGTTTACCCGGAAGCATCCGGTTAGTCAGGACGCCGTTGCGGATCTACCTATTTGGACAATCCCATGTTTGTGTTTATCGCAGAATGTCTGAAATCCAAAGGTTGGAGTGTGCTATGCACCTGTGGTCATTTTAATTGCAAAATGTATGCTGAAAATGAATTCACATACTGTTTTGTGGGTTTCTTTGTGCTCTTCCAGCTGCTGTTTGCAGTTATTAGAAAAAGTTGAATAAGTTCTGTGATGATTGTTGGCTGGATACAGACTTAATAGCAGTGAGAGGAATGAGCCCTGGCACAGCCTCTCTGCCAGAGCACATCTTATGAACTGGTGCTAATGGGGCAGCAGGTCTCCTGGTACATCATCCTCTAATTATCCCAGTGGTTCATTTTCTTCAGACTACAGCAAAATTACTGTGTTTGGATGATGTGACTATGGTATCATAAGGCTGCAGAGTGGCTAGTGCTGTTACAGGAGCAAAACCAAAAAACCTCCAAAAAAGTCACACACTTCTTTTAGCTGTATGTGTAGGTTAAGACTACCAGGTCTCAGCTACACCTGTCAGAAGTCAGATGGAGTTTGACGAATACATTTAAGGCAGATACATAGTGTTATGTCACTTTCCTTGCCGGACCCCAGCTGGATGTACTGAGTAGAGGGAAGGAAAAGGGCATAGCTGAAGGTACAGTTACTTCATTGTAAAGATGAATTTTGAAAAATACTGCTCTGCCCCTCCATGACTGCCCCCAGCAGTGATTTCTGCTCTGGGGCTTGTTGCCACCTCTCTCCCTCCCTGTGACTGCCCTTCGTGGTACAATCTAGCTCCATAATGCCTCTCCTTTAAGACACAGGAAATAAAATGGAAAATTTGACTCTCAGGATTCTCAACCTGTCATAAAATGTTAAAATTTAGAGAAACCATATGAGAAGTGAGTGCAGTAGCTCTGGGAGGGAGTGCCTGAGTTCCTGTCGCAGCTGTGGTCAGCTGTGGTCTCTCCGGGGAGGGCTGTTGGCAGGACAGGGCATTCCTTCCAAGAGGACTGTGAGATTGGCACTTCCTGCTCCATCCGGCTGAGGATTCACTCGGATTGGGCATACTGTGGAACCTTCTGTGTCACCAGGGTTTTGTAAAAAGTGAGAGCACATTTCTTGTAATGATGATGTGGTCAGGAGTGTTGGGAGTACATAGGTGCCTGACTGCCTCCAGGGAAGGCAGCTTTGATGCTGCTGCGACCCTTACTAGGATGATAACAGATTAACAGTCTCACCCAACCCTATTTTGTAGTATTTTTCTGTAAATACCAGTATTGAGATACCTAATGAGAGGTTCTGTGTTTTTTCCATGCATTTTGAATCCAGATAGAAATAATGGTGTAATTTTGCCAAATGAAAAGTGTCAAAATGTTTTAATTTGTTGTTGGTGTTTATGGGAGATTTCATTATGTTATATAATTGCATAAAATTCAAGCTGATGAAATGAAAATTGAATCTTTATTTCCTGCAAAATGAATCAAAACAATGAATTTTCACAAAGTACTGCTATTTTTTTTCACATCATTTTACAAAAGCCATTAACTATTATGGAAAAATTTCAATTGCAATGGAAGCCATATAATCAATACTGATAAGACTGGGACTCCATACACCAGGGTGACAGAACCTGACATTTAACATATTAGGATCTGGAGAGATAATTTTTAATAGAGCTTTGGTGTAATTTGAAGGCACTGTCATTACATCAGACTTCTGGGGTATTTCTGCTCCTTTATGTGTGTCCCTGTGAAGATGCATATTAATACTATGGGCATCACATAATTTTCATAAATCCCATTTTTCTATTTTTGTGTTCTATCTCCTTTTCTGAGTGTCTTGGCAGCATTTCAATTTTTCCTCAAAAGTGATCTTCTAAATATAAACAGCATTACAGTTTTCTCATGCTTGTTAATGTTATGTTTTCGTTGTTTTTTGTTGTATTTTAAGGGTAATGCTAGGAAGGTAGTGAAGCTGAAAACAGACTGATAAATAATAGCCACATTCCATAAAACAAAAACAATCTTGAAGATTTTAGAAATATGAGTAAAACATATACATAAATAAGTATATATTACTGTTAAAATTAAATAATTTTACGTTCTAAAAGTAGTTCAGTAATTGTATGCGTGCATGTATATTCCTATTAGAGTGCAGCAGTTAGAACTAACAGCCCACTACTCGTTCTTTTGAAATTCAAATGAATAATCATCTTTCCATTATCTAGGTCAATAGGAGGCTGGGCTACCCCAGAAAGTGGGGGAAAAACAGGTAAAATAGGATTCACTAGAGAGCTTAATTCTTGCCTCCTTGGATGGAGTCTATTTTTGTGGGTCTGCATCTACACTGGGTTTCCCAGTGCTCTAGCTGGGGGGATGTGTTATTTTGAGTGCTGTGCAGCATGAGAGTGTCAGTGGAAGCACTGAGGTTTTTGAGGCAAGAAGCTGATGAGGTGCCTCCAAAGGCCTGAAGCCAGCAGGAAATGCTTCATGCAGGAATACAGGTCCTTTGCATGTGGGCCAGTGTGCATACAGCTACCCCCATCAGTGCTTGGAAAGGTGAAGTGACGCGTGTTAAGAGACTGACCCTATGCTGTCCTTGCAAGACTGTGTCTACCAAACAGGAATTAAACATGGGCAAAAAAAGTTCGTTGTTCAAGAAATAGTGTTTTAGAAAAAGTGGAGGATATTCCCTCTCCTTGCAGTGCCTGCTCTCTGCGTTAAATTTTAGTAAACTGAAAGCCAAGATTTTCACTGTGCTAACTCTGACGATAAATAGTACTATGCGTACAGTGTTCTTTTGGCTATTTATTTCTTGCTTGTTCTGAATTGTGCTGCAGATTTTGCCTGGAGAGCCCAAAATGACTTTGCCTGCAGAGCGTGTGGGAAAACTGGAGTTACGCACCTTCTGCAAGGTGTGGGAAGTGGTTTCAGTCACAAGCTGTGGATTCAAAATGGAAGAAGAATTACAGTGTCAAGAGAGTTTTGTCTCAAGAGAAAACATATGATGAATTCTGAGCAGAGGGGTCACACCCAAGGTCAGTTCACAGACACATTTCCTAGAGATCTCTGGAATAAACATAAATTCCTTGAGTGTTGCATTCATGAGGAAAAAAGAATGCTGTGGTCTTACTTCATGTTAGCTAACACAGGGTAAAATAGTGAAAAGGCACATAGGCTGTGCTTTTTAAGATTTGGTAAATTTTCCCTTCCTTAGTGTTTTTATCTTAAGCTGCTAATTCACATGAAAAAGCCAACTTCCTTGTCATTTCTAGGAAAATGACATCCTCTCCTCTTTTCAGCTTGGTATCCATGCTCTTGGATTGCCTAAGGCTGGTTTACACAGTCTTTGTGTTGAAAATGGAAGTATATAGGTGCCCAGAGCTGACAGGTGTAACAACTGAACTTCAGATAGAGGTGGACTCATTTATCTGAAAAAGTGTAATCATTTGAGAGGATAAACTAGTTAAATCAAAATCGTAAAAAATTCAATTTGCATCCAATTTGAAACTAAATGCAGACAAAGGTATCCAGATGTATTTCACCTTCCTTTTGTTTGCAAAAATTTTTTATTTTGTCAAAAGTATGTGTGTCATATACCGTTCTGGTGAGGGCAGTCTGAGGGCTGTTTTCTGGCTGCTCAGCACAAAGTATGGCATCTTCCCAGGCAGTGTAGCCCTCTGCTGCCTGAGGGGTCCAGCTGGAGACCAGAGTAGCTGTTAGTCGGTGCAGGAGTTGCTCCTCTTAACTCACCTCCTTCTAGACCTAAGTATTCCACTTCCTCATCCTCCAATGCCCAGCTCTACTCCTGGCCACACATCAGAGCTGTGACAGAAGTACTGATTTTGAACTGCCTTCTGCCTGTAGGTAACCCTAGAAACATTGCTTGCAGTTTGTAAACATGTGGTCAGCAAAGACATCTAGAGACAAAGTGATTGCGTACATAGGTTGAAATAATCCAGGACTTAAAACTGGAGCAGAAAGTTACCCTAGGGTTACTTGCAGCTATGTGGTGAGTCCAAGTCTGGCATTCTGGAGGATGTTGTTGCTCCAACACCCTCCCCTTAGGCATTGTTGGATGACAATGCTGTCTCACTGGGACAATATGGATGGGCTATTTCCTCTCAGCCCCGACATACCGATCTTACACAACAAGATATTTTAAGACACCAAGATGCATCACTCACTGGTTTTTCATAATACCCTGATTGCAAAGTGCATCATAATTTAAAAAATAAGTTCCGTATATGTTATTTTGAACAACATGTACATTCGAAACCATTTTATGCTCTAAGAAACAGCATAAAATAGTGTTGGGATATTCCATGTACATTGCACCCCTCTCAGATTTTTGTTTGCAAGAAAAAATACTTTTCTTACTGGTTGTGAGATTAAAACCTGGCTCTGTGAGTCAGGCAGGTTTGCTTCCATCCCACAGCTCATTGTAGTACTGGTAGTTTTGTTTGGGAAATCATTTCCTCAGCCACTCGTGTGTAACCCTATTGATTTGAACGTCTGCCCCCAGCAACACCTGTGCAAATTCATGGATGGCACTGGGATTGCACAGATGCCATGGAGGGCATATTCTGGCATACAGGACATTTATTACTGGTGGTGATGCATGAGATGGAAGGGATCCAGGACTCAGGCTGAGTTTGTGCAGCTGGCAGTTAGAAATTTACTTGCAAACTGAGCTCATTGGGTAGAAAAATCATTGTGATAATGAATCCAGAGCCCCCCGTGCCATTTTTACCAAATCGCTTTAGGGCAGAAGAACAATTTAGAAGAGATGTGTCTCTTATTAAAAGTGTCTGAAAATCATGCTTGAAAAAACGTGGGGGGAGTCCCATAAGAGATTATGTTGCAGATATTTGATATCAGAAATTGCTGTTTCTAGGCTTGTTTAAATGGAAATGTTTACTTGTTTCTGCTGAAAAATTGATGCAAGTAAATTCAATGTGTGGATTTAAAACAATTTTATCTTAATTATTCAGCTGCCACTTACATGAAACTGAATGGAAAACGCTTATTTTTAACATGTTTTGTGTTGACTGATATGAGATCTTCCACAAGAATCAAAACAATTAAAAGTGACAGAGTTTATTCATAATGCTATACATTTCTATTGTTGGCCTATAGACATTGAAATCCACAGTGTTTTAGCAGATCTCTTAGGAAGAAGTGTTGTACCCTGAACCAATTATAGACCCTTTCTGGCTAAATTGCAGAGCCGGTTTGCTTAATATGGGTAATTTGATGTTGTAAAGTATTTGTCAGTACCCTAGGGTAGTCTCAGGGCATGCAGGTTTCACTATGTAATATTTCACACTTGTGTGCCAGTTAACCTGCTTAGTTGCAGACTATTTACAGCTCATATAGGATTTATTACATTATGTACTTAATTTATGCAATATGCTTAAAGCTTCTCTTCATGAAATCTAGAGTGATAATTATACTTATTGCATTGGATTTACTTACTGTTTTGGGTGGGAGAGGGGAAGGAAGCCTTTTTAGTCCATCAGGCTGTTTAGAATGTGGAAATTTAGCAAGGACGTGACAAAAATGCATAACAAAGTGTATTTATTAGGCGTCACACCAATATACCCATTAGAGATATAAAGCATGTGCACAGTTGAATAGACACAGACACAGAGATTTATCATTTACCTTTTCCTTCCTCCTAAAGAGCAGTGGAGGGCTGCAGCTGGCCTAGCCCTCACTGACAGCCAAATAACATTGGAACATGGACACAGGGTGTTTTCTTTGGCTCTGCCATCATGAAGGAGGTGGCAACATGGCCTGCAGGAAATACACTTAGCAGGTCTCATGTCCCATGTGCTCACTGGATTGGGATCTGCTGATCACTGCCCTTTAGATACACTATTATAGAGGAAGTGAAAAGCCACTCTGAGGCATGTGCTTTGAAAGGCTTTAAATTTACAGAACTCACGCAGTGAGCAGGATTCTGCAAAAATCTGCAGGGGTTTTGCTTAGAAGGGCCTTGCCCTAAATGCCACCTAAGTCCCATGCAATTTCCTAATCAGAAAATTGAATATACCCAAGGGCATTGCCATAATGTGACCTTGTCCTCTCAGATCAGCATGGAGTCCCCCACCAAGGACCAGCTCAGAGGTTTCTTTGAGCCATGCTTTCCCACATGTGAGCTGTGAAAGCCCCATGCATGCTGGACGTGTGTCTGGAGTCCCAGCTGATGAGCTCAATGGTGTGTGCTGGCTACACAAGGTAACCTCCTTCCTACGGAGCCGTGGAGCTTCACAGCATAGGCAGGAGCCACTTGGAACATCAGGTCAGCACATCCTCCAGGTGCCCTGACTGTATTCCCATCTGAGCTACTTCTGCTTGCTTTGGCAGAGCTCACCTTGGAGAAGTTGGGATGTGGGCTTTTTGGGCTGCCCTGACTTCTCCCTCCAGTCTGTTCTTGCTGGTAATCCTGAGCTTGGGCTTGTGCAGGCAAAATCCAAGTGAGAGAAGTGCAACAGCTGTGCAGTGGAAATGGAAATTAGAGCTTCATTACTGAACAAAGAAGCAAACCACATAATATTCCTATTGGTCGTATATATTTTGAAAAAAAAGGTTGTATGAAGTTCTTTTTAAAGAACTTGTATTGTCCTTGTTTTGTTATGTCCATGTAAATCTTTCTATTACCATTGTTTAAAAAAGAAATAAATTTAACAAATGTTTCATTGCCTATTTTTTTTCCAAATGGAAAACAAACAAACAAACCTCCTAGTTATAAATAATATCAGCAGTGAAAAGAAATTGTACAGTAGCTAAACAATGAAGGCACATAGAAATGCTGTTTATTTTCTACACAAAGCCCCACTGAATTCACAGGAATGAATTAAATATGCTGAGTGTGACTCTGGGCCAGTAGCATTTCAGTTAATACTGGGTTTGATTTTCTATTTTTATTAATTTGTTATAAATTTGGATATTAACCTATGAAAAATGTATATGCACATAAAAGCACATTACTAATTACTATGAAAATCACCTTGTGTTCTTTCAGTATCTAAAAGAATATTACTAAATCTTCACCAAAAACAGGTAACTGAAAAAAACCCAAGCATACCATTCCCCCTAATAGCCTTTGCTTTGCAGTAAAAATGAGAAACATTTACTTATTCTATCCAGTGTTTCTTATTTATGCATATGCTGGGAGATTCCAGGTGCATGCAAAACCCTAGCTGTACCAGTCACTTAAGGATGGAGAACAAATTAATTTGGGGAAGATTGTTCACCTTAAACCAAAAACCCAAACCGCCCATCCCTCCTCCCTCCTCCTTCCCTTACCATGCCTACTGTGCACTGTTAATATTAACAGGACCAAGATATTCAATAATATTGGAGGCTTGAAGGTTTCCTGGTACTTTATTACACAATGATGAAAATATCATAACGCCTCTAACTTCATCAAATCAGGCATTTCATTACAGCATCCTGCAAGTATAGAAAACTGATTGTCTTGTGTCAGCATGGCACGAATCCAGTTCTTGCATACAAGACATGGTTACTAATGATCTTTGTACATCAGATGAGATTTGATCTTATTTTTTCAGTTTTGCTGTAGTAGGAATTGTTAACACAGAGCAGCAAATAGAAAGAGTTTATTACAGGTTATAATATAGTTTGTTTGACAAAGTGGTCAGTCAATAATAAACCAGAAATTAATTATTAATTGTACTTGCTGTTTGCACAGCAGTTGATATTTTGTGACAGTATGAAGTCTGAGGTAAGAAATTATTATCAGCAATTTATAGAAGGGAGATGCAGTTTTGGGGTTCTGCCTGCACCATCAATACTGGTCAGAAGAGGATGGTACAGAGAGCTAGAAACCTCTTCCTGATTTCTGTTTTCTTCTTTGTCTGGTAGGGCCTGGCTATGTGACCCAGGGGAGTATCTGTGCTTCCAGCTAAGTAGTGTGTAGAGAGAGCCATTTATTAAGCACAGATTTGCCCCAAATCCTGAGTACATGCCCAAACCCTTCATTCAGGTACAAACAGTCCAGTATATGCCTCACCTTGCAATGTAAATTCATGGTAAAAAATCATATCTCTTGTGAATAAGATTAACAGAAGTCTGTTCAACCCTTTCTGCACACCTTGCATCTCCTTTCTCCTTCACTTCCCAAACCTCAAGGGAAGTAAGTGGGCAGCTAACTAGCCATGCAAGTTTAGAGTGCTCTCCAAGCTCCTCATTTGGCAATTTACAGATAAACAAACCAAAGCAGGAAAGGAAGATCTGAGCTACTGCTAAGATAATTTATCTAAGGCTACACAATGGGCCTGGCAGGACAGGAATAGCCCTGGAATTCTCCCTATTACAGTCCTGTGGACTCTTCGCCGCAGTCCCAAGCCTAAATGAACAAGCACGCTGAGGAGTCACGTTTGAAAATACAGCTTGTACCATTCAATTGCTCCCATTTGGGGACAGGGTAAAGATCAAAACTGGAGCCAGCCCAAAGAGTGAGATATGTGAAAAGGAAGCATGGAGTTTTTCTGTACGTGAACAGTTTTCTCTTGAAATAGATACTTATTTGGGAGAACCATCTACTTCTATTCTCCAGCAGAAAAAAAAATACTGTCATGTTGTTCCATTTCTGTGTTATTCTGGTAATGTATTTTAGTGACTGTATGCATTTCTGATTATTCACAATTGCTTCACAGAGAGATTAAATTTACATTTTATCTAGACACCAGTCTTACCCAGAGAGATCTTTTTCATTTCAATGCTACTTTTAAAATCCATTATTTGGTGTTCATTGTATGCAGGTTTTTATTTCCAGCAAGATTGCTGTGGCAGAAGAAATATAGACAAACTCAATGGCTTCACTAAGTATGAGTTTTCTTGCAATATATAAAAAAGCCTTTCTAGTTTCCCTGGGCACTGAGTTTGGAAAATGTGGGTCTGATTCTGGTTTCCTTTTGGAAAACATTTTAGCATCCTCACCTCCCACTTGGAATCTACCTCTCACCCACCTGGGCCTTCTGGCTTTCAGAATGGCAAATATTGTTTTCCTTAAGAAACAAAATAATTTTTTATTTAAATCTAGGATTTTGAATCAACTGGAAGTGCTGGTCCTGAAGCTCCTACTCAGTGTAATCTCAGTGATGGGAGCTGCTTTACCAACATTGATCCTTATTGGTTTCTTCAACTAAAACTCAAGAGTTAAAGTTGTTTCAAATACATTTTCTTCCTAGCCAGTTTTGGTGGCCATGAGGGAAAACCTGTTCTGACTACACTCTTAAGCCATCAAGTCCAAATCAGGTAGTCACCATTCCACTATTTTTCTCAGGAAGCCAAAATATTTATCCATGACCTGGTGCCTCTGTCTGGCACTCTGCCTAGCACAGTGATGCTTTGGTCCAGATGAGGAGTCCTTTGTTGTTCTCAAAGTGCCAATACTTGTAGTCACTGTGAATTTTGAAAGACTACCCAGACAAAACTGGAACTACTGGTTGAAATGCTGCGCATGAAGAATAGTATAAAAGCTTCTGATTTATGCAAGGGAGCATAGATATTTCAATTTGAAAGTGATATAACTTTCTGTCAACTGTCCTATTTGAAACAAATTTTTAAATTAACAAGAAATGTGTATTTTAAGTTTATTGAGATATTCTCATCTCTAACAGCAATTTCTCGTTGCTGTTTAAAGCAGTGCATTTTCAGTAATAGTATGGTTTTGGCAAAATCACTATTTCTGAATTTTGCTTTGAGAAGAAATTGTCCATGATTTGTATTGCACAGCAGTATTTATTGGTGGTCAATTGTACAACACTTAGCTCATTTTGTTCACCAACTTGTGTTGCTATTAGGCATTTTAGTGGTAAACTAAGGAGACGCGAGAGGGGAATCAGGTGCTGATGTAACTGGCAAAGAGGGTGAGGAGAAAGATGCAACATGGAAAGAAGGAGGGAAATGTAGACGTCAAAATGCAGAAATACCAGTGTCATAGTTCACTGAAAAATACTAAAATTTTATAGCAAGGCACTGAGCAGGTAAATCATATAGGTAACACTTACTGTATATAGATTGTTCTTTCTGATCATTGTGCCTGTTTTCCTGTTGACAGTGGCAAGATGACTGCTGTAGATTTCAGGGAATGTGAGAAGCACAGAGCTGGACCATATGTAATTCCCAGGGGAATGCATTCCTTTCTTCACATTGGGTTTGACACTTAAAGGCTGGAAACTAGAGGAGGGAAAAAGCCTGAAGCACAGCAATAGATGTGAGCTGCCACAAGCTGGTCTCATCTTACCTCTCCTCCTTGTAGAAAAGGTTTCTTAACTGCAACGTCAAAAGCTTGTTCAAAATCTATAAAACCTGTAGAGGGTCTGAGCCAGAGTTACTTGGTCCCTTTGGCAGGCACAGGCATTGTGCAGTGCTTCACAGCGTTTCACTGCAATCTTGTCTTCAGCTTCATCTGGCAGTGAAATGCTTAAGCAAATAGTTACAAGAAAATGAGTTCTTAGGGAAGCTCCAGTGTCACCCGCATGTGCAAGATAAGGTTAGCAATTGCTCTTCTCTTTTAACCGAAGATATTCTGCTGCTCAAGTATGAAGGTAAATTGTGGCTGCTTCAGCACAGGCCATAATTACCTATATTTACAAAAAGACAATGCACTGTTTTGAAATACATTTCTTCCTAGTGGTTATTTTTTCACCCACCGTCAAAAAAAAAAAAAAAAAAAAGAAAGCCAAAACAAAACAAAGAAATATCCTTGTATACTTCCAGTCCTTCTGCTTTTCCTGTTTGTGGGCACTTGCTGACAAGGAATGAAATCTATCACTCTCGCTTTCCAGAAATGCCCCCCTGCCCCCACTTCTCTTTGCTCTTGACAACAACAGCACAGAAGAGTGCAGTCTTAAAACAAAATTTTCTACAGTGTGTCATGTTGCTGCTGAAATTTAATGATATTCAGGGCTAGGAGAAAAGAGCAGCTGCCCTCCAGGTGGTGTTCCATAAATGCTCCCCAGAACCCAGCAGGAAGCTGTATAAGTTCAATTCAGTGAAGCAAATTCAATCATTTGCCCCTTTGTAAATGGAGCATAAACAGAGAAAAAAAATCTTTGAAGGATCCTAACGAAATGACATATACCTAAAAATTTAGAAACACTTTTTTTTGCTGGCATCCCTGTATTTCAGATAAGCTTAGTAGGAGCTTATCTATCCAGCAACAATTTCACTTTGCAGCACTGTGGAAAAGACATAAGGAATTCCCATAAATATCCAATATTTGTTTCACTGACAATTCAAAAATTAGTGGTGACTACAATGTTATACAGTTAAGGAGTTGTCTTAATTTTTTTTTTACAAACATTACACAGCTTTATCCAAGGAATTAACTTGTTGTGGCAAACTTAATTAGTGCAGCATTGTTTGATTAAGCATGAAGACCTGTGGATTATCAGTTCAGATTATTTTGATTTTGTTATAGGTTCAACCTACAAATTAGAACTACAATAGTAAATTTTTGAAGCCACAGCTCCTTTTAATAATAATTGTTGTGTCAGTGCCTAAGATTCACAATTATCCAGCACAGCCACCATCCCAATTTACAACTGGCTTTATTAATACAATATTCAAAATTGTGTGCAACCATCTTGTTACAGCAGCCTGTCTAGTCAATTTATTAGATGTAAGTGAAAGACTGTATTTTTACCCTAAAATATTTTTGCGTGTTTGAACTTCACCTTGCAAACAACGTGAAAGTGAATGTTTTTCCTCTAATTTGCTGAACATTTGGCCTGATCTGCTTTTTATCTGAAATAGGTAGGAAATATATTAGAAAGTCCTAAAAGACATTTTCTGTCCTCATGCAATTACATAACTAAAAGTAATAAACAGCTTGGATTTGAAAATAGTAATTTGATAAAGGATTAATACGTTATCTCTTGTGACACTTTGAGGGAAAAAATTACAGCGCTAAAACCCTGTGTACTGGAAACCTTTGAATTTCCCAGTGCATTTTCTGCTGGTGATGTTTTAGAAAGGCTTTCATATTCTCTGAATGTATGTATGGAGAGGAAGCAGCTGGATTCACCTGGTATCAAACTAATGATCCACTCTTGATAAGAGCTTTCAGGAAGGAAGAAGGTCTGGTTGCATATCATGAAAGGCTGTTCAAGGTCTCAGAATCTGGTTTTGGTATTTTTGAGTGGCACTGCATTTAGATGGCAAACCACAAAATCTTGTACAGTTTTTGAAACTGTGTTTTTTTAATGGACTATTATGCTGTCACAACTCTACTTTTATAAGGTGCCTAAGTATGAATTTATACAACCATAAAATTTCTAAAGAAGCCATAAATGTCTAAGGGATAAATACGATTGTTATCACAAAAGTATGCATAGTGGAGTATGTATTTAACCAATATTCTCACTTGCCTTTACCAAATCAATAGTCATTATTTTCACAGCCTTTTTCTAATGCTGCACTTCTTTGCAATAGCATTAACTCTGCCAGCCAAGTGACCAAATTCAGTCTATCAGAGGGTACATGCAGATTGCCAATTGCTTGTATGCTCCAGATCTCACTCAGGCCCAGGCTCCTCCAGCTTCCCCAGAGATACCAACCCAACAAAGCCAGGAGGATGAGGTGTTTGGTTCAGACTGAGCTTCCCATTATCACCATCTCAAGCCAAGCACCTTCATAATCCACATTCCCATTTGGCTTGAGTCACAAGACAGCACAAGATGACAGCATCGTCTGGCACACTGGCATTAGCTCTTTTGCAATATTGCAGTAATGTTCATTTGTGGTTGTAGTAACTTTGCTCCACTTAATGGAGAGGGAGTTATGACCATTAGTCTGAATTTGCTTATCTTCCTTTTTTCCCTCGTTTCCTATTTGTGTGTTGGCTACATATGAGCATACACTTTTATGGTTTTTATAGGAATTCCCTGTTGCAAAGCACACAGGAAACTGCCAAATAGTGAGAATGTTATCCAGCCTAAAATTGCTTCTGTAGCTGCTGGATGGTAAGGTTTTCCTTACCTCTGATGCTGGGAAAGAGCCCTGTTTCTCAAAAAAAAAATTTCTGATGCTGTCATAGAAATCACAAGTTTTGTAAATTAAATGGAAAATATTTCTCCAACTAGCTGAGAGCACCAAGAACAACTGTTTGAGCATTAAAGCTGTGAACTAATAACTTTGATACAAAATTCATGATCATTGGACCAAATACTCTTCTCTTGCAAGTAGTCTTCTTAGAAGATGAAGAGCACTTACAAGGAGCAGGGATAAATATTTGATAGGATCTGTACCTTTTTGCTTATGAAATTGAAGCTATCAAAACCCCCACTAAAAAAAATATGCTGCTGTTTATGGTCTACTCCCCTAAATTTTCCATCTTTATTGCATAAAATTCATAGAGATATGTCCAGTTTGGGCCTTTTCCTAGAAGGAAGTGGAAGAGGACAGAACTCTTTAATGTAATAAGCAATGTATTCTGA
Organism: Origma solitaria; assembly: GCA_013397895.1. Taxonomy (NCBI): domain Eukaryota; kingdom Metazoa; phylum Chordata; class Aves; order Passeriformes; family Acanthizidae; genus Origma; species Origma solitaria. Next base: position 121,923 of record VZRL01005110.1, read on the forward strand.
ATACAAGGATATAAGCTGTGGCTGTGTTTGTTGAGATGTTTTAATTTCTGGAGAACTATTCCTAATTTAAACCATTTCTTGGGATAATACAGTGATTTGAATGTTTTGAGGATATCTTTGTGTGTGTTATCTGAGAAAGCATATGCTCAAAACAGGGATAGACGCTGCTAGAGGCAAATAGGAAAATAGCTCTCTTTTGGAAGTGTCTTTCAGTGTTTTAAAACTCTAAAAATTAAGCATGAAAAGTGGAATTGTCAAGCAATATTATATTCTGAACCAAATATTGAATAAATGTTAGCTTTTGAGGAATTTGTGTTTGTGCCAGGAAACATTTCACTTATCTTCAATTTTTTTTTTTTTTTTGCTTGTATGGCATTCCTGACTGACTCGCATACTGTTCAGAGGCACTGGGATAGGTGACTGTTCACTTTTTATACTCCTTGACTGTGTCACCAAAGCTGTAGTTGTACATCTGTGGGTACAATACACAGGGAATTTTTTGGTTTTGTTTATTTTTTTTCTTAAACACCTCTACACTGTTTAATAGGCTTTAGTAGAAAGGACTTCATTGGCCTTTTTTTCCCAACCCACAAAATCATGTCTTCTACTACTCCCAGCACTGACGCAGGATATGGAGACTGTGTGTGAAAAGCAAGTGACTATTTACATCAACACCTTTACAAGCAGCTCGTTAAGCCAGAGTGCAGAGCTAAGCGTGCCTCTCTTTTCACCTCATTCACCCCACACTGGCTTACTCAACCTTACCTGCAATCAGAGTGCCTGACCCTCCACATCCTGATGGTCACAGTTATTTTCTTCCACATAGGACCTGAAAGGTACTTCTAATTCTAGTAACTAAACCACATTTTTTCCTAGTAAATTTCCGACTGTGAAATTGTATTGATACAGCATTGTTTTTGTTTTTCAAATCGGTCTACTCTTTTTTTCCCCACTGATTTGTTACTATTTGACAGTCTAAAAAGAATTAATGAGCCTACCCTATTTTCTTAGTTATTACTGCAATTTTTCCCTTTTTTTCTTACTATTTATTAAAAGGTTGCATGAAGCCAAAGATATCTTACACTAAATAATAGCTCTGAATAATTGATACATTAAAAATATGTCACCCAAAATAGTCACAAAATTCCAAGCAAAGAAACATCATCTCATTTGTCTGAAACAACACTATTTTGATGTAGCATGTCTGAACTCTTCTGTTGATTTTAGAAATTATTCCTATAGCTGGCTATATTTGCTGAACTTCTCTTCCCGATGGTCAGGTTTTCCTGACTACAGACCACTACTACTTCTCCAAAGGTTTATGAGCTAAGTGTCAAGTCATAAACAAAGAAAACTCTCATTGTACTTGGGAAATGAACAGTGCTGAGATTAATTTGCCTTTTGCACCACTTTATTCTATAGTCCTTTGCATCCTTTGCTGCACCTAGCAAATGCAAATGCCATTCTGTGACTTTTTAATATGACCTTTTTTCTCCATTTTATTTAAATTGAATTTATGGACCAGGGTGCAGATACTAGGCTCAGAGGGCAGTAGAAAGAGGGGATGAAGTGCTAGTCCCCCCACAATCAGTGCCAAATATTCTGTTACACAAACAGGAACTGAAGCAGGAAGAGGAGAACTCATGAGCATGGTAGCTGCCATCCGCTGAGATCCCCACAGATGAGTGCTGCTCTCAGGAGACCTTACTGCAGCCATCACAATGACTAAGAGCTTCTTCAGCTGAAATCTGAGCAGATGTTGAATGCCCAGTTCCTCCAGCACCTGCCACAGGTGGTGTTACTCCTGTGCCACAGGCTCCGGAGGAGGGTTTGTCCTGCCTGGGCTGCCAGACCTGGGCTTTCTGCAGAGTCAGAGCAGAGGTAAAAAGCCATGTCCCTGATGGTAGATGTTCTGACTAGTTTAGAAGAATACATAAAGATACACAAGCCCAGAGACTCAAATATATATCCTCCTTTTAAAAATAGTGTTTTGGCTTTAATATTCATACCTTTTCTCCAGCACCAGATCTCTAAGTATAGATAATTACACTCCTGAGCCTTTCTTTCAAGGAAACTTACAGGCTGTGCAGCTCATTTCCAGTGCTAATGCAGAGACAGAGTGGACAGGCTCATTTTCACTTGTGACCTACAAGGCACATACCAAGGTATTCCAGAATTTCAGGTGTAAGCATTTTTTTTTTAAGGTATGAAACCATGGCTTAATATATAAACAAAGCAAATCACCAACACTGAATTTTCCCATTAAAAACATTAGTTACCAATTCAAGTGTCTCCTCTCTGACTTTAGAAAGAGTTTCTGAAGCCAGTATGACTTATAGATAGATAAATAGATAGATAGATAATGATAGGAAAGTTTGGATTTACAAATAGAGATTTTGTATATATATCTAAGCATGTATTCAGTAAAATTTATATCCAAACGTAGTATTTTTCTAAATGTTATCTGGAGGTTTGGTTGGTTTTTTTTAACATCCGGATTATAAATTCCTGAAATTAGGGTTGAAAATATGGGATTGTTTATAGATCTTTATTTATAGCAGCAGTAGCAGATGCTGCAGTACTGAACACTGTCCTCTAAGCTGTTCTCATTCTGGTATTCCAGTCATTCATACCAATTGTTATCGTGAACCCTCTAATGCAATGCAATGTACAACGTCTCTGCCGCACAATTGACACATACGTTTTTCACATGTCTGTGTGTGAGCAGAGCTCTGTAACTGAAAGCATTTTATCAGCTCTGGAGTAAAAGACATCAGGGTGGGAGGGAAGGGATTTAGGTACGTAGTTCTTGTTGATAATGAGAGATTCACTGTTACTAAATGTTTTAGATAAGATAAGAACTAAATATATTTGTGGCATGAACTTCAGATAATAATTTACCTACTCTTTGAGCAGGTAAGCGAAACAAACACTTGGCTCTATCATTTTCTGTAGTGAACAAAGCAATAATTTGCAGAGAAAGAAAGAAAAAAAGAGCAACCTTGACTCCACTTAGACTATGCTAAATGGTGATATTTAGAGAGGGGCTAAAGCAGGGGCAGGACAGCGCCATACTTCCTCGGGGATATTTGGAAAAAGACTGCACAAAATGCCTGTGATGACAGAGATTGCTCCTTTGTGTGTTCTTGACATGCTTTGGCATGGGTGGGGATGGGGTCCCATTACTCCCTTTTTCATGCCCATCCTCTTTCTGAGTATGTTTCCTTGGAGCTGCCAAATTCTGACTGCTTGCTTTGCTCAGTTGGGCTCTCAAATCCTACCTTTATTCTGTGCGTTCGTGACTAACATACGCTGTCTTAACACAAGCATTATTTAGCTCCCTGGTTCTGACGCTACCAGAGGCAGTCTGTTAACAAATACTGCAGTCCCCGGTCGCTGTGTTTCCAGGGAATGCCCCAGCAGCTGGAAAGCCCCCAGGTCTCAGGTTCCCTCACAGGTGGGCGAATGCCAGACATGAGAGCCTTTTTCCTGTGCAGGCGAAAGGCTAATTTATCACTGCTATAACATCATCTCTGCTGCTGTTCACAGCTAGGCTTGGGGGCACTCAGCTTGCTGTTTGAGTTACTCACAGCCTGTCCCAGCTACTCAGGGACTACCTTGATGGGGTGTCCATGAATACCAGCATACGTGTGTGTGTGTGTGTGTCTTTTCCTTTGTGCCATGTCAGAATCTGAATTAGAGAAAACTGTGATCTGGAATGTTTAGTTTCTAAATTTAGTTTAGTCCTCACAGTGGCTCTTTGGACACATGGCAAAACCACCAGCAATGAACTTCTCTGACACTGGGGCAACTCACCTCCTCATTAGCTCTAGAGGGTCTTCCTCTGCATCCGGTGAAGAGAGCTGCCAGGGCCTCATGCTGGGCAGACATATTTACTCATTTACCTGATTACTCACATGACAGTGATAAGGAGGGTATTTGTTGGCAAACAGGTGTAACTCATCAATAATGGTAGCAGGAGGTCATTTGATGACATGCTTGGACACACTGTGTGTTTGTTTAGTTTTAAAAGTACTCATCTGTCAGGGGAAGGGCAGTTAAAGATACACACTGCATAAATCAGAAGAAAACCATTTTAGCAGTCCCAAAATCCAACAGAAATTTTTCAGTGCTCATACTGGCCATAGCAGTTAAGTCACCTTCATCACTTACCAGCTATGTTGGTTTGGTCTGTAAATGGGCTTTTCCTCACTGCTGGGAGGTCAGTGCAAGTGTGGCTTCTTGGCCAGGGTATGTGGTGGAGGGGACAGACACCCAGCTGTTGCTGAGGTCAGCATGGGCAGGACTGAGAGCTGGCAGAGCTGGGAGGTGCAGGGCCAAATGCCACGACCCACTGGAGGTGCCCAGCACCTCAGAGATGGGCTGGGATCAAGCCTGAAGTCGTTTCTGTGGGCAGATAGATTAGACTGTGTTTCTCTATAGGATATGAAAACAGCATTTCACTATGGATGGTGGTGTCCTATCAGCTATTCCAAAATCATGGCTCCGTAATTGGCATATATGATGAGAACAAATTCTCTAGACCTTTACACCCTTTCCAGATAAGTTTTATTTGGTCTGATTCCAAACTCACATATGATTGCAATGAAGTGAGCAACTCTTACTCCACAGAAAGTACCACATTTTTCATTGCTGTAGTACAATATCCCACTCATTTTCATTCTGTGGCCAAAAAGCATAACAGCTTTGCCATGTATGACATTTTTCTCATATATACTGGCAGTCAATCCCCACCCTGATTCTGTAGGCAGCTGCATATTTAGGATGCTCTTTCTGTTAAATGCCATTGCACACCCACTCTTCCACATCAGTTTTATGCAAAACCTGTAAAGATCCTGAAATATCCTTTAGAGACCAAGCTGCTATTTGTAGATATAAAGAGGCTAATGCAATGGTAATGTTTGTTTTAATCTTGCCATTCTTTGTAATAAACAACTGAGCCCTTCAGATTGAATACTAGAGATTCTTCTTATTTTGTTTTTGTCTAAACATCACTCTCCCAAAGAATGAATATTATTGTGAGGATATGAGGGTAATGAGATACTAACACTTATTTATTTACAATATATACATGTGTATGTTTGTACATGTGTATATATGAAAATGAAGGCCATGAAAATATTTTGATATCAGTGTTGTTTAATAACAAAATGCAAAAATAAGCAATTGAAAAAATGTGTGAAATGCAAGCAAGAACAACAAAAAAAGCCCTGAGTTACATTTTTGGTCAATATTTATTTTTAGCATTTCTCACTATGGTTCATTATGTCACTTATTCTACAGTGGGGACAAAACGAAAATATTGTTTGATTTTCTTGGAAGGACGGAAGTACATGAATTCTAAGGATGATAAGTCTGTCAAGATGCAATCATGTTTAGTATTTGATTTTAAAGATTGATTTTAAAGATCCCATTTTAATATTTCTTCCTCCACAAATTTCTGTATCCTTTTCTTCTGTACAACTCCACTTCTAGAGAGATGTAATCCTGCTATAACTAAGAATATTAAATCTGCTTGGAAGAAAGCGGAGTTTAAGACAGAAATTCAATAGACAAAAATTAAATAGGTCCTTCCCTAAAAGGAAGACAGCTTTTTGATTTAATGATTATTTTTTAAAATTAGTTTTTTGAAAGTAGCTGTTAAGCTTCCTATCAAAGTTAAATTTGCAGTGAAAAAGTTTTGACTGTTTTTTGTTTGCATCTTTCAAGCTTTTAACTGTGCATTTAAGAAGCCGTTTTCAGAGCATGCAATTATACACACATGCATACATGTATACATACAGAGGGAGAGAGAAAGAGGCACAGAGCATCAGTAACTGATCCCATTCAGATATGTCAAGAAAATTATATTCTTTTCTTATTTGTGAAGTCCATAAAAGTGTTCAGAATAATTAACAGAGCTCCAGTAAGTAGTTCACTGTTGATTCACAATGTATTGAGCCAGCAGCTCTCTCTTCTCACTGGGGGAGTCACAGACTTTTCATCCTTTCGCTCACAGCATTGTGGAAGGGAAGCCCAACCTCTGGACTGCCAATGTCGACATAGATGTTTGACACAGCTGTTTTTGCTGAGGGAGACCAATAGCCAAAAAAAGAAAAAGGTGGCTGCAAGCTGGAAACAAAATTAATTTAAGCGTTTAATCTTTTCTCCTTGTGGATTTTGTCACCAAATGGTATAATCTTCCTAAACTGGTGACCTTGAAGGGGTTCCCCTCCTTCATCTTCTTGATTTGGAAAACAGTATTAAAATAGAAAATTAAAAAATATATGGACTACCTTGCCAGGTGTTTACATTTTTTTTTTTCACAATCCTACTGATTACCTGAATTTAAATGATTGGCACCTTGCTTTTAATCTGAAAGCATATATGCATATATTTAGTAGGGCAATTATCATACTTCTGACAACTTGCCCCTTTTCTGCTCAGTCCTTGCATATGCATGTTTGTGCACTTTGCAGCAACAGAAGGTTTGTCAGAAAGAGTCATGATGAAGTCAGGAAATGACAGAAAATTATGAAAATCTGAGAGGAAAGAAGATGAACAGGGAGCCACAAACGATGAGAAACCCAAAAGGGATTGTAATGTAGATATGCATAGATATTGTAATTTGAGCCACACTAAACAAACTGCTTGGTTTTGTTGTAATTTTCTCATCATTTTGCTTGAAGAAAATTTACAGAATAAAATCAGAACCTTTCATATCCCTCTTCTGTGAAGTACAGTTCAAATTCTCTTGAATTCTCTCATCTTGAACTGTAATTTTAAAATGTACCATGGCAGTGCAGACATCCTGGTTGCTAACTTCACAGTCAATACAAAATTCTATCTATAAGGGGGGAAGTAATTGCCTCTAGCCCCAAACAAACCCGAGGGATATTATTTCCAAGTTTTTTCAAATTCATGAAGCTCATCGGTACCACTGCTAAGGAGAAAACCTTATCAGTCATCAAATGTCTGTGCACAGACCCAGAGAATTTCCTCTGAAGAGTCATTTGTGATGTCTCAGTTTGTTGTACTTGAAGTGTTTGCTATCATTTTCATTGTTTAGCAAATATAATGGCTGGAATAGACTGCTTTGCTTAAAATGTGCAGGGATTAAACTTTTGTTTCCCCTGAGACCTAATTTAAAGGTCTGTTTTTCTCTCTGTTGTCCATTTACTCATGTTTTGAACAGCAAATGGAAGAGCCATTCTTTTAAAACATGAAATTCATGCTCTTGAACTAAAGTCTTCTCCTCATCACCACTTTGTTCACAGAGTAATACAACGGGACCTTAAAGAGTGGGAATGATTTCAGGATCTCTGTCCTGCTGTTGTTGGAATGGAAAACATCAGAGAGTTAATTCACTTGGTCCCACCTTGCTCATGCAAGGCTCTCTAGCAACAGATGACTCTCTGAGGAAACTGTTTACTTGCCCTTGGATGGCATAAATATGAGAAAAAAACAAGAGAAAACACAAGTAAAAACTGTAATTCCCTTGCCACCTTTGCCCACTGAAGACATTATTTACTTGTTGGAACTTATTTTCATTGATTGATTTTGTGTTTGAGCAAGATGCCATCTTGACAGGTTTGGTGACTGACATCTTTCTGGAACAGATCAGTGCTGATCACCAGAGTGCACATTTCCTCCCTTTCTGGTACATCCTGAAAAGGCTCTCTAAGGATCAATGTAATCTTTCTCTTGGTTAAAGGTAAAACTCACTGTTGTGCAAAGATGGCCTGTTCACCAAAAATGGAAATCAATGATACTTAAATATATATTCTTCTATGAATGATAAATTTCGCCTCAGGTTCTTTTATTTTTATTCCATTGAGGCAAGCAGCAGAGATGATGTGTTGTGCCACCACAAGTTTTTTTCAGATGTGGTTTTGAACCCAGAAACACGGTTCCAAATTTCTTTTGCAGCTACTGTATTGGTCGATATAAAAGTGTGTCATGAAAAGGACGATGAAACAAATTTGGAAGACAATATTGAAATTATGTATTAACAAAACAGTGGTCCAGCTTATCAGAAAAAAAACCCAACTGATTTGCAAAGGCTCAAGGCAATGCATTTTTTCTTTCTCAGGTCAATACATCTGAGGGGAATACATCTCAGTTTGCAATTTAAAAATCTAACTTTTTGAACAGAAGATTCCTAGTATTTATAAGGAAGATTCTCTTTTCCTGTAGATATTAGTCCAAAACTACCTAGAAAAAATGAAAAAGAGTCTACCAGAATGCAACCTACAGTCATCAGCATGACTTACAGCAGCTCTGATTCTGCATTAAAAATGTTTCTTCAAGAAAAACTGTTAAATTCCAGTCTATATTGGGCCTTTTCTCTCTATACCTTATTGCTGTAACATTTCAGGAAATATTGTAGACAGAAAGGCATTTTTTCAAGAAAGAGGTAAATTTTATGGGCTCTTCTTAAGTCGAAAAGCTGTGATGGAGAATAGCATAGCAATAGATTATACTATGATTACATCTTTCATCTGAAGAATTTAAAGTGAAAGTCTAATAACTAATGTCTATATTGCTCTTCTGAAACAAATTGTATTTATTAAAACCACATCACTCACTAGTAGAATCCAAAACAGGTAACTTCAGCTGCACAACAGTACACAGAAATAAAGCTCGGTATCTTAAAATAAGGAAGAAAAATGGATAACATAAAATTGAAACTTCAGGAGTAATTTACAAAAGTAGAATATAATTACATGAGTTAGAGTCTGGCTGAAAAATTGGCATCAACACCAATTCTTGTGAAATGTCATGAAATATTTAATAACAAGTTGCTATCCCAAAAGAAACAATCCCAGGACAAATATCTAGTCTTATGTTTCTTTAAAAAAGTCGTAAAAAGGCAAATACAGAAATGAGATTTTGATTAAAGCTATAAAATAACTTTAACACATTTGTGTACAGTATTTGGAACTCATTCCTGCTGTCTCTGAATTTGTCTCTGCAAGGAAGTGGACTGGGATAGCTCTAGTGGAACAAATGAGTTAGCAGTAGTTAAGCTGGAATACCTCCTTTCATGGGCAGTGTATTTTAAAATACAGATTATTTTATTCTGAATTAATTGTAATATTTACAACCTTCACCAAGTGATAAAAAAAAATAAAGCCTATAATACAAAATAGATTGTTCACAGATGAAACCACAACAAACTATTCCAAATAGATATTGTAGCCCAAAGTATTGCACAAGAGCTATTCTGGCCAGTGCTGCTATTGGAAAGAAGTCTCAAAAATATGTTGTAGAACAGACAATATGGATAATATATTCTAATCTAATTATTGTCTCTCAAGATTTAAATAAATGGCAACATCAGCTTCAGCTCTCAGAGGTTCTGTACCAAAAAGCCAGTTTTAGTGTTTTATCTGGTGTAATACAAAATTTCATACCTATATGCAGCTCTTTTAAGACCACTGGGTCTTACACCATTACAGCTGCAGCAAATTATTACTAGAGGGTTAAATATAGAAGAGTTTAATTTATCATAAACATTGTCATGTGCTTGACTGTCCTTCGGAGTATGCTTTAATCCAGAATAACGATTCATTGTAAGAACATTAATTCCTAGTCTGCAAAGCTTTTCCTCAAAAAATTAGTGATGACAGAAGTGAATAAAAGAAGTGAGATTGATAAATATCTTATCTCTGCTATTTAGGTACAAACCAATTTTTCCACATCTTGTTCAAAGTTCTAACAGTGTAACTCCAAGGTTAAAAATTGCTATCAATTTTAGCTTTTTTTTTTTTTCCAATGGAATCTCTTATCTGGCCTGTGAGCCATTTTAGATATACACACATCTTAAAAACTCTATTGTGAAATTATGCCTGTCTACTGAAAAAGCCACCCATTGTGTGCAGCTCAGACTGCCCTGCACACAAGAGTAGAAGGTGGCAAAGCTTGTGTGAGCTTTGGGTGTGCACTGGCTGCAGGATGTATGTGGAACTGTCAGTGTTCAAAGTCACTTGGCTACTTACACCCTACTTAAATCTTCTTCTTGCTGCTGTTAAGACAGAAATTCTCTGCCGTCCTATTTTTAATGCAGAATCACAATCCCTTGTTTTGCTTACCCTGATCATCACTTTAGATGTGTGCTGTGCTGGGGTGCTATTGCTTTACTCAGATGTTATAGAAAACCATCATTAGCATTTTCACTTTTGGAAAAAAGCCTTCAATAGTCACAAGTAACCAGGATCTCAGTTTTATGTCTCATGGAGTTCCAACAGTACGTAGATTCTTGTTATGGTGCTCCAAATTGACTACATAAACTTTGTTTTCCTCATGCTCTGACCCCTTCTTCTCATATTCTGAAGAAGTCTAACATAGTCATTATAGTGTGATTTGGAATTACACCAAAACAGAAAGGCTGACTGATTGCTTTCCTTTTAGTTGCTTAGGTCTCTTGGTACAGAAAGACCTGAAAGCTCTCAGCAGCTTCAGGAAGAGAACTGTGCAAGCTACCCAAAGGAAATGCTCACACAAGTGTGGGAAACAAGTGCTGAATATTTAGCTGAAATGTTACAAGACAAATCTTCACATGAGACCAGTTTGAATGTGAAATAGTCTCTTAATGGAATTGATTAAATTTCTATCACCTCATTTATAATTAATCATCACAAAGCTTCTATGAGTACACCATCAAGAAAAGTCCATTGGAAAGTGATGTATTTATTGAGGCAAGAAAATAATGTTTCGGTAGAAAGTGCTTGACTTCTGAAAGTACCTTTGAATTACTTCAGACATTCCTAGTATAAATGTACCTGTTTAAATAGGTACTAGGGGATTTTTAATAGTCAGTAGAAAGAAGCAGATGATTCTACAATATTATTCATCAAATACTAAAGTTTTTATGCTAAGGTAAATATCTGAAATATGTTGGAAGTTTTGTTTCCAATAAATGACTCGCTTGAGTATTGCATTACGTTTATGTGCCAAGGTTTGGGTAGCAGGAGGGCATCATCACTAAAGCTCAGCAGAAAGTTAAATTCACTGTAAATGATGATGTTAAATAAGATGAATCTCACATGTTATGCTTACCAATTTTGTAAGTAATGAAAAGTGGGAAAGTCCACCCAGTCTTTTAGCTGCAAAGGAGACAGGCATAATGAGAATTCAGATATTTTAGGAACTTTTCCTGTCTGAATGAGAGCAGAGCTGGCCCATCTCATTGACTGGGGAACCTACCAGAGCTCTCAGCTGCTGCACACTGTAGAAGGAATGAAGCCACTGATTTGGTCATTGCACAAACACATGAATTTCAGGATTAATTTTTCTTCACACAGTTGCAAAAGTGATAATACTTTTAAAAGCTTAGCTCACCTGCATGTATGCTATGTGTATAAACAGAAAGTAAAATAAATAAATTAGAACTTCTATGCATTCATAGCTATGTTTTGCATCTTCTCTATAACTTTTTGCTGATAATATAGTCACTATGTTTGCCTCAAGTCTGCTGTTAGGTCATTTTAAATTCTATTTTCAGTGGCATAAAACATTAATATTTTGAAATTGTCCAATTTAAAATATTTTATCAATTAACATTGACATGTAAATACTTTTATGAAATAATTCATAAGACTTGCTATTTATTTCAAAAACTTTTCAGAAAATGTTTTCGCGGACTTTTTGTTTGTTTGCTTAATTTTTTATATTGAGTCTATTAATATCAAACATGCCTGCCATTTCTTGAGAGAAGCTGAGACTGGCTTGGATTATTTTTTTTCCCCTTTTTTGTGTTCTCTTTGTACTATTGAACATCTCTTCTGCATTGTCTTGCTTTCTTGCAGCTGGGTATAAAGTGAAGAACGAAACAAAACAGTAATTTAAATAAGTATTCAGAATTCTGTTAACTTTCAGAAAGGTGGATTGGCCAAGTTGCAGTGGTTTTTTAAGTTGTGCTTTTGGGTATTTTTCCCTTTCCATAACTTTTTGTAAGCAAAGGAAGCTTGTGAACAGCTGAGAGTGGTTAAAGGAAATGAAAATGAGATGTGAGGTGGGAAAATCTACACTGAACAAGAACAGGGCTGAATACAGTTCCTCAATGGTAACCTAAGGAGAATAAAAAAGGGGAATTGTTTATGACAATTTAAACCTTTTCTAACTAAAAATCAATGCTGTAAAAAGGAGCAAATCCATCAGTACAAATCCAGTACAGTACAGCTCCACGGAGGTCAGCTATTCAGCGCTCTACTGCAGAAGAGCCCATTATGTTGATGCAAGCACAGTTTTGCTGACTGTGGCAAAACGCTACTCAGTTCAGAGCATCACTGATGAGGACAGGTTAAATTTAGCTTTAGAGCCCTCACAAGGATTATTAAGGGGATGAAGCTTCTGGGCATTTTCTAGCTCATTGCTGGCCATTTTGCATAATTGCTCCTTCTCTGTTGCAGAGGACAAGTGTCTCTTCACAGGTTGTTACTTTTTGTCTGGCTTATTTGGAGAGAAGATGCTCAAACAAACAAGTCGCTACCAACTTCTTTGCATTGGGGAGGTGTCTGGAAAATCTGTTCTCTTTACTGGCTTTGTAATTCTCTGGAGTGGAATTGCATTGCTGGAGAAATGCTTGGGGAAAGCTCACACAAGGGTGATGAACTACAGGATGGAAAACTGATGTGGGGTCTGTTAAAAACAACACCATAAATTTGTATGTTTTAACTTAATTATCTGCGGAATGCCCATCTTAGTCTGGTTATTAATGGTATTCAGAACATAATTGCAATCTTGATTGATTCACTGATTTCCCCTTAGCAGGTCATAGTAAGCACTAACACGTTTTTATAATAATCATGTGCAATTAGTGAAGTGAATGAGGTTTTGAGTGTGATTTTACATTTGTCTGTTATAGCTGCCTATTTTCATACACCTATTCATAGAGTTTACTGTGAAAAGCAAGAAAATATAATTAGAGCTATTTCCATTAATGGAAAGGAGAAATGGCCTTATAGCAAAAAGGCCAAATACATTTATCTACCAGGTGAAAATCATTCCACATCTTAAAGGGTGGATATTTTTAAGCACAATGTTTCCTACTGGTCTTACATGTTTCAGGGAAAGAGGAGTGTGTGCATTTCACTTTGTGATTTTTTTGAGTTGAAAATTTTATGTAACTATTCGGCAAAATTTGTTTTTTGTCCTAAGCATTCTTTATGGTAAACCCATTTTTTAAAAAATTATTTTGAAAGCAAATGCCAAAGAAATGAGCTGTAGAAACTTTAGTTGCAAATTTTCTTTTGAAGGACCATTTCTGAGGAAAAAAGTCGTATATATAAATTGTTGATTGACTCTAACTCCACATTGCTAGAAGACCATTCCAAACTCTGTCTCCCTAAGAGAGCATTAGCAATAACTTGGCTGAGGAAAGTGCCTGGAGTTATGGAGTAAGGCATATACCACCTTAGTCATTTTGAGTGAGTTCTGCATCAGTGCTCCTCGGGGCAGGGCTGTCTTAAGTCACGGATTCAGGATCTCTGCTGTACAAATGAGATGGCAATTTCTTTGTCCTGCCCATGTAATGACAAGGCATGTCCTCCCCATGCTGAGTTAGGCTTCTCCCAGAAGAAATAACTTTCTACTTTTGGCCAGATGCATGAGCACTGCTCCTGGATGGATCTGAAAAACCCAAAGGAAAAAGGAAAGCTCTTAGTTTATATGTGCATGGTAAAAGTAGGGAAATAAATGGACATCAATGCCCTGATCTTCAAAAGGGATGAATGATTCCTATAAGGTATTAAATACCTCTAATTCACAGGATGTCTTCATGAATAGTTACATACCCATTACAATAGTGTTGACATTAATTAACATTTGAATGATGTTTATAAATTCTGCAATTATTGCAATATTTCTCATTTGCAAAGAGGAAACTGAGGGCCTGCAAGAATCAGGACTGGATGTACACAAGAATACAGGTATAAACCCCCCAACTCTGTGTACATCTGCCTAATAAAAACCTCTCCCAAATTTAGTTGCTCACAGTTTGCACAGGGTACAGCAATCTCTTGTAAGGCTGAGGGACACAGGGTTCTACTGCAGGGCCAAGAGCAGTCTTGTTGCTATGGGCTTAAGCTGCTTCTTTTCTGCCACTTTAGTATACAGCCATTGCACATAAAAATGAAATATGATTGAAGAGAGTGCCTTTGACCTACATATGTTCAACATTTGCCAATACTTAAAAGTGCATGGACAATCAGCTGGAAGAAAGTTATAAAATCACATCTCATGAAAAGCCATAGAAAATCATCTAAATACCAAGAAAAAGAAATCTCCAACAGTCTTTTGGGTGTTTTTCTTTCTTGTTTTTTTTTTAAAAATTTTTTCTTTTTTTTGTTTGAATTTTGTTGTTGTTGTTGGTTTTTGTTTCATTGTCAGACTTGGATTGTGTCCATATAAAGTTATCAGGATTATAACCTGTGTGGAAGTGTCAAAACACTTTTTATTATAAGCCTGTTTTATATAAAGCTGTTACAATTTCCACTAATTATGAGAAATTCCACCTCTGCAGACATGAGGATATGATTAGCAGATGTGAAAGACATAATGCAAGCAAACAAACAGTAAGTCCCCCAAACTGGATTTAGCATTGGTATTATTAAACACTGTGTGCTAATCAGCTTTCATTTACTCTTTTCTCGCATTTACACATTCTTATTTTTTAGATTAACTTACAAGTTTTCAGCGTTTCATATTTTATTACCTCAAGCTGTTTAAAGCTTTTCTGAAGTTGCATGTGGTCGGAAAAAAGGTGTCACTCTGTCTTCCACCACTGAGTGTTGGCACTGTCTCAGTGGGGAATTACGGTTATGCTCTGTCCCAGAGGTAGCTGTGGACAGCACAAAGCCTTCGCAGGGAAGCTGCACGTCCATGTCCAGTGTAGACTTACGGCTTGAAGCCTCTACTGTTATTAGGTTCACAACTGCCTGCTACCTAAACCAACACTATAGGATTCCAGGAGACTGCTGAAGTGTCCTTTGCTCTTTATTAAATTCAATAAATTTAATAAATTTTTCCAGATGGGATGCATCCAAGAGTAATGAGGGAGATGGTAAAAGAGCTCACCAAGCCACTCTTACTCATTTACCAGCAGTCCTGGTTAACAGGAGAAGTCCCACTTGACTGGAAATTAACAAATATAACACTCTTCTACAAGAAGGGTTGGAAGGGTGATCTGGGGAATTACCAGCCTGTTGCCTGACCTCAGTACCAGGAAGGTCATGGAGCAGATCTTCCTGAATACCATCATACAGCACATGCAGGGATCAGCCCAAGCCAACATGCATTTACAAAAGGAGGGTCCTGCTTGACACACCTGATCTTCCATGATAAAGTGACCCATGTGGTTGGTGATGGAAAGGCTGTGGATATTGTCTGTCTCGATTTCAATAAAGTGCTTGACACCGTCTTTCACAGCATTCTCCTGGAGAAGCTGGCAGCCCGTGGCTCGGAGACATGCGCCCTTTGCTGAATGAAAACTGCCTGGATGGCCGGGCCCAGAGAGTGCTGGTGAATGGTGCACACCCTGTTGGTGGCCAGTCACTAGAGGGGTTCTCCAGGGCTCTGCATTGGCCGGTTCTGTTTAATATCTTCATCAAAGATCTGGATAATGGGATTGAGGGCACCCTCAGTCAGTTTGCTGACAACACCAAACTGTGGGTGATTGTTGATCTGCTGGAGGGCAGGAAGGCTCTGCTGGGGGATCTGGACAGGCTGGATCGATGGGCTGAGGCCAATGGTGTGAGGTTCAACAAGGCCAAGTGCTGAGTCCTGCACCTGAGTCTCAGCAGCCCCAGGCAGTGCCGCAGGTTGGGGGCAGAGTGGCTGGAAAGCTGCTCAGCAGAAAGGATCTGGGAGTGCTGGTGCCAGCAGCTGAACATGAGCCAGAGTGTGCCCAGGTGGCCAAGAAGGCCAATGGCACCTGGCCTGTGTCAGGAGTAGTGTGGTCAGCAGGACCAGGGCAGTGATGGTCCACTGTACCTGGCACTGGTGTGGCTACACCTCAAGTCATGTGCTCAGTTTTGGGCCCTTCACTTAAAAAAGACATTGAAGTACTGGAGAGCATCCAAAAAGGGGCAATGAAACTGGTGAAGGGTCTGGAGCTCAGGTCCTGTGAGGGAACTGAGATTGTTTAGTATGAAGAAAAGGAGGTTCAGAGGGGACCTCATTGCTTTCTAAATTACCTGAAAGAAGGGTGCAGTGAGGCAGGGGTTGGTCTCTTCTGCCATGTCTGAAGTGAAAGCATGAGAGGGAATGACCTTAAATTGTACCAGGGGAGGTTCAGATTAGATATGGAAAAAAAAAATCACTGAAAAAGGAGTTAGGATTTGGTATAAGTAGCCCAGTGATGTTTTGGAGTTACCATTTCTGGAAGTGTTTAAGAGGTGTCTGGATGTGGGACTTGGGTATATGGTTTAGGTGGTTGTTGGTTGGATTGGATGATGTGGAATGTCACTTCCAACCTTGATGATTCTGTGAGTCTGGAACAGATGAATCATGTTACTTCATGCAAACTGGAATGCAATTCTATCAAATGTTTGTATACAAGCACTGTAGCATTTTTTGTTTGTATACAAGCACATCCAACATTTTTGAAGCCACGAGTTTCTTGACTGATTTGTCCTTGAATGAAGATTTTTTTCTTATGGAAGTTTGCTGTCTAAACGAAAACCTCATGACCCATACAGAAACATATCTTTACAAGATTAAGCTTTATGTTAATTCTTTGCTGTAATACAGGAAATATTTTGCCTCTGAGATTATACTGCTAGTCTGTAGAACATTATCCTTACACACAGAGTTAAGGCCTCTGTTGCTGGGTTTCCCACTGAAATCTCAGAAAAGGATGGCTCTTTGTATGGCTGCACTGCCAGTAAAGATGAACATTATTTTTATTGTACAGGTATCCGGAGAAGGAGGAGGTGAGCTAAGAGGAAATGACAGGGTTTGCTGCTGGTTTAGGCTGTCATTAGGACAATTAGCTGTAATATTATCAGGGCCTCAGCCCTGTAAATATAACCATGAAGAAAAATCCTGCTGAATTCCTGTTACTACCAAAAAAACAGGTATAAAATTCAAATTATGAACAGGTATAAAATTCAAAGTATGAGAAGGTCAGGCTGTTTACATTTTACTGTAACAGAGTCCCCATGGCCTAAAAACAGTGATGATTTTAAATCAACAAGTAAATAAATGTTTTACCCCTTTCTTTTTTTTTTTCCCTTTTTTTTTTTTTTTTTTTTTTTTTTTTTTTTTTAAATTCAAGACAAGAAGAGTCAATTGAAAAGAAAGATTCCCATCACCATTTACTCATCTTTGTGAAATTAAGATGGGTTTCTGTACAGGCAAGTGAGCAATTTCTAGAATACACCAGGAGGTCACCACACAGCATTTCTGGTAGCACCAGATGACAGATATGATAATGCCTCATGACAGACATTCTAATAATTAGCTTTTTCTCTGTCTTTGCAAAGCCATCTTTGTAGATTCATAGAATCCTTTCCTTGTTTGTCTCCTTTTTCTCTCATTAGCATTTCAATCAACTGTACTTTTCATTGGAAACCAAACTGAGAATGTGGGGAATTAAGATTTTTAATGTCTTCTTAATAGGAAAAAAAAAAATTTTCTGAATGACTGTGAGCTGTCTGTTGCCTTTTGTTGTCATGGCTGTAATTGAAGTTGCACAGTATGGTACAGAGATGTATGATTTTCATTCTATTTTTTTTAACAAGTCTAATGAAATCAGTCTTAACAAGAAGATCAACACCAAATAGCATTAACAATTCAAGTCAAAGAAAAGTGACAACTCATCTATGGAAAGAGCAAAAGATTATAATGCCAATGGTCAAGAGTCTGAGATTTTAGGAGCAGCACACAAATATCTCTGAAGTGAGAAATCACAGTCTATCTTTTCATACCCACACCATCCATCCTTGTTGCCACAGGACTCTGCCTTAGACTGTCTCCTGCTTCCAATAGTGAGAGCACCTTTTTTGGTGACCACGGCTACATGGTCTGGTGTCTGCCCACAGGTCACGCCAGAGACTGCTGGCACACGTTCACCAGAGGGTTACAGTTCCAAGTGCTTAATGGCAAGAGCCAAAGTGCTAGAACTTTCCCTTCGGACAGGTTTCATATTTTGTGGGCCTCCTATGCACTCTCTATTCCAAATGAGATGTGTTAAAGTGAGGGAGATGAAGAAGTGCTTGGACATAATGAGAGTAAGTATAAATAAATAAATAAATAAATGTAAACATGCTGTCAGATTAAAAGTTATTTCAATTCTCTTTTTCATGAAAACGCAATCTGTTATAGTACTTTATTTAAATTGACTCAACAGGGGTCTTGGCAAGGTAGGTCAAGGTGGATTTTCTGGTAGGAGAACAGTTCTGAAATTCTTAGTGGAACAAATTCCCCAGAAAATGAATTATAATGATTTCATATTCATATTAGACAACTGAAATACATTTATTAGAGATCAGTGACCCATTTACAAGTTTCACACACTCCTAATTCAAATGTTTATCTCCCCAAAGAAAATTTTGGATTATTTAAAATAAGTGATTTAAATCTATCAGTAAAAGGAAATGCAGAAACTTGATTTAATCAGTGAATGAAGCTATGATAGCTGCATATACAAAATATACAACATATCATCTGAAGGAGGCTATGGAGAATCTTTGTATTTATTACATGATTGTAGGATTGATGTTTAATTTTAAAATAGTAATAGGAATAGCAATCTTGCTCATCCTTTGATAAAAGGTGGCTGACTGAAGGGGTTAAGAATGTGGAATATACAGTGAAATGGCAAAATAAATGTGTGTATCTCTCTCCCTGTTTGGCTTGTAATAACTATACAAAGAATACAATGAGTGGTAAATAAAATTAAGTATGTGGTCTTCAAGGAGCATGTGGAATTCATTGCCACAGGAGGCTGTAAAGTGGTTGTAAGGTGGTTGTATTTAAAAGAGGATTATTTTACAAGCAATAGCACTGAGCTAAATTGTATGGAGCAATGGAACAACATTCTTCACAAGACCCCTGAGGCTGGCTCAGCATTTTCAGCTCTGGCAGCTGAACATTTCGTGCCAGCGGAGAGGAGCCAAAGTGGACGCAGAGGTGACACAACAAAAAGCTAACCAAAAGACAAGTAAAAGCCAAGAAGAGTGGACACAGGAACAGAGTGTAACAAAATTACAACTTGTCCGAATCAAGCTGGGCTTCTGTTTGTATGCATCTCTTCTCACGTTTTCTTGTTAACTTGTTGCATCAGAGATGCAACAGGACATGGCCAACAGGAAATTAAGCCCAGGAGCCAAAGTGGAAGCCAGTCTGGTTGTATCTCAGTATGGTGGCTCAGCTTTGGACTGGGAATTTTTTTCATTTGTAATTTTGAACTGCCTGACACTTTACTTTGCAGGTGACCACGCACTGGAACAGATTGCCCAGAGAAATTGTGGAGTCTCCCTCCCTCACTGACACATTCAAGAACTGTCTGCACCTAATCCTGTGCAAGGATAATCCTGCTTGACCAGGGATCCTAGATACCCACTGTGATCCCTTCCAACCTTACCCTTTCTGACATTTTGCTGAAAACAAGGTGAAAGTGGCCACTTGGGGAATGGGGTGTGGGAGGGCAGCTTGGCGAAGGCATGTATGCAGAAGGAGGAAACTATGCAGACATGGAAGTGCATATAGAGCAGAAAAGCTCACTGCTAAAAGCCTTTCAAAAATTAGACTTCCTCTCCTCTGGGAATATTTGTCTGCACTTTTCTCAGCAGGTTGCTGCTCCTTTTATCCTCCATCACCTCCTACTCCTAGGGCTTAGGGGCCATAAATCTGTATTTTGGCCCTTCTTCCATGTGTCAGCCCTGTAAGATTCTTCTTATTAACCTGTTTGGTCACCCTTATGCTTCCCAGCTGGCTTCACATACTAAGTGAGTATGTGTGGGTGAAGTTAGGAGCAAAATTTGGCTGGGGAAGGAATGGGACAAAATCCTAAATGGAAAACAAAGAATTATGAAGTCAGTAAGCAGGACCACAGACAGTCAGATAAGAGATTTGAAGTCTGGAATGATGTAGGTGAATATGATGCTTAGTAAATTAGCAGCAGTGTTTCTATCATGTTTGATTGCCAAAACTGTGGTAATTGTAACTGTAAGCAGGATATCATCCTCAAGTAAACTAAGAATTGTTGGCTAGAGAGTTGCAGCATTTTCCATGTCGTGTTTTTGCATAAGGTTAAAGTTAATAACTAAACATACTAGCTAGGAGTATGCTGATTTGCTTCCATTATGAAAGACAGTGTTGTAAGCCCTTACCTTGTTGGCATTATGAGCTTATAGAAATAAAACTTCAGCTTCATTGCATTGTCCATTACCTAAAACAACATGCCCATTTCTAACATCTTCTCGTATAAAAATTTCTCCAGTTATCTTGTTATTAAAAACATGATAGTAAGTTGTTGTGATATATGGTGCCAGTGGAAAATCTAGTTTTGGTAAATATTCACCTCAAGATTAATTTTTGTTTTAACAAGAGTAACTTTACATGCTCACATTGCTTATAAGAAACTTGGGAGATAGCAGGTTAAAAATTCATGTGGAGAAAGTTGCATATGCCTTATTCCCACTTACAAAAAAAACTGGAGCTATTTTAATGTTTTGGCATATGGAGTTATTGTAGCTCACTGAAAAAAAAAACCACTCAGCCCTGTGTTAGATACCAGATCTCTCTTCCTATTACATAATGCAGGGAAATATACATACAGAGTACAGTTATTTTAAATACAAGTTTAGCAAGAATTATTGTAGCTTATATGGAAATGGAAAGTCTGAGAAGTTTTACGGGTTTCAGAGTTCTGGGGCTGATGCAAAAGTTCCATTTATTGTGGGCCTATTTGCAGCTGGGAGTTCTGCAGGAACTGGAAGAGACAGAAAACAGTGAAAATGCAGACTGAGAATGTAAAAATGCAGTCAAACTCTTTGTGCTCTTCCGTGACACTGATATGTAAGGCTAATAACAGCAGCTTCACTCCATTCTTTTCCTGTCCTTAACTAAGAACAGATCCAGATGTTGCAAGAACGTCACCACAGGGAAGCAGGAAAAGGAAGGGTAAGTCATACAGAAAGTGTTTGGACTGAGGGTGTGCTGGGTCAAAGTGCTGAGCTCCGTGGGGAGGTACTGAGTTGGGCTCAGGTGGGCTGGGGGAGCTTTGCTCATTTTGCCACGGTTGGGGCTGTTTATGCTGGTGCTAGACTGTGATGGTGTAATGGCACACCTTGTACTGTGGAGCCCTGGGCTGTTTCTGGCCCATACATGTCATTACTATTTCATCTTTGTAAATCTGAAGCACTCCTACATTTTGAATGCAGATGGTTAAATGAAAATACTCTACTCAAGAGCTGATATAACACTTCCCATTGTCCCAAGATGTTTCATGCCAGAGGTGAATATCTTTACACATATGATGGGTGCCAACATATGGCAGGTTCCAGTGCGTTGGGAACTGTGCCCTTGACACTATTCAAATGTTCACAAAAAGCAAGCATGAGCTGAAACCTTCTATCACCCTTCCTGATGCTTTTCCTCTATAAATTTTTCCAACATGTATGTCTTGTGACCCAGAAGTTGGATTATTTGCTGAAACCCATGGTCCCCTATCAGTCCTCACTTCATTAAGATAATTTCTCAATTCTGTCACAAAATGGATTCAGCTATGGTTGATTTAGGCCACCAACCTACTCCTTTGTAAGACATCTGTAAGCCCTTTTGGGTCATATATTTTGCAATAATGTTTCCTCTGTTTGTAAAAGGCTTGTTTTCATACAATCTATTTTCTTGGTTAGCCCATGGCTGATGTCAGAAAATTTTTGAAAGATCATATACACAGGGAAATGAACAAGTAAAAGCAAATTAATTGCAGAAAATTAAAAACACAACTGCAGTTATAGAGCAACACACACCACTCAGTCTTGCATAAGTCTTGCATTGGCTTTTGTTCTTCTTCTCTAACTCACTATAAAAAAGTCTAGTGGAAAGTATTTTTATTTTAACTACAAAAGCCCAGTGGCTGAATTTTATGCAGAGGAATATGTAAAGACTTTTCTCAAATGACATCAGCAACTATTAGTTGAAATTATCATCTTCTACTCTATTCTCATTCTACACTGACTCATGAAAATTTTTCAGAGAAATACTGTATATTTAGCTGTTAGGTGTGCAAGTAAAATCAATTCCATGAGTCTAAATTCAGACTCCTTTATGATATTTTCCTTTTCCCAAGCTGTAGTCTCACTTGTTTTCTCCTTCCTGATAATTTTCTTTTAATCCATAGTATCTTCTTTTCTTTTTGTTTATTCTCTCTCCCTTTATATTTCCTTTTCCTTGGAAAGGTTTTTTGCTTTGTTTTGATTTTTACAAGATATTACATTTTCTTTTTTT
>VZRL01005110.1:144402-198778 GCA_013397895.1 Origma solitaria
TCTTGCACTGTGATCACTTCTCTTTATATTGCTTTTTTGTGACATAGCCTTGGCCATTTCTCTGTAAACTGGAGATAGCGTGTCTCTATTAGGCATCACGTTGTCAGGTGCAGGAGCCCTGATGCCATTTCATCATAATACACCATGATCTGATTTTTCTATTTTGTGGTCACCAAAATAATTTTTGATATTTAGTAAGAATTTGGCTCTACCATATATGATTATTCATAGGAAACAGTAAAAAGAAAGCTTCAGATCTTACTCATTCACTTTTGACATCATTGACATGGTAGATGAGAGGGAGGCTCTTATGTTAAAGGATGTTAATCCCCCTTGCCTGTTGGCTTCATGGGGAACTTGGTGCTGTATAGCATAGCAGTGTCTGTACTGGTGCCGGTGCTCTGGTGCTGTCCCTGGCTGTGCAGCTGGACTGATAGAAGAGGCTCTGGCAGACTTTCTGCCTGTGGCAGCAGAACATGTATGTGTAGGAAGAATTGTGTATGGGCAGCCTGATTTGGAGGGCTGTAGGGTGTGGATGTGGCCAGGCTGTGCTGGCCAGGGCAGGGAACAGCTTCGCATGCCTTTGTTTGAGAGAAGAGATGGAGGCCGAGTGAGAGTCTGCAGGGTCACAGCACACGGGTATGAACCCTGCACGTGCAGAGCATCTCCTGGGGATATGCATGAGGAACAATATCCTGGGCTTTTCCTGCAAGAAAAGCCCATTCACAAGTGACCTTTTTATAGACAGGCTGATGCCCAGGAAAAGCTCACGCCGTTACTAGGACTACAGCTACAGTCCCCACTTGTGCAGCTCTTCCGTGTGTATTTTCAGTGCAAAAATATGGCACCCGGAATACTATCAGGGCTCACTCCAGCACTCACCTTGCCAGCAATCTCTGAGTTCCTTCATCCACAACTCTTGAAGCATTTCCTTGAAACACTTCAGGGCTGGGATTTATTCTCATGTCTCTTGTCAGGCCTCTGTGAATCATTGTGCACTCACCTCCTCAACATGTAGCAGGGATACACGTGGTAGGCACCAAGAAGCTGATGATCAGATGCAGCAGATTCCTTAGGGGTCTATTTTGCAGTGTTAGAAAGCCAAGTTACAAATACCAGTAAAAGGTAATTGCTCCCACTAAAGGCACTGCTCAGGACAATGGTAAGCACATGCTGAACAAAAGGAAAGGAAAATCTACCAAGAAAATCAGGAAAAGTGAATTAAATATTGAACTTGTATTTGATTCATTTTTACTTTATTTGCATTCAAGAGAGGTAAACATTAATGAAACTGCTTATTTGTCTCACAGATTGAACCATTTACTTAACAGAGAATGGACTAGCTGGTTTGAGAAGCTCAAGATCTTTTTATATGATTCTGCCCAAGAATGCTGAACAACATGGATTTCTGCTGGGAAAAACAAAAAAAAACATCTTCTATAGCCATGCCAGTTCAAGCCTATCCTTATATTTTGTGATGGAAAGATTTTTTGCGGTGCTTTTCTGATATGTATCTCATTTGAAATCAATGTATCATATAATTTGGTTTTGGCTTGTTTCCTGTATAAAGTAAAACAACCATTATTGTCATTGTAACTGGTCTGCATTGACAAATAGTCCCAGAGCTGGAACATTATTTTCTGGCATCTAATGATTCATTCAGAGAGTTCTCAAACAAGAAGAATTTCTTATTTTAGAAAACTTCTTCACTTAATGGAAATAATGTGAGTAGAAACAAATGCACATGTTTACTGATCTACATTTGTAAAAAGAGAAGTGACTGAATTTTATATTTAAGGGAATCTGTCTGGAGTAAGATAAGATCGGTGACTTCAAAAGGTCGTTGAATACTATCCACAAGAATGGCACTTGTAACTTACTATTAACAAAAAGATGATGATGAGTGCTGTTAATAGTTCCCTTTTCTATTGCTTTCTCTTCACTGTTTTGACTTCTAGACCTTAGTGTCCTTATGGTTTGGTCTGAACCAAAGTCCCTTTGGCTTCTTCCAGTATATTTGTATTTTCAGGTGTATAATTAAATGCAATACTGACCTTAGTGTGATTGCAAACACAGCAGAAATTATGAGAATCCCATCATTAAAATTTATCGTGAAATATCTTATAAAATATATTTCTAATGTTACAACATGTCCTCTCATAGTCTAGTTAAACTCTACAGTTTTATGACAGATTTAGAGTAATTGCAGTTATTAAGTAGGAGCCCTGTTACATTATCCAGGAGAGAACCTTGACAGTTGTTGTAGATAAATGTCAAACTGAAGCAACAGATGTTTTGCTCTTTGTTGCTTATATTTAAGATTTTCACAAATACAAAAGCTTTTATAGGTCTTATTTTAAGCAGAGATGTGTCAGGTCATTTGTCCATTACTAGTTTAAGAATCATTGTCTAGGTAGCTGCCTTTCTAATTTTCAGCAGTCCATTGCAGGTTGGTTTTTGTCTCTACCTGCCAAAGCAGCAGTCTTTCCTGAAGACTTTGCAGCCCTCAGAGACAGGTACCAGTGCTGTCAGCTGCTTATGCTGTACTGTGGCTTAAACTTCAGCTTGTTCCAGATGTCAAAAAAAATGCTTATATCAGCAGCTGAAATATTCTTCGCTCCTGATTTCTTGCAAGGAAGTCTGCATTGCCAAATGGCAATTTCACTGCAAGCAGTGAAAGCAGTTTTCTTTGTGTAGTTCTCCATGGTGCTCCACAGGAGACAAGGTTCTTGGCACTTGGGGCTGTGACATGTCATCAATTTGCAACTACAGCAAATTATGTTCTTTTATCTAAATAATTATTTTTCCAGCCAACGTGGAGCAGCTAACTGTCACCTTTATATCCTACAGAGCTTTTCAAGTCTAGCTTCTGATGTGTACTGGGTCAGTCTCTAGAGCCTTTTTGCAATGACCAGCTACTGCAGCAATTGTTAGTCCCTGAAATATTAGAAAAGATCAGAAAATCAAAAAAGCCAGACATGGAATAGAGTTAAACTAACAAGCAGTAAAATATGTAACAATAAAACATTTCATAAGTGCATTAGTAGCAAGTGGAAAGTGGGAAGGAAACAATGGGCCCACTATTCAAGGGGACAAGAATGACAGTTGCAAAGAGGCAAAAATATTTAATGTTGTTTTGCTTCAGTTGGATAACATGATCCTCATTTGCACTCAAAGGGTAAGAATTCAAGCCAGAATAAAGAAAAACAAGTAAGAGAGTACCTAGATAAGCTGGTTGCTTTGGGCCTGATGAAATCACAGGGGGTTGCTTGAGACCATTTTAAACAACACAGATGAGGTTACAAAAAACTGAAAAGGAGTAAACAGCTGAAATTTGCCTTACCTAGTTTTAGACAAGTACAGAGTGGATATCTATACTTGAAAAGTCAATGGAAAGAAATTGGCATCTCAATGGTGAGGTTCTTTTGCCTGTTTTAGACACTGGCTTAAAGATTTTATGAATTGTGCGCTAGACCCCACTGACTTTTGACTAAAACTACTCTGATTTGGGTGCATGATTTCTTTAAAAACTGTCCTTTAAGTAGTAGTTATCAATTGCTTGCTATTAAACTGAGAGGATGTATGAGGAGGATGTCACTAAAGATCTGTCCAATGTCTGGTAGATTTTTTGGTGCCTTCATTAGCAGTGGGGATGATGTAGACCAGAGAGCTGGTTACCACTTTGTCAAGGTGACTGTAACAGAAACAGTTCTACGGATTTCAAACTGAGCATGTCAAACTGATCCTGGGAAAGTATGGATGAAAGTCGTTGAACACCAGTGCAAAATACTTCACCGAAGTCAGGTATTTAACTACACAAATATGAGATAGGGACCACCAATACCCTGCAGCTGTGGAAACAACATAGCAAACCAGACCAAAACCTCAACAGGTAACACTTAATGAACAAACAGGACTGCAGCATCTAAAAGAAGGAAAATGATGCTTCTGATAGATTTAACACTGATGTAACTTCACAGTTTCCCAGGCTGAGATAGCAAACACGAGAATGTTTTCCTGTGTGGGTGTGAGGAGCAATCAGTATGAGACAGGTTTGGCAGAGCAATTTGGGCACCTCCATCCTGCAGCATTCACCACATGGGATGAAAAAAGTCCTTTGGAAATATGGCAGCTAGTATATATATAAATCCTACTCATCCCATCCCACTACGTATAGTTACATGGCCCAGAAGACAAATAAAGCTTCAAGAAGCATTTTGGATTCCCTGGAGGACTACAGGTAGTCTTGCCTTGATTTTATTTGGGGCAGTTCTTACTGTTTCTTTGTCTTTAGACCCTGTATAAGAACACATTGGTGTCAAGTAAAAATGCAGGGCCTGGTTCCTGTCTTCTGTTCTGGAGGAAGGGAGGAAAACCATCCTCTTTCCCCTTTTATGGGATGATTTCATCCACCAAAATTCCACTGAGCAATTGCATCAAAATGTAAATAGTATTTTAGTTCATTTTACTTCTCTCTGGTCATCTGTTTACTTTCTAGGGCTGAATATTTGCTCTTAAAGTCACCATTAGTCTTAGAATTAGGATAATCTCTTTTGAATGCCTAATTTTTTAAATTAACTTTCTAATTCCCAAGTCAGAAATGAAGCTACTGAGTAATCAATAATCTTGTTCAGTAGGAACAGCTGTCTTTGCAAGGTTATATAGCAGCCAGGTCCTGCTATAATGAAGGCAATGGCAAGTTTTTTATTCACCTCAATAGGAATAATATTGGACCCTGGATTAAATAAGCCCACCTGAAGGGAGAAGTAATTTCGTTTTTAGACCAGTTGGAAAACCAGAGAAACTTTGTGACACAGACTCTTCTTTAGATCTGGAAAATATATGCCAAATTTCAAGTTCATTTTAGGAACTGTTGTTCATTATAGTCTGCTAATGATTTTTTTCTGTTAGATATTTTAAGACAAAAACAATGAGAGGCATCAGGGAAAGGAAAGATAGACTAGTTAATGCTACAAAGAATTGGAGTTCAGGATTTTATTTGTCTCGGCTTTGTATTCAGCTAATTTAATTCTTTAGATTGTGTTTACAATTGCTTGACACTACTATAGCAGTTTTCATTTTTACTTTCCTCAGGACCACTGGTTAAATGACACTAGGACAGAAATGTTTGGCTGTGAGGTTAACATTCTTTTATTTGCTGTTGCAAAGGCTGAGGTGCCACCACTATCTTTCTGAAATAAGGAGACCTTTCATTCAGAATATCCTTCCACATAAAATTAGTTAAAATTTTGCAATGAAAGAACATCATTGCTATCATTATTTTTGATGCTTATAAACTAAGTTGTAAATTATTGGCCTACATAGCACAAACAAGACACTTTGTCTGTTACTTTGTAACTCTGAATAGGGCTCTCTAAATGAGAATGTCAAAGGTTATTTGGGATAAAACTGCTTTATACAAAGGTCTGTTCAGTATGTCCCTAAAATGTACTTTTCAATTGCTGTATATGTTAAATACCTTAGCTTACCACAGCTGAAAGTCTGGCCCGTTCAATTTTTGGTTTTTTGTGTTACTCTTCCAATGTCTTGGGAGATGTCAATAGTCACATTGATACTTTCAAAAGATTTTCACTGCTGTCTATATTAAGATTTCCCGAGGAATGAAGATTGACAAGAATGAGGCAGCCATGTGATGGACAAGATCTTCTTATCTGTGATGAGGATTACACCAATGTGTATTTTAATGTCATTATTCATAACTGTCCAGAAGTGAAAATTCTCCTGTGGTAAGGATAAAATCTTTCAGCTATTTTAAAAATGTGACTCTGACTGTAAGTCTTTTATGTGATTTAGCCAAACATAGCTACATTGCTCATAGCTGGGAATCCAATGTGTATGGGACACATCCCTTGCCATGGAAATTGCTGATCCCATGGTCGACAGCTGTAATGTGCAGAGCACGTTAGCTAGTAAAATAGCAGCAGAACAGTTAGTGATAGAGTTTCATTTAAATATGCCTAAAGGAATGCCCAAATAAGTAAACATAAAATATTGTATTAAACAATAGTTGATAACAGCTTAATCAACAGAACCTGTGCCTCTTTGCAATGCAAACCTGCCCTGGGTACATGGTTTGGAGATTTGCCACAGGATTATCAAGCAGTGTAAAGAGTGTGAAGAGTCCTGTGAGCAAGAAGATGCTCTGTGCCTGCATTCCAGAAACCTCCATCTCTACATGGTGCTGAATCCAATAAAAAAGTTTATGGAATGATGCACCAAAATGGCAAAGTCCCCCACATCAACTATGTTGGGGAGGGAGGTGCTACAAGCAGGGACAACTCAGGGAGGATCTGTGAACAAGGTGATAAATCCCAACTCAGAAAAGAGATATAAATGAGCAGTGGAATGTGGGAGTTCAGGGAATCAGCAGAGCACCCACACCATGAGCATTTCAAGGCACTTTGCCATCTGACACAGCTCAGTGTTTTGGATGCGTGTTGTGGTCTGTGCAGGGAGCCCACTGTGGGGATGGAAAGGAAGAGTGTGAGTCAGGCTGCTGACCAGGCTGCCTTACTGAGCACTGGGATACAACTGAACCAGTCATTGTGTGTGCAAGTAGGACGTGGATGATCTCCTCGCTAAAAGTTGGTTTTGCTGGCCTGTAGTTCAGTTTGAAAATGATGCCCATAGCAAGAATATAAGATGTTTTAAGGAACAGGAAAAGGCCATGTGACCTTACAAGAATGCATTTGTTTCAGTCTGTCTTAAACCTACTTCCCTGCTTTTTCACTATGCTTTGTAATCCTTTGCTCCTCTATGAAAATCACAGAATCACAGAATCACAGAATTAACATGAAGATCATCAAGTTGAACACTTGGCCCTGCACAGCACCATCCCCAAGAGTCACACCATGTGCCCGAGACCATTGTCCAAATGCTTCTTGAACTCTGTCAGACTGGTGCTGTGAGCATTTCCTTGGGGAGCCTGTGCCAGTATCCAACCACCCTCTGGGCGAAGAACCTTTTTCTAATATCCAACCTAAACCTCTACTAACACACCTTCAGGCCATTCCCTCAGGTCCTGTCACTGTCACACACAGAAGATCAGTGCCTGCTCCTCCTCTTCCCCTCACAAGGAAGTTGTAACTGCAATGAGGTGTCCCCTCAGTCTCCTCTTCTCCAAGCTGAACAGACCAAGTGACCTCAGCCGCTCCTCATATAGCTTCCCCTCTAGAACTTTACCTCTTCATTGCCCTCTTTAAGATGCTCTCTAACAGTTTTATATCCTTACATTGTGGCACCCAAAACTGCACACGATATTCAAGGTGAGGCCGCCCCAGGTCAGAGCAGAGCAGGACAATCCCCTCCCTTGCCCAGCTGGCGATGCTGTGCCTGATGCCCCCAAGACAGGGTTGGCCCTCCTGGCAGCCAGGGCTCTGCTGACTCAGATTCAAGAGAGAAAGGAGAAAAGAGAGAAAAAGATCTGTAGAACTGTCTCTTAATTTATTTCTGTGTTTTGATGCACTTGCCTTTCTTGCTAACATATTCCACATGTTTATTAAGCTTTACATAAAATAGTTATGCCTCACTTCTTAGTTTCCTCTGTATTTTAAATAATTTGTCATTTTTACATAGTGCCTAATCAGTTTTGAAACCATACATTAATTCTACCCATACTTATATATGAGCTATATGGATAAAATATGTACACAAATACATAAACAAACATGAATATGATTATATTTCCAGTTGACCAGGGTTTTTTGTAAAAGTTGCAATAAATTTAACAGTTTTAACTTTTCACTATCAGCTAAGTTAGTGAAACCAGCTACTGCTCCCTCCATTTTGTGAATTATGTTTGAAAGTCATTACCATTATTAACAGAGTACACAGTAACAATATTTGACGCAAGCATGGTTTGCAAAGAATATACAGATGACAATTCAAGAAAAAGAAAACCAAAAGTGAATCTGAAAGATTCATGCAGAAAAACTAGATTTTGAAATATCAAATGTCAAATATCAAATTTCAAGGCAAGGTTTGATTTTGAAATTGAAAGAGCAAAATAATAAATGGAACTGCTTTTAGCATGTTACTCAGAAAATGCCTAAACTAGTACTATGAAGAAAATTATACTTGCAATTTGTGTAAGGGAAAAAAAATAAAACAGCAAATATGTATTTTGCTCGCACTCTTTTTTTAGGTTTTATTCTCTGCTTGTAACTTCTCTTGGAAGAACAAACTAAAAAGGCAAAATAATCTCATTTCTTTTGAAGCTGGAAATCAACATTTTCCAAACATTTTGTTTTAAGACATAATTTCTACTATTAAATAAGTTACTATATTACTGTTATCCAAGGGAGCTTCCCTCCTAGCATAGTTCTTGTTGAGCTGAACCTAGCAGAATACCAATTTAGAGGCTTCTGGTGAGAGCAATTCCTTGCCACTCTGCCTGCAGGCAGAGTAGTATAGGGTTCTTGCTCTGTAAATCACTCCAATTTGACAATAGTCATGGATTTGTGAAACCAAAGATGATCATTGGTAAACCAGACACAGGCTGTAAGAGCGACTTTCTGGGCATTAGCCATCCTGCTGATGGACAAGAATTATTCTCAGTGTTTACAAGTTCACCCCAGTCAATTCATATGTGTATCTATGAGGAGTTTGAAAACGACCTGCACCAGAATCCTTTGGACAGTTTTATGTTCAGCTTGTACCAGCTGATGAGGTGAATGCATTGGAACGTTATACCTAGTGATTTATGAAGAGAACCAGTCTGTAATCTTTCGTCTAGGTTAAAGCCACCTGGCAACTATGATGTGGGGATCTGCCCAGGACAGAGTCAGAAACATTTAGCCATGGAAAGCATTTCTGCCCTACAAAAGCCAGGCAGATCATTAGTATCCATCATCATTTTGAAGCAGAAATGCTGTATTTATGTGGTAGATTCTTTGTCTTTTGATGTTTTTTACTACCCCTTCCCATCAATACATCAAACATTTTTGTGTTTAGCTGGGCTTCTCTTGTGGGTGTGTTGTGTAATATAAGGAAATCTTAATTTCTCTTCTGGAAGTGTCTTTCCACTGACTGAGAGCCTAGCATTATTATACTGTTAACTTAAGAGAGCCCAGAGTAAGGGAAGATGAATCTAACATATTGAGGCTCTTTGTGAAAGCTAAATCCACAAGAACCATGCTGACATGAGTGAACTGGAATGAACCAGGATATGGGTCCTTGCCCTGGCACCCAGTGATCCATACAGTTTACCTTCCAGCATCATCCCTGACATAGTTTTGGCCATGGCCAGCTAGCAGTCCCAGTCACTGCTGGGGCACAGTTCAGGGGTTAGCACAAGCCAGGGACTGCTTTCAATAGGCAATTTGGATGCAGTCTCCCTGCTTTGGAAGAAGATTGTAATGAGGAACAGACAAGACAATTTAACTGTATGGATGAGAGTGACGACATGGCAGCTGGCCCTGGGGCTGCAGAACAGTTACTGGTGCATTGTATTTGCTAAGACAAATACAGCCAAAAGGATTTAACTGTTGCACCCCTTAATTATATGTGCTCTATCACCAAGTGGAAAACAGCAAGACCCTCTCTTCAAAGCAAAAGCAGTGTTAGCAAAGAGAATGATCAAAGAACTCCTAGAGCTATACAGCAGGACATGCTAAGGAGCAGAGTAAGACTTGGGCCAGACCTCTAAAAGTAATTAGATGCGTGTTTTCACTTGGGATTTTCAGCTGTGATCCCTCTTGTTGAGATAGGTCCCTTAGGATAGAGCTGTTCCTACGAAGGGTCATGCTGAATACTTTCAAGGAACTCAAAATAACAGATGAGCCAGGAAGAAGACTGAGAATTCAGATTAGTATTTCAGTCCTTAATTAATACTCATTTATACAAAATGCACAAGTTTTGACTGAACTAGACTCAGAACAAGTTTCACTCTGTAACTCGGCTATTAGAAAAATCACTAGGTGCACAGTAAAGTAAAATTTCAGTCCCTCTTCAAAAGCACTGATGCAAGGGGTTAAGAGAACGATCATACCAGAAAAAAATTTTGGTTTTCCTCAAGCCTTTTTTTTTCTGAGAAAATAATCTATCTCACCTAAATCAGGTAATATAACATGTCTTACCCTAAATATAAGCTGACCAGTGCAGTGGAGTGTGCTGAGATCTTGCTCTGCAGCACATCCAGAATGAAGCTGTGGTAGAAGGGCAGCAGGACCCCTTCACCTACTTCATCCCATGATGAGTTTTCCTCTCTGGGTACCAGGGAAAGAAAGAGGTAACTTAGGTGCTTGTCTAGGATTTGGCCCATTCAGACACATTTAGAGTTGAAGAACTTGAGTGAATTATGCTAAGAGACAGCCAATTTTATGTTGGATTTAAGTCTGATTTCATAAGTCATAGTATTACATTTCTGCACTTGTCCTTTGAGATAGGTGCCTTTTATAGCAGAGTTCATTTTTAGGCCTATTATTTTGCCCGTACAAGACATCTGTAAGATGATAGCATTTATTTATAATGTTAGTACTTTATCCAGCACAGAGCTAGCTCATGCTGGTACCTTTCTCTTTAGCACTCTGAGTATTTCCAGCTGGTGACATCAAATATCCCCCATTTCCTCATGTGGAACACTCACCAGTTGTTTTACCCCCTCCTCCTTTCCTTTTTATTTTTGCTGCTGGAAGGATGTGGGTGATGATTTATAGAGCATGTCCAATTGGCTCTCTTTGCCTGTGCTGGCCTGCTTCATGCACACTGAGGTCAGTACTGTATTTGTAGGTAACCATCCAAGGAAAACACCTCACAGCAGACAAAAATGCTAACTAAGTAAAACAAACTCAGGAATGTGATCATCTGTTTAGTAAAGTTTTCAGCAGTCTTTTCCATTACGCTAAGGTTTCAGTCGAGTTCTACAAATTCAAAAGGGAACATGGCACCCAAATATCCCAGACATCCTCAAGTATATAGGAGATTTGATTTGCTGAAGAGTGTTTGAATGGGGGAACAGGGGTAGCTCCTTTTAAATGATGGTGATAGCAGTATGTACATATTAGTCCTAAATGTCAAAGGAAAAAAAAAAGATGTAGGGATGAAATAAAAAGCTATGATGTTTGTTCAAGTTTTACAAGGCAAAACTAGAATTACAGAACAAATCTCCTGTTGCCCCATTGTGAACATAGTGGGTCCTTTTGTCTATGTCTGATCCCCCATGAGAAATTCTGCTGATATTAAGGGGAGTTCTGATCTCATTTACAGAGCTGGGACCTGACACCTGTCTCAGGTTTTCTGTAGTTGTAAGACCAAAAGTATCTTTCATCCTGATTGAGTACATAGTGTGTGCAAGAATTCCCTTTGCAAGAGGGCAAAATGCACTGGCAAGCTCTCCACAGTGAGCATCCAGAGAGGAGCAGGAAGAGGCTGCAGTGCAGGGCAGCCCTGGGGCAGCAGAGGAAGGACTGAACTCACGGTCACAACTTTCTTGGTGGAGCAGGCTGGTCACAGGTAGAGTTGCAGGTTGTGCTTTCTGATGAGTGGTTTCCTTGGATAGGTATGAAAAAGGGCACATGGGAAGATAATCATGTGGAAGCATGTGAGAGTTTCATGGCATCTGATCTGCTGCCGAATTCCCACAGCATGGAGTAACTGGGCAGCGTGGTAGAAAGCCCCACAAAAGTGACAGGTAAACTGCAACACATTCAGACCCCTCTGAATATCAGGTGGCATATGCTGTGCTCTTTACAAATTGCCTCCCCCAGCCCGGCCAGGCTCCCAGCCCCTCTTTGAGGTAGGAAGTCACACTGTGCCCATCTGGCAGCGCCGGCGGCTGCACCTGGCAGCTCTCACTGCTGCGGCGGCTGTGCCCGCCTTTGCCTGTGCGGTAATTAGTTTGTATCTGGTTTCAGCTCATATGGAAGGGTAGAGGGATAGCAAATTACTTGCAAGTGGTTTGTAGGCTCTGTGAAAGCTTTTTTTCTTGTCCCAGCATTGCTACCCAGCTGAAGATCTATCCCTGCAAAAGCAGGGCTAGTTTTTTCCTATTTTGTAAAAAACTACAACTGTGTATTTCTCTGTCATCTCCATCCCCAACTCTGATTTTATACTCACTTCCAACCCTCTCTTTCCTCAGCACACTTGCTTGTGAGACAAACACTTTTTTTTCAGTTTTATAAAAGCTCCACTGTTTTTCATGCAGTACAAAAGTTTTGACAGATGAATCTGTACTGGAGAGACCTTGTCCAATTACTTCTAATTCAGGAGCCCTGGGTTGCAATAGTCTAATTCTTAAAACCTTTACACAAGGCAAACTCTCCTTAAGTGGAGACAAAATAACTTCAGATAATTCAGAGGAATTTGATCTGGTTGTTAATACCATCCTTGATTTTAGAGACATTTGGGGAAAACTAGTCTATCAGGTCTATCTCTGCAGCTATGTCAACAATATTTAGGTCCCAGCTATTACAGAGGTGAACTAATCTGGCACAAGCCAACGGAATGAGCTTTGCTTTAAAGGAGACTGTGGACCTATGATAATAGGTGGAAAAGCAGGAAATCAGCTACTACTGTCAGAGTCCCCACATTTCTCTGCATTAGCAAAAGGTTTAACTACAAGGAGTCTTACTACCCCTAAATGTGTCTGCGTCGCAAAATCAGGTGGTTATATCCTGCTTTCAGGCTTTTCATGTCCTTGGTTCCTAGGTAGGTGGCAGGCATCTGCTAGTGAACACGTGGCTTTATAGAAGTGTTTCTATAATCAAATCAATTCTTTTAAACTTCATTATTTTTGGCCATAGAACTGTAGGTGCTATTGTGCTCCACAAGCCAAGTCTGTTACCACGAGATAAGAAAGACATGGATCAAATTAGCATTTCTACATGTGCAAATGAGAAGCCCCCAGCTTCCCCTCCCCCTCTCTTTCTGATGCTTGTCCTTGCTTTTTCAAATCTCTTTTTTTTTCTGTCTGAAATGCTTGCCAGGTGGTTTAAAAGCTTGCTTTTCTCTGTAAACACCATGTAACACAACACAATGCACTGCTTTATTTTCAATGAGATATTGCTTTCTATGTTTTCATAAAAATAGTTATGAAGCCAGAAAAAGCATCTACATGCTTTCCTCCAGATTTATTACATATGTTATACTTTTTCTACTTCAGTGGGCTTCTATCTGTGTGCTGAGCAGGACAAGTGCCTATATGACAAAACCCCTGCTTCTTTTGCACACATGCACGTCCATATGAAACCGAAAACCTGCTTTTCATTAGCATAGCCAGCACAATGGAGGCAAGAGTGGAAGCAAGGAGAGAATTTGAGATTTATGGCGTCAGACATCTCATGTGAATGAATGTTCATGCCTTAATGTAACTAGCCGCAGATAGAAGATAAGCCTAGCACTGAAAAGAAAAGCTGCTGTTCCATATTGTGAATAAATGCACTTACATTGAATTCTTTTTCCGGGTAGCTTCTTATTTCAATCTAATTTACTACTTATGACCTGAATCCCAAAGCATATTGACTCATTCACACTGGATGCAGATGTGTACACACTAAGAACATATGTGGAAAGGTAAAACTTCTGTTATAGCTGAGGGCAGCTTTGTCAGCATAATGGCTGCAGAGTTAAGGGCTCTGGGCTAATGAACAGCACATACAGAGAGCCCTGAGCATATCTTACTCTGTTTACAAAAAGTGTATATAATAATTTGTCTTCATACCAAGAAAATGCATTTTAATACTACTTTTCTTCTTAATTTTATTTTAATTTTAGATATCAAATAATTACAGCACAATATATTTAACAGGAAGAAAATTTTTAGTATAAAAAAAAGAAATATCATTAATCTTTTTTTTTCACATTCAGCTACAAAGTAATTTAGAAAATCTCTGATTTCCTTCTGAGAAATTGAACCAAGACATGGTTCAGTTATCTGAGTACAGCATCAGGAGTCACTAATTCTTGGGGGCTTTTTTTTTTTTTTCTTATGGTAACTTTCCCTGAAACTGTGATCAGGTTGTTTCTCCTCTTTGTACATAAATGTTTTTTAAAATACAGTAGATTGCATCCACATGTTCTGAACATCCATGCATTATAGGTAGTAAGGAATCAGATCCAGGCTTCATGCAAATGGATCCAAGTGGATGAAATTCAATGCTATTTAGTCAAGTTTCAGTGGTATATCCATCTTATTTAAGTTTTTCTCAATATTGGCAAAGCAAATTTGAAGGTATATATTGTTGAATGCAATTCTTAGATGAAGTTTGCAGGCAAGCCAATGTCCATTTTTAGTGAGACGAATTAATCACTTGGGTAAATTTCATTAGTTATACCAGCAGTTAATTTAGTTCAGTCATTTTCAGTGAATAAAAGTTATTATGTGCATTTCAAAACTGAATGAGGATATAGAAAAAGGGAAAAATTGTTCTATTTTCCCCCCAAAAGTCTGTGTTGCTAAGCTGAACTGTTGTGGGTTCAATAGCTACAATAAGAACTGTCTGCTGGACTCTTTCAAAGTTTTGCTGTTACAGTACTCTCCCTCTGAGGCTCCTTAACATCATGGCTTTCAGTCCATAGCAGCCAGACCTCTCACAGTGGAGCATGAGGCAAGAGCTAGTCTGTGTGGTGAACAAGTATGGTTTTGGCATACTAAAAGAACAGTGCAATATTTTTAGAAAACAGCAAATTCAGCCAAAAATTGATTGTCCCCTATGAGGCTGTGTCGAGCACCCAGCAGGGCTCCAGCTGGCCAAAGCCTGGCCACTTCCATGGGAGGAGAAGTGATGGAGGAGGTGAGAGCTTGGGTCATCATCTTCCCTAGCTGTGGCTCCTAAACCACCTCATGCTACAACAATAATTTCTTCCCCTAGAACTTTTCTACTTCTTATAAAACACCGAAAGGATCTTTGAGACAAATTAAAAAGCACCATGAGAATGCACTAAGTGTAAGACATGAAAGTCTGTCCCTGCCACGTGGGCTGCCTGGCTGCCAATCCAGGCACCCATGAGCTTGCACTAAGGGAAGCAGCATCAGGGACAGGGACACTGACCGTGTCCTGCTCCTGCACAGCCCACACTAGCCCAGGGAATAGAGCACAGTCCCAACAGTGGGACATGGATATTCAAATTTCTTTAAGAGCCAATGGAGAAGTTTAACCTGAATCTTTTGTAACCTGAAGTTAACACAAGGAAGCACTTTCCGCTTTTTGCTCTCCAGTTTCTGTTTAGTTTTACAATTTTAAGCTATTTATTTTACTTTTCTGAAGCAAACTTGATCCCTTCTGCTTTAGGTAGTCTGGAACATTTCTCTTAAATGCAATTTTAGGGGGAGTTAAGAAAACAACAGTTGGTTTGATCTGATTTTTTTTTTCTTTTTTTTCATTCAACAGCCATAGTGAAAAATCAATTATTTACACTGTACAGAAGGTTCATGACCCTGACACAGATCCAGGGCTGCAGCAGAACCAGCGCAGAATATGGTGCAATCTTGCAGTTTTTTTGTTTTTTTTTACTTAGCAAGCAATCTGAATCTATGACATAGAAATTTGGTCTTCATAGAAAAAGTAAAATAACCAGGTTCTCTCTTTTTTCCCCTATTGATATTTGAATGAAAAACACATTATAAATGTATTGTTATTGCTATTATACCAGGCTCATGTTACTGTACTTTTCTTTACCTTATCTGATCAGCTTTTCTATAAGTAGGAAGGAACTAGGACTGCAATCAGACTGGCAATAATAACAGATCACTGTGAATGTGGAAAAAAAAAAAAAGACAATTTCTCTTTCTGGTACTCTTTCTGCATTTTTGTTATAGGTCATGTATAGAACTATAAAAGAGATATTCAGAAGATTTGCAGCAAAAATTATCACAGAAGCAGAATATTCTGAGTTGCAAGGGAAGAGAGAGAGGAAAAGGAATGCCAGGAAGGAATTCACCAGGTTGTGATTTTGTGTGGTGTCACAATACACACATTTTGTCAGAGAAAGGAGTGAATTAAATGAAAATTAACCACATTCTAGATATGGCTACATGGAAGAAATATTGAAAAGGAGAAAATAAATTGATTTCTTTGTAGCAAACTAAGACATCTGAAAGATGGGGTTATCTTGAAACATTTCCATTTCTTCTTTTTAAGGAAAATATGTCATTTACTGTTCACAATAATATTCCATTTTGATCTAGTCGTAACAATGACGATTAGAAGCTGTTGAGGGAGTTGATTAATCCCTCATTTATTTTGTTGAAAAAGCCTTCTTTGTATTTATAAATAATGTTGAGAATTACTCTTTGCCCTTGGACATCACAAGAATCAAACAGTAGAATGCATTTTCTGTAACCAAATTTGTAAACGTCATCTAACTGGAAGTTTGCCCCCAAATACCAACATGGCTGGTCTTCAGCATCATATCCCTGGCATCTCCTAGATGGTCTCTGGTCTTCCTTGACTCCCTCTGTTCATTCTGCTACACAGATACATAGATGGACTCCATTCAGTCCCACTATTTATCTATTCAGTGCTGGACCACTTGGAGAGCAACGCATGTTCTTGACTGCATTTATTCTTTGGAAAACAGCTTTTCATTACTTCATCTGTCACCTAACAAAGAAATAGCTACTTCTTCCAACATGTAGCCCCTGCAGAAGTATTTATAGCCCAGGCCCAACCATAACATGAACAATCTAATATCATATAACTAAGGAGATACTCCCTTTCTTTATATTGTAAAGATGGAGACTCCTAACTAGCACCTAAACATCAATCAAAGTAATCCTTTTAAATTAATGAGTATTATTTTTATGCAGTTAATGAGGCTTGTTGCATTTCTTTGAAGATTTCTGATCTACCAAAGCTCAAGCAAAGTCATAAGATACATATTTTTCTTAAATTTAACTTTTTACAGAGGTCTTCCAGTGCTTCCACCTCTTTCTACAGATAATACCAGACAATAAAGTAGATACTTCAGAGCAATGGCTTTACTCAACACCTGAAACTGACCATCCTAAGGTGCCTCTGAGCACTTGAGGTGGAAGGCAGGTGCCTGTTTCCATCCTGACTAAATACATGATTTCAGAATCATATTTAACTTTGAACCATAGACTCGGTGTAAATAGTATTGAAAATTATCTCTAAAGTTTAAAATACAATCTTTCAATGTGATTTGGTTATTCCAAACACAGACTCCCACTTTGAAAAAATGAAGCCTTGGAATTTGTGACTTGATACTTCTGGTTCTGTGGTAGCCATACCTACAAATTACAAAAGGATATTCAGCTCTCAGATCTGTCTCAGATTTTATTAATACAATGTTGCAGATCATGAGCACTGCCAGATTGGTACTGGCTCCCTACATTTGTCTGCTGAAGTACAAGAACTTTCTCTCATGATTAACATCCAAATAGTAAAATGGTTATCATATTTAG
This sequence comes from Origma solitaria, assembly GCA_013397895.1. NCBI lineage: Eukaryota > Metazoa > Chordata > Aves > Passeriformes > Acanthizidae > Origma > Origma solitaria. The sequence goes on from VZRL01005110.1 coordinate 161,786, forward strand.
ATATGAGAACTAAAACTAATGTGTAAGTAAGGAAGAATGGGTAGTGGGAGAGGTCAGCCTCCTGTTTCCTAAAGATGTAGGTTTTCATTTTCTCCAATAGGAAAATATTTTTGATGCATAGGGGAAAGAAGGATAGTAGCAGTTTAAAGAGCGCAAAAAGACAAGGGGATAGAATATTTGGAAGTCAAAAAGGCCTTGATGGTTAAATGATGGCTGCTTTGCTCAGACAGCATTGGTCCTGGACTGTTCCTTGTGACTGCTCAGCCAAAGAATTGGGGAGGATGTTGCTCCTCCTTAGCAGCAGGGCACACAGCAACTTCTCTTGATTACACTTCTCATACAGTATTGAGTTGATCTTACAGGCAATGGAAATGGGCCCTGAAGTTCCCACACATGTTCCTGGCAGCCACTGGAATGTAGATAAGGATGTGGCTGAACTGTCCATGGAGGCCACTGTGTTTGCATAAGGCCACATGTGCTATGGCACCAGCAGTAAAGACATCATGGACAGCGTACCTGCACTGTTGTACTGCCAGTGTCATGCTGTCAGCACCACAGCTTAGGTCACCTCCCAAGACATGTATGCTACCCACGAAAACCAATGCCCGAGTATGCCGCAGAGTTGTCTTTTGTCATTCTATGACAATCAACCAGATGCTGAGGACAACCTGAGTTCACCAGTGGTGGAGTGTACTACGTGTCAAAACAGAGTGGGTCTAGGATGAATGGAGATAGATTCAAAGAATCATAGGATGTCCTGAGTGGAAGGGACACATCAGGATCATCAGGTCTAGCTCCCAGCCCTGCACAGAACAACAGCAAAAGCATACCCATGTGCCTGAGAATGTTGTCCAAATGCTTCTTGAACTCTGTCGAGCTTGATGCTGCGATTACTTCCCTGCAGACCCTGTTCTAGTGCTTGGCCAAACTTGTTTTGAAATGTCTGACTTTTCTGAGGCCTTGCCTAGAAACCACAGCTTTCACCCAGTGCTGTAGATGCAGCCAGTGGTGTTGCCAGTGGAGTGCCCTGACTCCTTAAATCTTTTTTTTTTATCTGCCTTAGCCTACATCTCATATTCATGAAACTTGAATTCACTGATTGAGACAGCAATTTCCATTCAATCATTCTCACTAAGGTATTTTGGGTCCTGTGATATTTCATTCAACTGAGAACAGAAAATAACTGGTACTGTGTTGAGGTGGTACAAGTAATAACTGTTAATAGATACTGACTTTAATGGCAATGATAGGCTAGACTGCAAAGTAATGGTCTGTGTTGAGCAAGGAACTCGAGCCCCTGAAACAGATTAAGAAGGAGCCTGTGATAAGGCTGCCCTAAATGAGACACTTTTCAGGAATCATCTGTGCAGTCTGACTTGATGAGCCCTCAGCAGGGGCCTCATGAAAATCTGGCTGCCATGGTCATGGACAAACCTGATTGTATTAGACTGTTCACAGCCATAAATGAGTACACCCTAAGTACACTTGCATGTCTATATCTTGATCATAAAATAATATTGCCAAATGTCATTACTTTGAGTCTGGTGATGTTTGGAAGTAGGGCTTCCACTTGGGATCTACATAAGGCTCTTACACTGCACATTTATTTTAGAAAAAATGTTGTGTTACCAAAATCAAAAAGAAAGACCAGTATAACCATACTCTAGACAATCAAACATTACAAAGTGATAAAACTCGAAAGAGAAAAAAAAGTTTAAAGCAGTCTCAGAAATTTTGGAGACCCCAATTTATAATTTTTGAATGTTTAAAATTACAACATTGACATGTCATGTAATCAGTAAAAAACTGCTGGATGTGTACATATTCTAATTTTTTAATTTTTTATTTGTTCTTAAAATAAATATATACAGAGTTTGAACTTTATATTCCATTTCACGTAAGAGCTAGGGGTCCTCAAAGTGCTCTCCACAAAGAGCTGGTTTACATCCTTCCATATAGAATGAGGTTTGTATCAGTTGCCTCCATGGCAATGGGATTGGTGTGCAATAATTTGGCACCGTCTACCTTTATTTAACCCTATTGATTTTAGGTTCACTTACTATTGTACAGTCCTTCTAGTATCGCATATTTGCCTTTTAACTAAAAACCCACATATCTTTTTACCCATCCCACAACTGTGATTTGAAGAAAACAATTTTATGCTTAAAGAATTATTAAAATATTTGCTTAAGAAATTATCCAGTAATTATTCGCGATGGGTTTGTCTGCAAGTGGCCTTCTGTAGCCAGTATGACAGGATCCACTATTGTGAAGAGACACAAAGAGACATGGTTTTGGAGGCATGGTTTTTTTGACAAGGTGGGCACACTACCAGCTCACCACAATTGCTGCTGGTTTCTCTAGAGCTTGGAAGCAAGCAAGCCTGCCTTCCATGTGACTTCTCAGAGCTGAAAACCAGAGCTGGCTGGTTGTATTTTGCTTCTATAAAAGTCAGGGCCCCTGAATCAGCAGGAACTGAGAGACCCCTTGTACTGGGTGTGCTCCCCCAGTGGCAGGGTCATCTGGCCCCCATGTAGGTACAACTGCTGGACTGGGAGGGAACTGAGCCCCTCTGGTGGCTGCACCCACAGCTGAAGGTAAGGCTGCTCAGCTGACTGCAGGCATCTGTGCAGGAAGCAGACTGATCTCCAATATCTCAGTCTAACACAAAACTGGAATTTGTGGCTACTCAGGGAGTTAATAAAGCCTTGTACCAACTACAGACAGTAGATCTTTTCTGAGGGGGGCAGCTGTGCCTCCCTCCTCAGCCACTCCCAGCTCTCAGGCAGCCTGATTCTTGGTGAGATCCGCATCATTCCATATTATTTGGAGCACTGCATGTACACGTACAGAGTCAGATTTTCTGCTGCTTTACATCTTGTGTGCTTGTTTACACTAGCACAGGGTGGATGAGGAATGCTCTGCTTTATCTTTCAATAGCATTTATAGTTCTACAGTAATTTAAATGACCACACAAGTTTGAGGGCAATGACAAATCTAGTCTGTGCTCTTTCAATGCACGTCAGCTATGTTCACAGATATTAGTTTGACTGGACAATATTAATACTTTTACTTACTTTTTTGGTAAGTCTTTTCATTAACAGTAAAATAGCATAAGCAGTTCCTTGAGGAATTGAGGGTTTACCAAAGCTCCTTTGAAAAATGGCAAAGTAGTTTTGAATTTTAGAGCTGCAATTAGCTTCACAGATCAGTCATAAGGCTGATTTACAGAAGCACTGAGAACAGATAGCTCCTATAAGCACTAATTGGAGCCATGGGTTCTTAGTCTGAAAAGTCAGTCCCTCAGCTGAATATCTAAAAGGTAAAGATCCAAATTATAGTATTAACATAATGTTGTGGAGAATGTCTTAATCAAGTAATAGGGAGAAGAAAAATACTTTCTCACACAAGGCAAAAACTCAAAGCTATGTATTGCACTTCTTATGAAGATGTAAGAGGGCCCCCCTGCTGCTTTTACCTCTCAAAACTATTTCAAATTAAGCTTAAAATAGAATGGAAAGGAACTAAAATTAAAAAGCAACCAAAAGGTTTGAATCCCCTTGTTCACTCGGTTATTGCTTTCATAAATCAAAACTAGACAGCAAATGAATTGGCTGTACTCACATTGTTGTTTATTTGCCATGCAGTTATGGGGCCATGGCAAAGCAAAACAAGATGATCATTGTTTCAACCAGACCCAAAATCTTTAGCCTATCCCCTGCTGTCTGTTCTAGCTTTCTGGTCAGACTAGCAAAAGCAAGAAGTAACGTGTTATTTGGCTGCTGCTTTATTTTCCCTCACTCTCAGATCCCTAATTGAGTTGACTGTGATTTAAAGGAATTCAGTTTTGTTGTGGCAGTTTGGGGAGAAAGTCACATGACAAATGCCAACCTTGCCAAAAGTGGTAAATACCATGGAAATCACAGTTGCTTTAAGAGCCAAAACTTGCAGGTATTTATGGAAGGTAATGTAATTTTAAGCATTTTCAGAACAAAAAAACTCCCAGAAGCTAAAAGCAATACTAGCAATAGCCAGTGTTATGCCTTCTAGGACCTTTTCATTACTTCTACATAATGGTTGCTTGACACTTAGAGCTGAAATGAAAGATGGCATGGGCAAGTTAAACATACAGGCAGATAAGATGAATTGCCCTGTCTGAGTGTTTCTCTTCATCATCCCCAAACAGCTCCGCAATTAAAACAAAAAAAAAAAAAAAGAAAAAAAGAAAATTTTAAAAAAGCCATTGTTTACTTATGTGTATATAAAAAAGGAGAGACATTCTGACGACACCATGAAAAACTTTAGTTTTTGTTATGGCTCCAACCTTCTGCCTATCCACTCTCATGGGCCCTCAAAGTTTACTGAGCTCTCAGCACAAGATCAGGACCTCTTATGAGCTGTTCTTTTCAATTGCTAGCAGTAGTACTTTTACCCTTTTCAATATTTGGGTCTCAGAAACATATGACTGGTTTTGCTTGGCCATCGTGAGTGATAGTCCCGTATTGTCATAACTGCCAACTTGCACAGAAAAATTCCCAAGTGTCAAATTTTGTCTAGTAATATAAATAAACAAATTAAAGAATACAGACTCCTCCCCATGCCTTGGCAACCCTCCTAAAAAAACAGCTTTGTTTATAATCTCTGCCTCAGTTGCTCTCATTTCTCTCTTGCTTCAATTCATTTTGTTGAAGTTGTATACCCAAAGCAAATATTAAAAACTATGGGGAAAAGTTCAACACCAAAAATTGCTCTGAGGGTGCATCTCACCTATTACGTGATTTCAGTTTTAAGGGAAAGTGTAATTTTCATAATCAGCCAACTTCAAGCAAGGAAAGATGTATTGAAGAATTTAGAGAGGCACAGGACCATGTAGTAATTTACTTATTTTTAAAGTATTAAGTTAGAAGGGAGTTTCAGAAGTAGGTTCTTCACCTTTAACATATGGTAAATAATGCCACTAACTTGAATGGATTCATTGTGGATTTTCAGGTAGTTTAAGTGAAAACACATTTTTCCTTTAATATTAAAACATGCTCATTATAGTTGCTTTTTACTGTGTTTATACCTCTCCCTTTAGCAGTGCCGCACTGTCTGGTGTGTCTTTTTTTACTCAAATAGCCATTGAGCTATGAAAAGGCAGAAAGCAATTTTACTGTTCAAAACTCCATTATGCCTGAAAAAGAAAAATAAACAAACCTAAAGACAAACCCATTCCCTCTGCATTCAATCACCATGACGAGAGAAAATGCACATTTTTGTAATCAAAGCTGTATGAAGCCTTCAAGTTTCTGTGACATGTGGATGGCAACAGATTAGTGGGTCAGTTCACATGATCTGCGTTGATATTGCATGCAAACGCATTTCTCTAAATATTTCCACCACTTGTCAATTTTCAGTGGGGTACCTGCCTATTTTCACTTAGTTGGAATTAATGTAGTAAAGGAGCAAAACTTGCATCATCTGGAGTTTGCAGTGGGAGCAGACATCCTCTTCTGGATCCAGCCACACAAGTGGTAGAGATTACCCTGGGCTTGCTCAGATCACCCGTGGAAGCTGTGGGAGTTAAACCCCTTCGATTTTGTCTGAAACAGATTAAGGAAAGTTAAAACCAAGTGCTCTGCCAGCAAAACTATGGGGGCAAGTTTAAAGAGAAGAGTAACTGGGAGATTCTAGGGAGAAGAAATCTCGTTCCCCTGCACGGCTGGACCTAGAGGAGGACGTCTGCCAACAAACAGAATGGCTCAGGACAAGAGGAGCAGCTCCACAGTGTTGGGAGCAGTAGCTTTCCAGTGCTGACCTGCTGTCCTCAGATGGACGGACTTGAAGCAGAACAGTCTTGTTCATTCCTGGTCTGAGACAATACCCATTCAAATGCAGGGAAATATTCCCACTAACACAGTCATGCTGAGCAGCCCTTGGCTACTTCTCTAAGACTGTTGACAGGGGCCAGTAGTTACTGTGGCATATGTGGTTAAAGATGAAATGTTTTCAGTGATTTTGCTAGGGAGAGAGGCAGAGAACAGGGTGTAGCTGGTGCTGGAAGCAGCTTTGAGTCCTGCCCGTTGGGATGAGGAGGTTCCCTTTGCTCCTGGGGGAGCAAAGCCCCCCCCCCAGGTGTTGTGCAGCAGCTGTGGTCCCTGTGCTCCCTCCAGGGGCTGGGAAGTCGGCTCATAACCACTAACACCTGACATGCGCGAGATTTAATTCCTGTCTTGGAGGTGAAAGACAGCCCAATTACTGAATCTGTTTCAAATTATAACCCAGCTTGGGTACAGCCTGCAAACTGCAGCCCTCCTTGCTCAGCATTTGTCCATGGCAGACAGAAAGGCTTAAATAAAGTTTATATATTGAAGCCAGCCTGACAGCAGCTGGGAACATTCTGGAGAGGGGACAATGTGGATCCAGGCTCTCACCTGCTCCCACAGGAGGCAAGGCAGGAGTCAGCTGGAGGCTTGGCTGGGGGAAGCATCCTTCCCACCCTGTCCTTCCTGGGGCAGCATATGGAGAGCCCCCCAGGGAGGAAGGCGCCCACAGCACTGCGGGACAGAGGCTCCTGCAGCACCAGCACAGGCCCAGCACAGGCCCAGCATAGGCCCGGCAGAGGCCCTGCACAGGTCTGGCCCAGCACAGGCCTTGGCGCTGGCTCTGCTGGCCACCCACGGGCCTGGGCAGTGTGGAGGATGCAGCTCCCCCTCCTCTTCCACTGGGACTCTGCTTTGTCTCTTGGCGCCAGCTCGGGCACTGCTGTGGCGTGGGCATTGGTGGTCTCGGGGCTGTGGCAGGGCCAGGCTGGACCCCCTGGCAGGGAGGTGAGATCAAGAAGCACTGGTGCATTGGCAGCTCTCTCTAAGGAAAGATCCCTGAATCCCATGCAGCGTTTGCAAATCCAGCTAGAAGCTGAGGCATGGTGCAGGCACTGCAGGGTGCTTATTCCCCACCACCTCCCTGCTGGTTACTGCCAGCGTATATCATTTTGGGGAGGTACCCCAGCATCTTGCTCCTCCTTGGTGGAAAGGCACAGAGGCACTGCTGTGCTTGAGTAGTAGAGGCCTCTCTGCTAATGATTCCTGCCCATTCAACCCTGCTGTGGTATTTAAAGTAGGTTTAGTGTGAGCTGTTTGCACCAGGGTTAGATTTATTCTCAGTAAGCATGGCTGTGCTTGACATTAGGAACACATCTTGCGCAGAATCTCATTTTTAACATCCGCTATAACATGCCTTATTGTAAAGTGTTCAACAAAGGAAAGGAGGATTTTTGAGAACAAACAACACGTTAAGCCAACATGTTACAGCAGTTTCTAATGTAGGGTACCTGCAAAATCAGAGCTCACCATATGCTAAAAGTATTGTATATTTCTTATACCTGTGGGAAAGATTTTTCTCTTATATCTGAAATGGACTGTATTACAAACAGCTTGTTAAATGTGTGACAGATCAGCTTGAAACGATGGTCCTTGTACTCTACAGGACTGCACATTTGCTAATAAACTGACTACATATACAAACAGTCTGTTCCAGGGTTTAAGCTCCTATTACACTGGTTCATGTTTCAACATGCAGCCACTCTGTAGTTTGTGTTTTCAGCAGAATGAGTAAGTGGATGCATATGCATTACAATTCCAGACATCATTCCATACCAGATGTGGTGCCTTTATTTTTAGTACTGCAGGAGTGTCTGCTGACCCTTTCTCACCCCATGTCTAATGAAAGATTGACTGCTCTGGGTTTTCTTATGTTGAATTATATATTAGAGGACAGTGGATTTAAAAATTAATTCAAGATTAATTTAGGGACGACTGCACATGGAATTATTTGGCCAACAGATGAAAAATGAAAATTTCACTACAAAGAAAAAAAATTGTAGAAGTGTCAAATTTTAATCCAATTTTCTATAAAGAATGATCATATTCTGAGACCCTTCTGAGGACTACAATTAATCATTCAGAGTGATACCCCTTTTCCACTTGCTATGCAAGCTCCCCTCTGAGCCAAAGCACCATCCGTGCTCCTCTGAAGCGGGGATTCATGTGCTCAGTCAGTAAAATAAATTAGCACTGTACCAAATGGCTCCAAATTCAGGAAACACAATGGCTGAAGCACACACTTAGGTGAAAGGAGGCACAGCTATTGCATGGACTAAAAGAGAAAAAAAGTAGTCCCAGTTCTAGCCAGATTTACAGCTTCTACAAAGGCTTGTAACTTTTTAGGCAAATGAGAAATGAATCAAAAGCCAGAAAATGGTTCTCTTTCATTTGAGGCTCTGTTAAATTTTAATGGCAGCACTCAATGTAATACAGACACCCCTGCTTCACTAAATCAAAAGGTACACAAAAAAATTGACTAAATTTTGTCTTATATGTTTAACTGCTGGGGGATTTTTTTATCAAACAAAATAAGAAGAGACTATAATGAAAAACATGCTAAGCAGACTAACAAGGTGGATGCTAAGAGCTCAACTTACTGCTGCAAATGTCTCAAAAAAGGAATAAATAATTCCTTTTGACTAGTAAAACATTTGTGAAAATAAGAGTTCATTAACTAAAACCCTCAAATTGTCATTATTTCAGTGATATAGTCCCATGTTTATTCTCTTTCAGTCTAAATACTGTAATATTGCATAATATTTATTGTTTGTAGGAATCCTTTTCTAGACATAAGGTGCATGGAGGATGAAAAGAGGAAAAGAGAAATAATACCCTATATTCAACTGGCAGGATTATTTCTGGAACTAATTTTTCTCTGTTTTCATATCCACAACACTGTTTGGATTTTTTGTAGTGGTTCTTAAAATTTGGCAGTGCCCATTTTTCAAAGTGGTGACTGAAATGTAGAGAATGAAGCCTCATGCAAATGAAACTGTAAACTGAAAAGAATTGAATGAAACTGAGTGCACTTTCCATTGTGGAACACAGAAAATTTAAAGGCCCTGCTGCAATATATGCACAGTACTGAGCACATAGAATATGTTAATGACAAATTAACTGGGCAGCAGTGGGTGCAGGATAAAAATTGTGTCAAATCAAGGGTTGCAGCCTGCAGGAGCAGGGCAGCTGATCTGCATAAGCTCTCCCTATCTCCCAGTCCGTTTGGTATGTTTCTCTTGTTTGTTACCTTATTAGAGAGGAAAACATTTAAAAAGGGACTCCTGGAGGCTAGCTGATTTCTTGCTGAATCAGCCAGCTTGCTACTGAATTGATTTCTACATCTTCCACCTCACAAAAGCTAGGAAATGTTTTTAATTGAACATTCCCTTAATTTACAGGACATGCTGCTGCAGAAAAGGCTGAAAAAGGCAACAAATGCAAGAAATGCATCCTTTATTTATATACATAACAATGATGAGGTCTTTTATATATTGGAAATGTATGGTTATTTAATATGTGTTATTTACCAAAAAGCAATGCATAAATCATTAAATGTATGTAACAGAAGCCTAGATGCAGTAGCATTTGATTCTGAAAAATAAATGGAATCTAGCGTGGGGGGAGGTTTTGAATAGGGATGTGCTGCAAATGTACGGTGAATAAGAATAAGGCCCTGTTCTTCCCATGATCAGACACCAATGACACTGGAAATTGTTTTGACAATAAGATCACTAGTTTTCAAATTAATCTGCTGAAGCTCAAATATATTTCATTGTGCTAGCAGGAGAAAGGTAATTTTGCTAACTCTACTTTAATAGGGTTTTTTTCAGTCAAAAACTTATAACCTAAAAACTCATCTTAGTTTTTAAGTTAAAAAAAAATTAAAAGTCTTTTCTCATGTTGTGCAAGATGTATAGGTCTATTATTTATAGCCTTATGATAATTCTGCAGAAATCTGGATTTTCCACTATATATCCAAAGCAATTTCTACTGGGAGATCTTGTCTCCCATACTGTCCTAGCCCAAAGTTAATGCAGATTTTAATTGAGAAGTACTACTTTTTGGATTTATTACTACCAAAAATACCATCTAAGATCTTTTGAAAGTTTAGTATTTTTGGATGAAAACAGTCAAATATGCTGACCTCTGCAAAGTACTTGGGAGAAGGAAAGGGAAAAAAAAGACTATGCAGTCAGTCCTACAGAATTAACATTTAACACATCTTAAATGCTTTAAGATGTAACATCATTCTCTAAGACCAGCTCAGGGTGAGCAGGTCCGAAGTTTTATTCCAGCCCCTTCTATCTGCCCACTGTGTAGCATTGGGGAAGTTTGCGGCATGTGGGATAAGGATTACTGAGCAGTTCCCTCATTGACCTAAGCATTTGTATTATTTTCCTGCTTTTTTATCCCAATCTGTAAGTTTACAAGGCAAGGACAGTACCTGACTTCATAAGCAAGTGTTCTGGGAGGGATATAAATCTCCAGGCTTTGGGGCGTAAACCAGCCTGTAATGCTAAACAAGGGAAACTTAGCTTCCAGGCAGATTACCTCCAAACTGCCAGCTGTAGTGTTTCTTTGTCTGAAGCAGCTGGTACTGACCGCTCTTGGAGATAGGGTACTAGGAGAGATGGATCACTACTTTGATCCAGTGTGGCAATTCCCAGGCTCTTCTACAGTGCCAATAATATTACTGGCATTCAATAACAATAATAAGATTACTGGGAGGAATTTAACTAATGAGATCAAATAAAGAGTCAAAATTTGGTGGGGAGGGGAAGGTCCATCATATATCCAGATGTCCAAAACATATTGAATGGAAGGAGGATTTTTTCCCCATGGTAAACACAGGTTTTCAAGTTTCTACTTTTGGAACCTTCTAAAGGAATACTAGTAGTTGCATAAAAAGAAACTTGAGAAGGGGCATGACATACAATTAATGGAAATGAAGGAAAAGTACGAGGAAAGAGTAGAAAGTTTGTAAAAGTTTGCAGGGTGGAAGTGTGCAGGTTAGAAAGTGACAAATAACACTGAATTACACAAGAAACCACTAATGAGGAGGCAGGAAATAGAGGAAATCTTGTTGCACTATCCTCAGAGTACATTATACAGTGTGTTTTCCAACAACAGAGTCTGGGAATCAAAATTATGTCAGCAGTTAGCAGCCAACATCTGAAAGCTGAAAAGCACTGAGTTCCCTGGGATGGAAGTGGACATTTGGAGGTTGTGAGCACTGGGAAGATTTGAGTTTTGATTAGGGACAGTGGCTTTTGCTTTGCTGCGCTTTGCTAATAAATTCTGTTGTAGGAAAAGATAGGGAGCCCTGACTCTGCTGGAGCAGCGTTAGTCCGTAGGTTAGAGTACTGTGATCCCAGATGGTTGAAGCAACGCCAGCTGGTAGCACTTGGACAAAGAGTTCAGTCTGATGAAACACAGCCTGACAGCTGGTATCAGATGCTGGAGAACTGTAAGTTTCAGTGAACGTGTTGCTATTGGAGTCATGACAGAAATTTCAAGGGAGAAAAAAAATTAAATTTGAGAGGCATTAGGAGAGAATCTCATCTGCACTGAAAGAAGAGCTCAGCCATTCTTTGCTGATGTTGCCAGCCAAGGAGTTGGCCTGAAGTTTCTAAGGGCCTGTTTACACTACAAAATAGCAGGAACTTAGTATGATTTCTTGTTCAGAGGAACCACTGACAGGTTCCAAAAACAAGCTTATACTTGAGGCCATTAGCTCATTTGCTAAATGCTGGATCTAGTTGCATTGCAGTATTTTGGCAACGGTCCCTCGATTTCAGTTGTAGTGCTGAAGGGACAAAAAGTCAGGATTCAAACTTTATGAAGATTACAAATTAAAAGGCAACATTATTGACAGCACCTAAAGATTGACCAGAAGAGCAAGGAGACATATCAAAAAGGGAGTCCTCTGCATGGGGACATGTATTTTGTGACATTTGGGCTTCCAGCAGACATAGACTTCAATAAACTACATCACGGGTAATTAAACTGAGATGTTTGTGAGACAAGAGGCAACTTTGAAAGAAAAGTCTCTTGGTTTGGCACAGCACAGGTGGAAAGACAGCCAACCTCATGTTTGACTGACACTGTGCCCTGACCACCAACACTTAGGGAAGAATCCAAGGTACTCTCCCCTTACTTTCTTTGATCTTCTGTGTCAGTAGTTTCTGGATACTTTACACTTAGAGGTCCCAGCCCCTGTGCCAATATTTCTGACTTTTTACATATCTTCCAAGACTCTCTGTCTTTCCCAAGCAACCTATTGCATATTTAAACATATTAATACCTGTGGGGCTGGGATTTGTCTGAAATTATTTTTGCAGTCTAAGTGTTAGGCATCAAATCTAAACTTGTCATTTGGGCTTTCTCAATAGTTAATTGAGAGAATAAAACATGATTGAATTGTCATTGACAGATGCCTATTGCTCTCCTTTAGGTATAGAAAGAGAGTATGAATGGCCTTCTCAGTACAAATGTTATTAGTGATTATTTAGTTAAAGTCTGGGTGGGTCAGACCCACTGTGTTTGAGATTTTAAGACATATGCCTCTTGGCATGATTTGTAATGTAGGTTAGGTGTGTCCCCATTCATCACATCATTGCGGCTACTCCTGTTTGCCAATAGCTAAGTCTTTCCTTTCACTGTAGGAAAGCCAGCATTTTACTTGGGGCTGAGAATCTCGTGGCAATACTGTGCCCTGAGATATCTATGCCCTTTTGTGCATTTTTCTCTAAATACCAAACAAAGAGGATCTGGGAAGTCTTAGAGCAATTTAAAAGATTGGATACAAAAGGAGGCATAAAAATGTGGTCCATGCTGATGCGATGTTCTGACATATAAACTCAATAAGAAAACCTCTTAAAAAAATGGAGTGTGAGTTAACCTTGGCCAAGGGACACACACCCATCCAGCCACCCAGTCATTCCCTCTCTGCAACAGGACAAGAGGAGAAAACAGGATGAGAAAGCCCCTCAGCCAAGAAAAATACAGAGGGATCACTGAAAAATTTCCATCATGGGTAAGACAGGCTCAACTATTAATTTATTGCCAGTTAATATGCATTCAAGTAGTAAGAAACAAGGGAGAGCATTAAACAACACCTTACTTCTTCACTTTCTCAGGTTTAAGTCCAGACTCCTCTCATCTTCCCAAAGGCACAGGGTGGATGGAAGAGATTACAGTCAGGACAGAGTTCTTCCCTTCTGCTGCTCCTACGCATTTCCACCTTTCCTGTGCAGGTGTTCCTGGTGGGCTGTGGTCCTGCAGGAAAGACCTACTGCTGTGTGGATTTTCCATGGGCTGCAGCTTTCTTTGAGGCACATCCACCTTCCGAGGCACAAGGTCTCTGGTCCATAGTGTGGATAACATCTCCACCATGGTCTACCAACTGTAGGGAAATACCTGCCATAGAGCTTTTCCTCTTCCTAGGCACCAACAAAAAGTACAGGGAGTACAAAGAAAGATTTTCCACCTAGTAACTGTAAAGACACTTTGGTTTACATGTTTAGCTTTCAAATTTTTCCTTTCTAAAAGTTTTTTTCTAATTAATTTTTTTCTTTCCTTTTTCATTTTTCCATTTGGCTTCTAAAATAAAGGGTGGAAGACAAATGGCACACCACAAAAGGAGAAAAGCAGACAACTTATAAAAGTGAAAGCCTTCAAAAGCAAAGCATTTTGGTTTGCACTTTTGTCTTAAATTAAAAAAAAAAAACAAAAAAAGACAAAGAACTTTTCCTAAAAATTATTCTATATTTGAAAGGTTCTTTTCAATGTGTTGTTATGAAGAAGCCAGCAAACCAGCCTTCCAAAACAAAATAATGAATGATATTGGGAAACCTTTTATCTCATTCTTAAAGAGTGTCATCAGATCAAAAAGGCAACCTCATTCTTCTTCCGGAGCTCTAAGGACAAGGGAAGTTTTATTTTCCTTGATGACACCTAAATGTAATGAGATAATATCCAAAAGCCAATCTTAGAAAAACAACAGCAAAATGCTTGCTCTCTATTCTATGTATATTTTGTAATTATTCAGAATTATTCTAAGTCAATAATCAATGTCATTTATTCCAGTGAGAATTATTTAATGGTTGACAGTGATCAGGTCATAATTCATTCAATAAGTTGCATGTATTTCCTCTTTCCCTTGTCCCTCTCACTGTTTGTCACATACACCCATTGTATAATGTTTCAAATTAAATTGAGAAATTGAGGGCAGGAAATGTGTTACTTGCACATCAGTTTATTAAAATTCTCCTTTTCACTGGTGCTTTTAAATGTTGTCTGAACCAGAATAAAGAAAACTGACATAATTTTAGTTCAGTTAAAGAAATGAAATATTTATTATTTTAGTTAATCAGTGGAGTTATTAAACTGGATTTTCTTTATTTTTCACTGTTTTTTTCTTTTTTTTCTATAGTGAAATAATTTTGTTTGTTTTTTTAAAATTAATTTATTATTCTATTTTTGCTAATCACTATGTGGAAACCCTTGTGTTACACTCACAATTTTATCAGCCTAGAAGCGCTTCTGAAAAAGCAGTAGATAAAATGAGAACTTAACACAGCAAATCTGCACTTAGCAGAGCTTTATTTAGTGCAATTAAAAGAGCCATCGTTTTTCTTACCACTTCTTGGTGGTAGGCATCAAGCTGCCACTTGGAGAGGTGCCAACAGCACGCACCATTGACTACCCTTCCAGCAGATGCGTAATTTACCAGATTACAAGATTGAATGAGGTGACAATGGAAGCAGAAGCTGAGCAAAATTAGAGAAATCAACACTGACCTCTTGAACTAAAAAAGTCTTTGCAGTGAAAGGTGGGGATGACCCCCTGATCCGCTGGAGGAGGGGACAGGTATCATGGCACTCTGGAAGTGCATTATCAGAGGAAAGAGCAGACTGCAAGCAGCAGCAGGAAATTCAGTTTCAGGAGATTTATGAGCAGCAGTGTCCAGAAACCCAGTGAGGAGCCTCTTGAACTGCAGAGCTGTGTTAGGAGAAGCTTATTCCCTCCCTCTTCCCCAGCGTGGGCACGCTGGGCAGGTGCTAGGACATTCTGATGTCTCGCCTTGATTTATTTATTTGATGAAAAATAATGAAAGGGATGATTCTCAAGAGTCCTTGGAGATTCCATTAACTCTGCAAATTGAGCATATTGATAAGTTGGTGATTATTTTTAAATGAACTAGAGAAATTGAAAGGAAAAATGATTGTAGGAAGGGCCTGTTTAATGTGCAGAGATTTTAAAATGTAGGTAATATTTCAAGTGTATCAAAATACAGGAAAAAGACCAGGGGTTAATTATACTGGCATGATAGTTGGAACCACATTATTATAATTCTCTTGGAAAGCACTATGGAGCATATGGAGCGAATGAGGGGCCTGTGTGTGCAAAATAAGTTCTGTATGGGGATAAGGTGAAGGAGCAAGAGCTCTCTTGTGTGTAAGATGCACTAAATAAAGGGAAGAAAATGATTTAACTACTTGATGAACTAACTTTGCATGTAGCAACACATTCACAGTGCCCTATCTCTTAAATAGCAACATACATAAATTCACTCACTTCTATGATTCATCTTTACTTTGCACCACAAATACTACCCCAAACAGTCTAGGGAGCACATGCTGGGGAATTGGCTGTTCAAAGACATGCTCATATGGCATCAGAAACTTGGTATTTTGTGCTGTGCAGAACTGTTAAGTGTTTTCATTACAAGTTTGCTTTGCTGCTACTGATTTTTTCCTTTGTTATTTCTGAATAGATTTTGATGTTTCCAGTTCTGAATTCACTGGAATTTTCAGTGTGTGCAGAGATCTGACTTGACTCTTAGAGAGCCATGTAAGTAATGGAGACTGAGAAAAGGCAAAAGACCTCCTTGAAATTACTCCTCGATTTGAAAAGATTCTGCTGGTGGCTTTGAAGGATGGGTATTTGTTCACCTTGATGAAAATTAACTTTAATCATTTAACAATAATGTTGCAAAAAAAATTTAAACCTCAAACTCAGACTAGAGGACTAATTTTTAATGACTAAAGATAGATGCAGTGAACCCAACTCAAAGGACTGATGCTTCTTTAAAAGGAGAAATTACACTGGAAGAAGAATACAGAGAGAATTCACAGAAAAAACTAACTGTAAAGTGAGTCTTCAGCCTAATTTCTACTCAATATAGTCTGTGCTGAGCAGAACCTTTAGTTCATGAAAAAAAATTCTATAATGAACAGTGAATTACTCAAGAGGTAAGAAAAGTAGCCCAGTTCTGTAGGTAGAACTCTGAACTAGGGTCTGGTTCTACTTTTAGGCCAGTGCACCTAAATATTTTTAAATCTTTCAGGGGTGCAATCACATAATCAAATATTCCATGATGTGAGATTCAAAAAAAAGGGTGGAATTAAAGTAACAGAGGCCACCTGGATTTTTTTCCTCTATAGACTGACTGGTATTGTTTATCTTATACTTTTTTTAGCAGAATTGTTGCATGCACTAACTAATTAGAATAAGGTGTAGAAAGGCAGTAAATGCAGTGTTCATTCAAAATATTCGCTGAGCTTTGCCAAACTAATCTCTCATGTTCAGTTTATAGAATTTATAATACATTTGGGACTATATTTCCACTTTCCATTTAATGTCTGCATTTGCTTTCACCTCTAATGAATTGAGGGTACCAGTATTGATACTTTAACTTGTAAAAGTCTTCATTTACAGCATTTCTACTATAAAATAGGAAACAAACAAAAAAGCACCAAATACTTTAGAAACCAAAATTTGATACAAAAAACTTACTGTGTAGCTGATGCCACTCCTAGGAATCTGCTGCTGATGCCTACCTATAATTGATTTAATCATCCATTGCAAACAAAAGAAGAGGAACTGGAGCTGTTTATAAGACTAACGTATAAAGGAATGATTTTCAGCAGTTTATCAGAGTTGCATTTGGGCACATGATTCCAACTACCATGAAAAGGCCAAACTATGTGACACATAGTCACTTCAATAGTAGGATTCGTCATAAAACCAGTCTCGAAAAAATAAAAAAAGAATATATAGCCTTAAAATTTTTCTTTAACAGAAAGTAAGAAAAAAGGTCAACCTTTGGTAGAAGGCTTTCAAGGCTCAAGAACCAAAAGTTTTTCTCCAAACTCAGTCCTGTGTCTTGTTGAGAGAACAGGGAAGCAGATGATAAGGCATAGGTACTACGTTTTAAAATTTGTAGTAGGCATTTACAAACATTTTAAGACTGATCACTGACCTTAAAGTTGTCTAGGTATAAGCTGTCACAATAATTTGTGTAAGTAGTTCACTACACTTAGCATTGTAGCCACTGTATCTCATCAGTACTCAAATATGGTGACCACTGGAAATACTGTAGTGAATTCAGGAACAGATGGACAAATAAATTAGAGATTAGAAAATAAATGGGTAAATAAACCAAACCTATTTGGCTAGATGAAGAGAAAGGATGAAAAGCAACTTGGTCACAGTATATACATAGTTAGGTTTGGAAGCTGAAAATAATTATGCAAGGGCATTTCAGCCTTACTGACAAATGTATATTTATCTAACCTTAACTTTCAGCCAGTGTTTGGAAGCTGTTCCTCATGTAAGTCAGAAACTGTCCAGTGATTGGATGCTGAAGTTAAACAAATTCAATCTCGAAATAAAAAGTTATTTCTTAACAGAGAAAGTAACTAAAGATCAGAACCTGCCTTTGTTTCACATTAAGATGGTGAATTCACCATTAGTTTTAATGCAGTTGTAAAACAGGGACACATTAATCCAGCTTCTGAAAGATAATGCGCAGCCTGTGGGAAATGTTGAAGAGAGGACTGACGGGTATTTGCTACAGGCTCTCTAATGGATTCCTTGTTATTGCAAGGATACAAGGCATTAATGGAAACTTTAGTCTGTCTTGTTCCTCTGAAGTGCTTTCATCTCACTCAAGTTCTCCGGCATGAGTAGATAGGGATAAGAGGATGAAACTCAGTGGCTTCAGAGTACTGAGGTTAGAGTACATCCCCCCAGACTTGCAAGCAGTGAAGTGATGGATGTGAGAGATCTACTGCAGATTTACAAGGAGTCCCTTTATGCCTGAGCCGTTGCACAAGCCGCAGGGTATGCAGCTCCAGTTGGCCCACCACTGGCAGTGTTGCTGGATATCACCTGGGCCTTCCAGGTGGACCTGCATTCTGGGGTGCCTAAGTTTGTACCAGGTTTATACATCATTAGGAGACCTACCATTCTGCTGACAAGCTTCACACGGGTGTTCCAGTCAGAAACACGCACCCTTGGGGATCCAGGAGGCACATTTTCCTGGAGATGAAAGCAAAGACAAAAATGAAAGCAAGGGATTGGGGACAGGAAGCTGAAGTTTGTTCTGTTTCAACAACTGGAAGCCAAAAGGGAGGCACCCTATTACATACAGTGAGACCAGTGCTTAGATAAGCAAAGGAAATGGGGGAAGAAAACAGATGTGAAGTGCCTTTCCCAAGATCACACAGCTGGCCAGCTGGGACCCCATCCGGAGCCTATGAATACTCCAGCATTTCTGGTGCAAGCCATTGAGTTGAAATATATTTATAGTTATGACTCTTGCAAACAGAAGTAGTCAAGGGAAAAATGTCGTTGTTTGCATCAGCTAGTTTCCGTATCTGCATAAAACAAGTATTGGAGACCTCAGGAACGACACTCTGACCATTATTAATTTGCAGTAATGGTTCAGTGATGACCTACATCACAGGGGAATAATTGAGAGTATTTGTTCTTTTTAAAATTTTGCCTTCCCTCTCTCTGGTGTCTTTTGTTTGATTCCTAGTGTAAATAATTGGTTGTGTTGAATAAAGCATATACCCTGTTTATTGGGTGGGAGCATAAAACAAGGCTCCAGATGTCCCGTCAGGACCTCCTTGCCCTTCTCCCTCCCTCATTAATGAAAACATTGAAAAAAAGGCAATACCAACAAAAGAAGAAACCAACAGAGAGAGTGTTTTCAGTGAACTTCTGTACCCCTCCCGTACACTCCTCCTCTGTACATTCCTCTGTAAGTCATACGCAAGAACATTTGTAACACATGCCTCTAGCCAAGGGTAGCGACTGGCAGGCATTCCCAATGTGCTGCAATGGGCTACAGATCTCTGGAAAAGTGAGATTTCATCTTCACAGCTATGCAGAGCCAAAGAGGGAGCTGGAACAAGAAATGCTCCCAGCCACTCTGAGCTCCTCTGCCTTGGCATGGTAACACACTAACTCAAGGTATTGTGAAAATATTACTTTTAAGTAGAAAAGCTTGGTAAATTAGCTAAAATAATAGAGAACATGATGCTGTCTCACTGTCTCTTCTCTCATTATTTTCAGAAACCTCATTTTGGAGAACTAGAAAGACAACCTTAACTTAAACTATGTGCATTCTGCTATACTGTCCTGTCAGGCACTCAAGCCTTCAGGACAGTCAGTTCCTTGGCTTTCCAGAGGTACATTTTAGCTCCAGCAAGGACCCTTCATAACCACACAAAATCCAGCTATTTGATTCCATACAATCACATTTCTCTGGGACAGAAGAAGGAAATTTAAGGAAGTAAACTTTTCAGCCTGAATTACCATATTAATTTTATAGCTTCTCAGCTCCTTTGCCCACACCAATTTAGTACCAAATCATGCTTGATGCACCTACAGAAATGAGCTCTGCTTCTTAGAAGCAACTGCAGTGCGGAAAGGGGAGCTGACATTGCCGTGTTGCTGCCTGGTCCTGCCCTGGTGGCTCCTACTTGGCTTTGTCCTGGCAGGCTGCTCTGGGCTGCACTGGGCTGGGCTGCTGTGGGCTTTGGGGAAGTAGGCTGCATTCCCACATGCCTAACCCCTTCCCACCTGCTGTCCACCCACTGCATTGCAGGCGCCTGAAGGGAACTCCAGAAAAGGTATTAATAGACTATCTCAGAGCAAGGGTCAGCAGGGGAGCACACATCCTGCTTAAATTAGTGTGCTATATTTACAGCAATAGTTGTAAGTTGCAGTCACTGGAAGCCTCTTGAAGAGATATGTGGCCTCTATGCCCTTGACAAATCATTATTTCTTTCCCTGAAGTTATAAGAATGGACAACCACAGTCATGAGTTATCAGACATTTTAAACTAGAATTATATCTATGCTTCTTTTTAAGGGTGTGGTGTGTAACTCTGACTGATCTCAGTAGGAGATTACAGAGAACAAAGCACACTATTCTAAAAATTCCTAATAAAGTCATCCTTCAGTCATGAATAAGCATATAAGCAGGCCTCAGAGAGCAATTTTTTTTTCCAGATGTATGATGGAAATAAATTGTTAAATGAAACAAGTGAAAATAGATGTAGATAATGAGTTCAGAATGGAATGAATTTCAAACTTTTATTTTTCAGATTCTCCCAAAAGCAAAAGTCTTCAAATCTTACTCTATTTTAACACCTACAAACCAGTTCTAGAATCTCCATGAATCTTGTGTGTTCATGTCATGGGTTTGACCCTGGCTAAATGCCAGGCACCTACGACGTTTGCTTTCTATGCTCTCTCCTGCTGCAGCTATGCAGAGGAGAGGAAAAACTAACACAAAATACTGGACTCATGAGTTGAGATAAGATCACTGATAAGGGACGCACAAGATTCAGGGCAAAAGCAGGTGGGAGACTTAAAGTTGCAAAGAAAAGTGATTTATTAATCTAACAGAGTTAGAGGATAAATTGGAGATAAAAATAAGCTCTTAAGACACCATTTCTTCACTTACTTTTCTTTTTTCTCTTAAGGCACCGCTTCTCAGCTCACTCTTTCTCTCTTTTTTAACTTCTCAACAACTCTCAGGCAGGGGCAGGTTGTGGGGTTTTTCTCTTAAGTCAGTTTATTGCAATTCTTCTACTGCAGACACTGTTTCTCTATTTGTTCTCTCTTTTTATTTAACCAACAGATCTGGGCTAGGGCAAGGCATGTGGCTTTTCTTAATCAATCAAAGGCCACAATTCGTCTGCTACAATCACTGTTTCTCTACTCACCCCTCTCCCTATTAAGGCCATTTCTCAGCTCACCCCCTCCCTCCTTCCTTCTAACCAACAGCTCCGGGGTGGGGGCAGGGTGTGGGGGTTTCCTTTGGTCAGGGTCAGTCCATCAGGGGGAAGAATCCTCTACTTAGCCATGGGGGTCCCTCCCACGAGAGACAGTCCTGTGCGAACTTCTTTGGCGTGGGTCCAATCTCACGAGCAGCCCCGCCCGATTGCTGCTGTCCGAGATTCTCTCCAGGCTGCAGAATTCCAAGCCGAGGCCAGGCTGTTTCCATCCCGGGAGCAAGGCCTTTCTCTCTCTTGCAAGGCCTTTGCAACTCTCAGTCTCTGGGACTCCCACTGGATCACAGCTTCTTGCAGGCCTCCCACCTGCTCCTCTGGCCTGGGCACCTCCCCACACGCTGTGGGGGGTTCTCTGCATCCCCCATGACTCTGTAGGCTGCAGGGGGACCACCTGCTCCCCCATGGTCTTCACCACGGCTGGCAGAGGGTTTTCAGCTCTGACGCCTGGAGCACCTCCTCCCCCACCTTCTCCACTGACCTTGGTGCCTCCATGTTGTTTCCCTCACATATTTTTACCTCCTCCTCCTCCTCTGGCTAAAAAGAAGTGTGTGCTCACATTGTTTTGATTTCTTCTTAAATATGTTTTCACAGAGGCGTAACTAACATCTCTAATTGGCCCAGGTTTGGCCAGAAGCACGTCCATCATCTTCAGAGCCGTCAGAGACTGGCTCTGCTGGACATGGTGAAAAACTTCCAGAATCTTTACACAGGACACACAGGAGCCATCTTTGTACCCCACCCTGTTCACTGGCAAAAACTGGGCCAGGCAAAACTACCACAGTTCATAATTAGCTGAAGGAGTGCAGCCTCTGCTCTTCATGCCAGGGTCAACCAGTATCCCAACTTGCAAGCTTTGCTGGTTCAAAGGTGCTGTGGTGAAAGTACTATGGACACAGGTATTTGCCTGTGTGGAAATACCATTTTGCAAATAAAACCTCAGCATTATTCTTCAATACTTGTTCAATAACCAGATCTGGAGGATATATTTCTTGACACATAAATAAGCTTTTTTAGCTCATAGGAGAAAATGGCCACCTTTGGCTCGTGGAGAGAAAATAGATTACTTGAGAGACAACCTTTGACCATACATAAAGTATAGATAAAGGAGAGTAAATGAAAATTAGGTTAGAATGGTTGACAACATTCAATTTGGAAACTTTGAGCTCTTTTTGTTTTTACAGCTGCCACTGGAATTTCAGAAAATGACTTCTCAGTTCTCTGGCATTCTCCATCTGGGCATCTCAAGCTTTGTCCATTTTATGATGCAGAAATGACTTGAAATGGTGACATTTCAAGGGATGGTAAACTGAGCTCCAGAAACTCAGACAAAATTTGAATTTTCAGTCTTTGGCAAGATGTGAAAACAGGAGTATAATGTCCTCATATGTAATTTCCTGCTTCTGTAAGCTTGGCCTTTGTCAATATAAACCAAGAGAAACCCAAGTCCAAATTTCCTCCCACCAAAGAATATGCATGAACTTATCTGAGAGCAGACTATGCTGCTGTTCTTTTTATAAGAAATAGCTCAGGCCACACCTTAATACCAAGCAATGAACATTTGTGGCATTTGAGCAATTGATTTCCCAGACATTTCTTATGGTGACTGGCAGAGAACGTCATGTGGGTTTTCTTTCTCTCTCTCGTCTTTCCCCACTCTCCACCCCCACTGCTGGTCTTGCTGCTGTGTCTTTATCATACTTTGTACAATGGCATGTCTACTTTGGGAAATGATGATTCCAGTGTGGGTGGATGGAAAGAGATCTGCCAGAGGGTGCAAATTTCAAATTGCTGCCACAGATACACCCTTCTGTGCTGTCTTCTCAAGATACCAGAAAAAGTCTCTAAGGAATGCCTGGGGCTTGACTTTTGGTGTAAAGATAGACTTCTACACCATGCATTTTTCTTTCAATATTGAAGAAATAGACAACATAAATAGAGCTAGTGAACTCAAATTACCTTAATCACTTTTTCATGGAGGAGGCCATTATGAAATCCTTACTGGAAATAGTGCAATATTTGTATATTTGTTTCATTATTGGGCTTGGAAAATTGTTTAAAATTATGCTTCCAAGTCAAGGTGACTCAGCATTGATGATCTTTACACTAAAGTCAGACAACATAATTTTAAAATATCAAGAATTACAATCTGTAAAAAATATTCCAAAGTAGGGTGTAATGCTTACCACTGTAAATGTGGTACTTGGTTGTATGAAATAGATGAGAAATGGAAACATCAGGGAAGTAGAGAAATTGTGTCTAAAATAATATCAGTAATGATATAACATATCTACCTCAGCAAGTAACATGCATTTCTCAGATTAGAAGAGTGCCTGTCTCTAGCTGGGTAAACTGATTACTCAGTTTCTGGTTCCCTGCATATCTGTCCTTATTAAAAGGAAGTGCAGAAGTTCAGCTGTGCTGTAGCCTGTGCTGCTGTCTGTTTCAGGAGCAGGACTGGAGGGAGACGATACAAGGAGGAAAACAAAGATTTCCGAGACTGAATATTTATAGTAAAGTATTGATTCAAGAAGTCTCTTGCTTAGGAAATATTTTACTTAGGTTTAAAAAAAATATTTGCATCCCTTCTTAAGGGGTTTTTTACCTCAGTGTGGTGTATATTCCCAAGTGTGTGTTTCACTGGAGTTCTGAGTAGCCTACAATGTCTGCGTGGATTTTATATTTTGTACATGAAAACCTTTGCCTCGTAACTGCTTCATCTTCCTTGAAGAAGTAGACCAGTAGAGGTAGTCTGCTTTCCATTAGCTTGCATACATGTGTGTGTTATCTAACATAGGATTTATAAAAAAACTCAGCTAACTCATAGCTTCTGTTCATCAGAGCAAGATACAAACACTGAGGGAATAAGCTTCTCTGCTTGTTCTGAGTTCTCTTGCACATATGGACTGTATCCCTTGAATCCATCAAACTTCTTTTCTATGGGTACTAATTTCCATTATGGCTTCCTCCCAACAGTCACATTCATTCACTATAAATGCATAATGATTAGATATCGTAGGATTTCTTAGTAATGCTATAGATGCAGTTACTTTCACATATTGCTTCTTGGAGTAGAGCACAGTGCTCTATGTCAGTGTATTTATTTAATACAGGAAAAGAAAAAAGTGAATACGTGATCTACATCAGGGATTTTAAAATAGCATTATCCTATGAAGAAATCATAGAAATGAGATTCAACAAAGCTTAGTCAGTAGTACCCTCTTGTTTCTTAGCTGAATTAGTGCTATATGCTGGTTACTGCGGGAGAGGGAGAAATGATATTATTTTCTTTCCCAAAGAACCCAAGTTCCTCTGCTATGAGGACACTTTCCAGGCTGTGTTAAACTCTAAGAAGTCTCAAAAAAGTTTAGAATCCATATTCAAGTAAAAATGGTGTTCCCTTGTCAAAGAAAATAGACAGATTCTGATACTATGTTTGGCTTTACATGAACAATTTATTAGGGAAATGTATGAAGACTTAATGTTTTACTGACACTTCTTTTTGCTTTATTCCATTGTCATAAAGGTATTTATACAGCTATACATTCTTATACAGTTAAAAACCTCACAAACAAACAAAAAACCGAACAACTAAAAATCCCGAAAAACCAACCAGCCAATCAACCAACCAACAAAAACCAAATCACTATAACCCAAGCAAACAAAAAAACAACCCCTCAACGACAAAAACCACCATAACAAAAACCCAGAAAACAAACGAACAAACAAAGAACAAAAAAACCAAAACAAAAAAGAAATCAAAAACCCACAAACCTCAAAATAGAAAACTAGCATGGTGTGACATGTGGAGTTATAATCACAACTTTTTTATAGTTTTTACAGGTGTATCTCTGGCTATGGAGATATGTCCTCTTTTATACTTGTTTGTACAATTGAAGATGGTGCTGCTAATAGACATCCTGGTGGAAGAATCACATTAAGCAAAGACAGATCATTTAGCTCTTACAAATCACTTAGCTCTTACTATCTTCACTGGAAAAGAGGCATAGATATTGAAAATTAAGAATTGTCTATGGCTTATCTTAGTGGAAAAAAAATCAAGAATATGAATATCA
Source organism: Origma solitaria (assembly GCA_013397895.1). Lineage (NCBI taxonomy): Eukaryota > Metazoa > Chordata > Aves > Passeriformes > Acanthizidae > Origma > Origma solitaria. The sequence goes on from VZRL01005110.1 coordinate 186,820, forward strand.
TCCTTCTGTCTTTCACAGTCACAAGGGTAAAACTTTTGAGGTGGGGTCAAGCCAAATACAGGTAGGTGACATTGGCAGTAAAAGGGAAAAGAAAAAATAAAGGATAAGCAGAGAACAAATGAGTTGTGAATGTTTTAAGTGATTGTTTATTTGTGAGTTTGTTTTGGTGACGAAGTAAGATCTTATTAACATTATTGCTCTATCAGTAAAGCTCTGTATTTCTAGAAGGAATATATCTGTTCATCATAAATATCTTTCACTTTGTGTTCCCATGTAATGTATGTTTGATAAAGATGCACAGAGCATGGTATCTCCCTATATCTTGACTCATATATGCTTGTGACTATGTGTGTGTATATATATATATATATTTATATATATATACATGCAACAAGAAAGACAAGTATAGTTAAGCTATAAGAATCAGACTTGACAGTGTCAGTGATACAACACAGCTGTTTTATAAGTGGTTAGCTCACCACTTATCTATTACAGCCAGCAATAATATCATTAGGAACATTTTTATTGTATTATAATAGTTCTAGGTTTTCCAAGTAGGAAAAGAAAAGAAAAAAAAATGGCAAATGCAAGTGGGTGCTGTGTAGGAATGACAAAATGTATGACATTTTCTAAACATGACAGGCTGTACCTGAATTCTCAGTGTAATGAGGAAACAAAGATATTGACTCTTAGTGTCCCAGTACAAACAACTGCAAAATGTTTGTTTTCCGGAAACAGTTTCTGATCTTCACTGATCAGCTTGCTGCTCAAGTGTTCTGCTTCTCCTGCATGGAGCTACATGAACCATGAAAGCAACCTGTTGCAATCTTGCTTCTTTGGTGTTTAGAAGCTCTCACCTTGAAAGCCTAAAATGTCAAGATTTTGGCACATATCTAAGTAAGCAAACAAGCCTGTATCTAGTGCATTTAGACAAAAACACAAGACCCTGGAAAAGTCAAATGGACAATCATTTGCATTCAGAGCCTGTTGGAAGAACTTCAGTTTGTTTGTGTATCTTCTTACTAAAAGCATTTAGAAAGTCACTGCCATTGAATCATATAACCTAAGGTTGATGGATTTAAAGTGGCTCAACTTCTTAAAAATATCTACTATTGACACAAGGAAACACCACTTCTTCAAAAAGTCACCTGACTTTGGAACGAAAAAGCTTTACTACATGTCCCTGAATCTTAAGTTAGTGAACTATCTGCTTATGAGAACTTTAACCACAGTAAAATGTGAATCAAGGAGCAACTTGGAAGAACTTTTGCGCCCTCATATTCAGAAGCTTTTGAATAATTAGATTGTCTCAAAGTCTCCTGAATTAGAAATAAGTATGCTACTACAATATCCCAAGAAAATTAAAAGAATATAATAGCATATATTCTTACAATTATAAGCAATTAACTTATCACAGTTGGCAAGTTATTGCTTATCAGACATCCACAGTGTATGAGTCTATGTGAGCTGCTCTCCTTGTGCCTGCTGCAGTTGTAAAATAAAATCAGCATAAACCTCCTCTTTGGTTTCACTTTGTTTCTGCAAGAAGGAGAAACATACAGATGAGCCATTATAGCATCTCAGTTGACAAGTGGTAACTAAGTTCTTACAACTAGATTGCTCACAATGGTTTTGTCTCTAACAAATCATTTTATGCTACAAAATTGTACTTTTCTTTCAGCAAAAAATTATTTTCCTGAAATTTTAATCTTCACCCAACGAAAAAGAAGGAAGATCTTTTAACCTGTTGATGGAAGTTTTTAACCTGTTGATGGAAGCCTGATAAGTATTGCTTTTTCTGTTTCACCTGAAAGCAGAGCTTCTGAGAATGCTTAAGAAAACAGATTTTTAAAATTTGGTAAAATTTCACAGCCTCAACCAAGACTTTCCTTCATAACATTAGTTACAGCAAACTATGAGGTGAGATGCTCAGGACTCTGGTACAGAGTTTGTTGCTCTGCTGAAATCCAATGACATGGCTACACATTACACAAGCAAGTCAGACATAACACATTAAATCCTTCTTGCATTAGACAACTATAGATACAGACCTACAGAATCTTCTCCACTGAGACACCTTCATTGAAAGTATGACAGAAGTACTACAAGAATGTCTGCTAGCAACTAAGTTCTGCTGCTACAGATTTGCCTGGCCGTCACTGGGCTCTCAGCTGACCAGAAGTACTGTGATAGCCCTGTTCTACTCACCCTGTTTGAGGGCTCTGAGATGAAGTCTGAGTCAGTGAATACCCCACCCAGTTAACCTCACTGTCCTGATGTGCTCCTGCTGCCTCTGCTCTTGTAGGGAAGCCCCACTCCTACTAGTCTTGGACAGGACTGTCTTCTGGAGACAAAATAATTTTTATTCTGCTCTGCATTGTGAACTTAACAATTATTCTCTAATAAAGCCATGGTAATAACAAATTTCTTCATGTAGACCAGATCTAAATAGATTTCCTATTTTCAGAATTGGAGGTGTGATGGAGGTCACCGACCATAATCTGGAAAATCCTTTGCAGTATGGATAGAACATGTAGAGAATTAACAGCAGAGTTGTGTGAAGCATTTGCAATGAAGCCAGGCAGTACAAAATTGACCTCTTGGGGTTTCATTATGAAGTGAAAAAAATAGGCCTGTATTGCCAAGGGGTTTTTTATGTTTGCTGGCAATACAGGTCGACCTTGACACCTTGTGTTTTGCCTTGCAAGTCAAGCAGTGTTTGCAAGTTCTTGTGGCTTTTATGCCCCACCTGATGTAATACTTGTTACTACATTTTGGTTTGTATTGCTGAACAGATTTCAACCAAATGCTTAGGAAAAATAAAGTGAGTTTCAATAGCTTGAAATTGAAGGAAAAATTGGTAAGAGTCTCAATGAAGAAATAACAGAACATTTCTCATAAAAGGAATAAAACCCAGTATTTTATCAGACAACAAGCAGGATAGCTCAGGTGTCTATTAGTCTGTTTTCTGATATCAGTGTGAGGAGAATAATAGAAAGGGTTATATGGAATTCAATTAAAAAAGAATCAAATTATCAGAATATATTTAATGCCAGACAACAGGATCTAATGGAAAATAGGTCTTGTCACAAAAACTTGAATTCATTCTTTGATGAGATTACAAGTTTGATTGACAAAGAACCTATATAGATGCAACGTGCTTAGAGTAATGCCAGGATTTTTACTTCCTCTGGTAAAAGGAATAAAGCTTTGAATTATGTGAAGAGGGCACATGGTAAATGAATTCATAATTGGTGGATATTCAATGTCAACTGGACATCAGTCAATTGACATTCAATCTGGACAGGTTGGACCAATGGGCCAAGACCATCTGTGTGAGGTTCAACAAGGTCAAGTGCTGGCTCCTGCCCTTGGGTCACAACAACCCCTGACAGTGCTGCAGGCTGGGAGCAGAGTGGCTGGAAAGCTGCACGCTGGAAAAAGGCCTGGGGGTGCTGGTTGGTGGTTCAACATGAGCCAGCATGTGCCCAAGAAGGCCAACAAGATCCTGCTTGCTGTCAAAAATACTGTGGCCAGCAGGACCAGGGCAGTGATTGTCCCCCTGTACTCGGCACTGGTGAGGCTGCAACTCAAGTCCTGTGTTCAGTTTTGGGCCCCTCACTACAAGAAAGACATTGAGGGGCTGGAGCATGTCCAGAGAAGGACAATGGAGCTGGTGAATGGTCTGAAGCACAAGTCTTTTGAAGAGTGGCTGATGGAGCTGGGTGTGTTTAACCTGAAGTAAAGAAGGCTTGGGAGTGACCTTATTGCTTTCTACCATCCATTACCTGAAAGGACATTATAGCCAGGTGAGGGTCAGTCTCTTCTCACAGGCAACCAGTGACAGGACAAGAAGAAATGGCCTCAAGCTGCACCAGGGGAAGTTCATGTTGGACATCAGGAGGAATTTCTTTACTGAAAGAGTAGTTAAGCATTGGAATTGGCTGCCCAGGAGTCACTACCCTGGAAAATGTTCAAGAAACAGCTGGACATGACATGTAGTGCAATGGTTTAGTTGACAAGCAGGTGTTCATTCCAACGTTGGACTTGATAATCTTGGAGGACTTTTCCAACCTTAATGATGCAATGATTTGATTCTATAGCTTTTGAAAAAATACCTCTCTATGGCAAGCCACCATCAAAGACAGAGCTGACTGGAAGAGCCCTGCCAGGATCCATGACAAACCTGCTTCTATAGAATGACTTTGCCAGTGATTCTAAATATACAGATACGAGTGATAAAGTTTTCCACAAAGATTAGTGGAATAATAAATAGCAGTGAGAACAGGGAATTCAAAGAGAGACATCTGTTCTGCAAGACGCATGGCTCTAACTAGCTTATTGAAAGCAAGATTAAGGTGGGTTGATTTTATTGCAAATGAATCTTCACGGGAAGATGATAAATCCTAAAAGTTGAATTGGGGAAAAAAGAGTAAAACAAAAATTAATGACAGAGCATTGTAAGTCATGCAAATTTGAATTAGAAAAATCAGACAAAAAAATCATTATTTGGGTATTCCTGTTTCTTTTGCTTATATGTATATATAAGAAGACCAATATGAATGATTCCTAATACAGCATTTGTGGCAGCTCCATAACTTCCTTAATTTGGTAGACTGCCTTAATTATAAGTCTTCAGGAAATGAATTATGCCTGAAGTTTTTTCAGCACTTTACTCAATTTTTACATTCAGCATGGTCAATGTCCTTTAAGCTTTTTAGTCACAAACAGCTGTTTATAGCCAGCTATGCCACCCTTTCACGTGTTCTTACTTGTCTCAGCCAATTACATAAGGATACAGAATCTTTAAGAAATACAAGAAATTACTTGGTTTAAAATGCTTTTGAAACATTCTTGAACACTTTTTTCCTTACATAGATATAATTGTTTTCATTCTACTATCATCGGTGGTGCAAATTTGTTAAAATAAAATTTAAAATATTGGCTTTGAAATTCTTGAAAGCTAGATAAGGACTTTGACACTGCACCTGTAGAAGTCAAGGTAATTTTTCTTTATGAATTTTTAAACAAGAGATTATTTCCTTTTGGGATACATGAGGACACTGTCTTCAAGCCCTTGAAAAAAATTGAATGTTGGGTCTCATTAGTACTGTCAGGCAGCAAGATAATGATTTAAGAAGTAGCTCATGAATGAGAATCTTTTAAAGTAATTCCTTTGTTTTATATTTTAAAGGTTATTCTGAACAAAGAAAATGTGCAAACTCTGTCTTTTACAAAATGTATCAATATTAGAATAGGAGAGTGCTTTGCAATTTAAACCAGAATAATTGCTCTGCCAGCCCATGAGGCTGTAGTAGAGACCTGGTCTCAGCTCAACTTTTATTGAATCCTGATTTCTTAGCTGGTAGGAGACCTCAAATCCAATACTGATTGCAGTCCAATAACCTTTGGACCCCCAAAGTCTCTTCAGGTCAGCCATACAGTATATTATCGTAGTAAAATAAAAGAGTCAGCACAGAGAGGAAGTATTCCCTCTCATCTGTCACTGCTGCTGTGCTTGGTTGTGTCTTCAGACAGTGGGGAAATGAGCAAACATTTTAAGCATAACTAGTTCAGATACGTCATGATGAAAATATGAACAAATTTGCTCTTCTGAAACATAATGCAAATTTTTATTTTATATTTCATCTCTATCAGCTATAAGGAAAAAAGCACCAACACCTGAAATGAACAAAAGGCAAACAATAGGAGAGCCAATACGTTAAAAAGCAGCTAGTTATTTTTCTAGACTAACATAACATCCCTTAAAGCAGCTTAATCTTCAAATACATGTTGCTCAGTTTGGTCTGAAACTCAGGAGTCTTTACAGTCTGTTCTCTGTAGACTCAAAAACAGAGGCAACCAGAATTACTAGCAATCCCAAAAATGTAGCTCAAGAGGTTTATATCATATGAAGTTGATTCATTCTTAATTCTTGATAATAATTATTATTAATTGGGAGAATGAAATCATTGAAATATCTATCTCATACCATTTGTTGAACAAGGCAGTTTAGGAATGCTGCCATCTGTTATTATGTACTACAGTGATTAGAGACAGGCAAAACTGAAGTCCTCCATTTCAGCAGTCTGCAGATCATGAATATAAGTCATCAAAACGTACTGAGCAAAAAATCTGCACTACTGGGAGGAAACCACTATATTCAAGTAAATAAATGTACAGCATGTCACCACTGAGTAGCTAACTCTGGAATATAAAAAAGAATCTAATGAACAAACTCCTCACTTATGACAGTGCCTTACAGAGTTGTGCCAGAGTTATGAGGAGGTATAACAGCATTATATTCAAAATAAACAAAACTAAAAAACCAAACCAACAAACAAACAAGCAAACAAAAAACCCCAAACCAAACCAAAAAAAGGCTTAAACAAACAAACAAAAAACCCCAAGAAGTTAGAAACACTTTCATTTCTAGCAAACTACTCAGTATCAGCTATCTGTCTAGACTTAATTGAACCATGACATATCTGAATGGGAGAAGGGGTGCATTTCTATCTTAAATTTCAGCCAGGGGAAGTTCTAGCCTGCAGCTAAGTTATTCTCTGAGATGTTTTTCACCTGCAACAGAGCGGGGGTGCATGGCTAAGGCTCAGCCCAGCCCTCGGGAAGGCTTAGGGCTAAGAGAGAGATCCTGCCCAGAGCCCCAGCAGGAGTGGGGCTAGAAAGGGGTCACCTGCAATCTCTTTCCTCCACTCCATCTTCTTCCCTCATCCCACAGAGTCACGCTTAGCAGGTCCTTCACAGGTCTGCACAATAAGGAGGCACCCCTCTGTGGTGCTGTGTCCTCTGCACACCCTTTCTTACACAGAGTCCCAGCGGAGGCAGAGCAGCAGGGCTGGAGATCGCTGGCCAAAATTTTTGTTTAGATGAAGTACTGAACTTCATTATTATACTGGTGAGCTACTAATTTTGCACTGTCTCCTATCATTCACTCTGAGTGCCATGGGAACTCCATTGCGTAACCCTAGTTCCATCGAGCACAGGAATCTAAACCTGAATCTGGTGGAAAGAAAGAGTCAAACCATAGCATATTTAGAGAATATTTCTGATGCAGTCAACATCAGTGATTTAAATTTTCAGAGCATACAAACTTCTCATGAAAATAGCATGGTTTTGGAATCATCTTTTAATTTTAAAATTTCACCTTCCGTGAAATGCAGCCTTTTCTAATTTAAGAATACATTTACTAGAAATTCATCATATGACAATGTTTTAGTACCATCCAGGTGACTTTGGTTCTGGAATAAGGCTAGACTGGACCTATGCACCAGCTTTTGGGGCAAACACAAAAAAAAAAAAAAAAATCAGGCTTATTGTCTTATGCACTCCTCAAAAATGAGTCACTGTAACTGTAAGTGCTCAGTTTGAATAAAGAGTCTCTACCTGTTTGGCAAGACCCGATTATGTTCCAAATACATTGTTGGCCTGGTCATAGTCTCTTGATAATGAACTGCATAAAGCAAGGATTAATTCATTGTTAACTGCTTTATCTCAAACTATGCAGACATTGCAAATTCATTTGCATTTCAAAGCAGGGATTTGCTCAAAATATTCAGATTGGCTTGAGAACACCTGCTTTTCAGATGCACCAAATAAGGTACACACTGTTTCTGAAAGGCAAGCTTCAATCTTATAATGAAATTCAGTATATCAGAAACCAAAGGATGGAAAAAGGCAATAGTAAATAATATCAGTGTTAAAAGGTGTAAGCAGCATTCTAGAGATTTTTTTTTTTACCTCTATACTAATGCACAGTCGTATATTGGAGGCTGAGGCTTTTGCTAGGCCTGGAGTCACTTCAGCAACAGGACAGAAGCATCAGCAAGAAGGGAGAAGCGTAGGATTTGCAGTGCTCTCACATGACCATCATTGAGGAGCTGCCCAAAGAGCAGCTGCAGAGATGAGTTGAATGTGCTGCTCGCAGCTCCTCTTCTTCCTCATACACGAAGACAGCAGATTAAAGGAATAAGAAAAAAAAAATGCAAATAATATTTCAATCAGTGCCGGCAGAAATGTAGAAAACAGCTGAAAACCTTAAAGCCTTCTACATGGTATGCATAGGGAGCACAGAGGGGAGGAGTGCCAGGGCATCTGGAAATTATCTGGCTGAATCTTTAAAAGCCTGTAAGTAACCATCAGGAAATGTTTGACTCTAAAATGTAGAATGACACAGTGGGTATTGCATTTTTCAAGAATCCAGAAAACTTAAATTCTGTCTTTTCTGAGGGGTTTATTTGACTGAACATTGAAATATAAATAAAATTATCTGAGTTTTATATCTTAACTATGGAAAAAATAGGTGTTTTTTAATTACATGCAATTTTATTTAATTTTTATAAAATTAAACAGGAGGGGCATTGGGAACGGGATGTGTTGACTCAACACCATGAGGTGATTGTGTCTCTGATATTTGGTTAGAAGAATCCTGTCTGTCTTTTTGAGACAATGCTTAACTTTTGCAATTAACCCTAACATGCTTCATTTAGCCCTTTCTGAAGCAGGGCTATTTATCTCAAGAAGAAAAACAAAGCGTAACCACTTATGTTTAATGAATACTTGGATTGAAGGTATTATATGTATATTCAATTCTGTGAGTAGCCAATGTTATAACAGTCACCACCAACCAAAAGGAGCTGCCCACAATGAAGCTGGGAAACCACACCAGTGCTTGTACATGCAATGGCATAATATTTTGCAATAAGTTTATTGAATTTAAGAGAGATGTCTCCAATGAGTTTCTTGCTAGCACATGTGAAAAACATTAACTATTTGACTGTATCAACTTAAATACTGTGTGTGTACAATGATCACTTTTGAGAGAAACTTTTACCTTTGAACTGACTTTTCAAATCTAAGATGGTTCAAGAGATATTTCAGCTTATGCCTGGTTGGGAAGTTGAAAGAAATCTTAAAAATGGACTTTCAAATATGAGATTTTGAACCTGAATTTTCCTGGTCATCAGGAACTTCTCCTTTGAGGAGAAATTTCCATGGGTCTCCTTCATTTGTTCCTCAGACTTCCACTTGGGTCACAAATTGGTGAGATTGTTGCAGCTCCAGAAGAAAACTGTGAATGTAAATTAGATTTCTGCCATCAAAGCTGAGGCCATCTGCACCTGCATTGCAAGGAGGGTGAGCTGTGGCTATTTGGAAGCCATAAGTCACTTGTTTTTCTGCACAGCCTTCTGCAAGAGCCTTTATCTTCAGATTTGAGACAGAGAGATGTGGAGCTGATTATTTCTCATTGTTTCCCATAACTGACCTCACTGAAAGGCCCAAATTTTAATGTAGTGATGCAAAACCTGTATTTCCAAAAGTAATCCCACAACACTCTGTCCTTCTGAAGGCACGCTAGCAGATAACCATGAAATGAAATACAGTGAGAAAGTATATTTGTATTCTAAGGGGGCAAGGCATTTGTTTGTTACTTCTTTAATCATGTCAGTTGATCGTAAACAATTTCCTTAGGTCACTACCAAAAGTTATTATTCTGTGATTCTGTGTTTCTAGTAATATTTGCTAGAATTAGAGTTCTCAAAAAATATTTTCTGTCTTGTGAGGGCAAAATTAAATTAAAAAAACCCAACAAAAACAGCAAAACACCCTCAACCTTGAAAACTCTGACAAAAAGGACGGTTAAAATATTTTTTTTCCTAAATGATGTGTAGGAAATAATTCAGGCTTGCTGAACAAAATCCAGTAAGATTAAAATTTTGTAAAAGTTTTGCAAGATAAGAATTTAGTGTTCAGCATTGTTTTAAAAAGAAATCCATTGCCATTCCATTTTTTTCAACACAAATTTCTTTTGCATTTTTCTTAACCTTCTGAAAGTGGAAGATATTTTTGCCGGGATGAGGTAGACTGCCCATCACAGGAAGATTTCCGATTCAGATTGGAGGCTTCTTTGAAAGACAGACTGCAGTTCAAGCAGGCATCGGTGCTGAAGAAGGAGTTACTGGATTGGACTGTATTGACTGAGTCAAGCAGGTCAGACTACATAATTATAATGACACCTTTGGCCTTAAAATACTATCTCTACATGCATAAATAATGCATCAAGCATTATAGATGGTACAAAACACTGATAAGATTAATTATCTTTGATTTTTATTACATGTGCTAGTCTATACTTACTAAAGTTACTTCTTCATAAAGGTATGATGTTTGGAAATTTGAGGATATCAAGAAGAATGTGAGTCAATGTGTTGCACAAGATTCACATTCATGAGCTGGATGATAATTTTCTGACTGATCTTCTCTTTTTCAGTTGTTTCTATCCTTTTTTTTTTACCCCCAGCTACTGGTAAGTACAGACCAGGATCAACTAATAGAAATTTGTTCATGTAGAAATCCTCAATTCTTTTGCTCTACTCCAGTCTTTCTTCAAGTCCTGAAAGGGACTCAGTGTTTACCCACCAGTGTGATTACCCATGTTCTCAAAAGAGTTCAGAGCTCATTTAATAATGAAACACAAGAGTTAGACTTTCAAAAATGTTCTCTTTGCGTAACTCATGTTTTCAAAATCTTATCTTTATAGACATGTCTGTGCTTTGAGTCCTGCAAGGGTAAAAGGATTAGAAAGGAATTAAAAACATAGATGAAATGGCACTAACAAGAAATAATGATTTTTGAAGGTAGGGGAGGAGGAAAGTTCTGCAGGGAAACCACCCCACCACCAGACTGAAACACAGAAACTGGGAGGTATGAAATGCACAGGAGCTCTCTGCTAAGGCTTGCAGGGGCTGCTGCGAGTGTGAAGACTTGTTTGGGGCTCATTTTTCTGGAAAAAAAAGTGAGCAGCACTTCAGAGGCATTCTCCAGACTGTTCTGATGTCAAATCCAGGTTTATCATTACTACTACAGATAAAAAAAGTAAAGTAAAAGTAAAAAAGTAAGTTACAGAGAAAAGCTGGTCAACTCATGCAATCAGAAGTGGAAATCAGTGGTTTCCATTAAAGATATTGGCAAAGTTTATGGAGATCTCAGTAGGAAGGATTGGTGTCAGTGATCACAATATTTAAAACATGCTTCAACAGAAATAGCCCAGTGCAAAAGATATTTTAATAGAAAATACCTGAAACCAAATAGAAACACCAGCATGAAGAATCTCTTGGGAAAATGCAGGGGTAAAAAATAGTCTCATATGATGATTTTAAAGTTTTTTCTAAATATCAGCCCACACCACAAAATCTTCTGCTTCTTCTAAACAAGCATAGAATAGTCTCTCTCAGGAGGAAAAAACTTTACAAATGAACATGACCAAACCAAATCAAAACAAAACAAAAACCCATAAAAAATTAAAGGAAATAAGGAACAAACCATGCTGCCAGGAGATATTAGGAGTTATAGCTGGAATCTTTAAACCAGTCAAGAAGGTGCTTGCTGTACCAGAAGGGTGTTATATGGCATCTGGCATGTGGCCTTCCAACACAAGGAGGGTGCAATCCTGCTCCAGAGAAACCATTAAAAGTTTTGACTTTTATTTCAGTGGAGCCTAGTGGGAATCAAGGTCCAGAGCACCCCCATTCCACCCACAGAATTTAAGCACCGATCTCCACTTAATGTCACAGATCCCAAAATCTTCTTAACCCTGGAGACTTCTGAAATTTATTGGAATCTTCCTGATCAGCCTGAAAATTCCCAAGGTTCCTCAGCTTGTGTTCCTACATGTTTTCAGGAGCACCTGGCTGGGGATTTGGCGCTGATTCCTACTTCAGGGCCACTGTGATGAAAAGTTCAGGCTGAGAAATGCCTGAGGCTGCAGCTTTGTATAGTTTTTTGTTTAATTTGGTGGCACAGATGGCTGAGGAAATTCCTCCCCCATCTGTCATTCCTACCCCAACATTACAATTTGTTTTCAGTTGTGCTCTTGCAACTGTCTGTGGGCTTTACCATAAGTGGGATTTTTAAAATGACCCTTCTTTGGGGGAAAAAAAAA